>VZSV01000042.1:2822010-2834127 GCA_013398735.1 Nothocercus julius
AATTCTATATGGGATGTTATATTACAAACATCCCAGACTCAAGGTTAGGGTCCATAAAATTAGTATCTTAATTCAACTGGATATGGCAATGAAAACTACCACACTCAAGTGGAACCTAGTCTCAAGATACTTAGCACCTGGAGGAAAAAATGTATGTATGCAGAGAATGAGACAGATTTCATTCCAGAATTCTGATATTCTAATTGCATTAAACATGCGGCTGCTACTGAGAGTTACTGCCAAATGGTGGAAAAAAAATGAGAGCACGAGCAAGAGATATTATATACAGTTTTTAGGGAGGATAAAACAACTTTTGGGCATGTCAGAGTTTCTTAAGCATGAAAATACAATAAGAGAAAATTAAAGCTCAGTAAACTACCTAATGATTTCCATGAAAATGTGTGCCACAGATACAAGGCAGCATTATTTATAAATACTGAGGGTTTTACGGATTTATTCCAGAGTTAAGAAAATGCAGATTGTATTCCCACAGCAAGTTAAAGTTAATGATCTCTTCAAGGGAGAAGACTTCTAGCCAGGACAGAGCAAGGATGTCTCTTGGTGTATATGAGGGAGTAGAGAGAATGCAGAGCAAGAGCAGAAATGGCCACAGGATCTGCTTGAGAGGCAGAGGAGGAGTGGGCCTGGGAGCTGAAACAGTGTGAGGAAGGCAGAGGAGCATCCTGCCCTAAGCACTGAAGTGTATGTTTCTCCCAGATGTAAATTTAGAGCCTGATATCTTCTTGTGATAGAGAGGCAGAGAAGTGCAAATGATCCCATGTTCAGTCTTGCAGCTTTGCAAAGGAGGGTAACAGGGTAGGGTGGCAGCTCTGCGAAGCAACAGAGCTGCTTGTAGTGAAGAAGTGCCTGTAGTGATTTGTCAAGGTGCCTGTCATCCTGCTGCTCATGAGTTTATTAGGAAGGAACCATCTTCCTTCCATTACACAATTAACTAATTATGCCTCTCATTGGAATTAATGATATAGAAAATTGCATTCATTCATATTCATAATCCTTGTGCCTCTATATGGTAGCTGTGTTTTTCATCTATCACAGCCTGAATTATAGCAGACCTAATCTGCTCATTTTTCCTCTTCTGAGCACTTTTCAACCTTTCATGTCTTTGCAAGCTAAAGCACAAAGACAATGCAACATTCTCCCTCCTTCTGTGGCTGCTCAAAACTATTTTATTGCCCCATTGAGAAAAACATTATAACAGGGCTGCAGATTATGTATAAAATGTTCTCTTTCTTCTCAGGAACAAACCATTATGCTTTCTGTTTTATGATCTTGGAGGTGATTCACTGTTATTATTGAACTAATATAACCTAGAAAGCTTGTG
This sequence comes from Nothocercus julius, assembly GCA_013398735.1. Classification (NCBI taxonomy): domain Eukaryota; kingdom Metazoa; phylum Chordata; class Aves; order Tinamiformes; family Tinamidae; genus Nothocercus; species Nothocercus julius. Next base: position 2,823,353 of record VZSV01000042.1, read on the forward strand.
TGCAATATAAATCTTTTCCATTAAATGCATCACCTGAATGATTGGCGGAAAACCAATTTTCACTATTTAGGGAAAAGAAGGTGTTGAATGAGATATGTTGAGGTACACTCGTTCAAACGTTGTCAGCTAGTAATGCAGAAGCACTGAGAATTTGGTGTACAAAAAAGAAAAAATGCATAAGGATACGCAGTCTTTCTGTCTGCATCTAAGCTACTGTCTTGCTGTGAACATAATCCCATTTCACAAGGGATACCAGTGGGTATTTGCTTGCACAAGCATGCATGCACCGATTTATTCGGCAAGCATAGTATATGCATTTGAAGTCAAACAGATTTTTGTTGGTAGAAATATGTGACTGAGTTCAGTGCAATTGTTTCAGATCAGGCATGAAGAAATGGCAAAAGAATTTAGCTCTGAGTTAACTAACATTTTTCCTACAATTCTAAAATATTTTTTGCTTTAAAAAAGCTGCCAAAAGGAAATCATTTTTAGACCATAGAATGTTGTGTTCATTCAAAAAAAAAATGTTGTCAGAAAAAGTGAATTACAAACCTGAAATATTTGGGGGAAATATGTTTTGTTAGTATTCTCTTTTCTGACAAAATATTGGAACCAAGTTAGCTATATGTGTACCTATGTCACTTCATAAAAAGTAGGGAAACATGAATCCCTATTGTTGTAAATCAGTGTGGCCCTTATACCAAGAGAAGATCATATGTCCCAGCAAGGGGAAAAATAGAGAAGGCAGATGACAAAGGCATTTGCGGATTTGCATAACTGCAGCTCAGAGATCTATTTTCAGTGGTACATCATATTTGTTTGCAAATAGATTATCCCAGGTCAATCTGACAGGAGAGGGAAGAATGCATTTACTGAAACTGAAACAAAGCTGTGAGGAAAATAAATTGAGATATAAGATAGAGCTTGGATCAGGGTAGTAAGACCAACTCTGTAAAGAAAGATAATTCATAAAGAGATTGAATGCTACGGGGAGCTGTGTGGGTTTGCGATGCTTATCTGAGAATGCTGGAGGACAGAAAACAAGAGTATGAACAGCATAAGATGAACTTGCAAATATAACCCTGTTATGAAAATAACTTTCAGTTTTGATTCCTTTTCATTTTGGTGTTCTAGTCCATATTAAAATGATCTTTCCTTCATTTTTTTTCTTAAAAGAAAAATTAAGAGTGGCATCCTTGTTAGTAGGTATCTTAAGAAAATTAAAACCATTCAGGAGCGAATGAATTTGTTTAGATTTGTTCATATTGCTGCTTCTGTGAAATAAATATCCTAGATAAGCTCTCTTACTGTTCACTGTGGTATATTCGTTTATGATGTGGTTAATGTTCCTCCAGGACAACTAAGCTTCTAATTTCCTCTAGACTTACAGAATGTCCACTGTATTAACCAGTAGGAAGAGAAACCACATGGCCCTTACTAATGGGGAACTTGCATCCTCCAAAGAATTGCTGGAGCAAGTTTGTGACCAGCTCACTTCTTAGAACCATCCGATCATGCAAAAATAGGATGAAGTCATCCTTTTCCAGTGTCTGAACATTTTATGCCGTGCTACTGTTTTAAGCACATCTTCTTTTCCCTTAGGTACATGCACATCCCTCTCCAGACAGTTTTTTTTTTTTTCCAAATTCAACAACTTAGTCTAGAAAAATAAAAAGAGAGATTCTTGCCAGGAAAAAGAAATTATGACTTGGTTATTCAGCCTCTGTTTATCTCTGGTAGGGTAACTGATGGCTGTTTTTCTTCTGTTTTTTGGCTGTTTCCTGTTCTCCAACTAGAATTTAAAAACTTCATAACAATATTTAAACTTCAAGTAATAGTAATATGTAAACATCCTAAATCTTGAAGTGCCACTACTAAAGATACTTATCTTTGTCCTCAGAATTCCTCAGTGTGCAACTTTTGCTAGGACTATCCTTAGGAAGGCATGGATACCTGTCATGCTTAATGTATTGATACATTTTCATTGCTTGAGGACTGCCTAAGAAACTATGCTCAGATGAGCATGTGAGGCATATATTAAATGCTAACAATACCATTGCTATTTTGTTAAAAGCAAACAGCAAATATTTTTTTCTTCTTGATGATCTTGGCCCTGTGTTTTTGAGCTGGTTATTAATGGTCTTAAAGAAAACTTTTAGAAAATGAACACATATGCAGTTTTCAAATAACATACAAGTTAGAAAACAGGGCAGTTATACAAACATGTCTCTAAAGCTTGATAGGGAGCCTACGTATAAATAATTTGTTTCTTAACAAAGCCAAATAGAATGCCAAGGAAGAAGGGTATGCAAATATGCTGAGGAACTGGGAACTGTACCCTGAAAACAAGTGTTTCTGAAAGAAGAAAGGACATGACCCATAGCAAATCAAGTGAGTTTGATGTTGCAGCTGATATCAAAGTAGCTGGATATACCTTCAGAGGACTTTTAACTAGAATAAGGCGGTATTATAATTATGTACAATATAGGAAAGTATTTTGTCTAGATCTGATTTGCTCTTCAAAGCATTTAACAATTCCTATGAATTCAGAAAAGAACTGAGATATTTGCAGCTTGATTTCAGTTTAGATAACTTAACCTATTTAGCTCATTAAAAGGAATATTACAAAACTGATGAAGGTACTTTTTAAATACATCAAGAGAAGAAAAGAAATCTGGCAGCATATGTTTTTTGATTTGCAAGAAAAGGAAATGCCTGAGATCCAATGTCTAGAAATGGATAATATACTAATTCAGATTAAGACTGCAGCAAAACATTTTAACATATGTTGATATTAATAAAGTATTGAAAACTGTTACCAGTGGCTATGGAAAATATTTGATAGCTTGAATTTTTAAATGAGGTATCTTTCAATGGTATCTTCTTTTGGAAAATATGAGTTAAGACTTAAGCCTTTTCTCCTTTCAATAAAAAGAAAAGATTTATTTCATAGCAAGTCCTAAAAGAATAGAACTCTCTGTGGAAATATTTGGAAAAGGCCTTTAAACCTAACTCTTTGAAAAACAAAAATATATAAATAATGTCTGAAGAGGTGGTTGCTCAGAAGCACATTGTTCAAGGACAAAAAGAAGGAATGTAGAAGTCCCTGTTGACTCTGAGGGTACTGATACCGAGCCAGTATCAAAATCGCTTAGGAAGCTCTTTTGAGTGTAAGGTGCTTTAAAACATCTTCAGGTCAGCACTATGAACAGAGTAAGAGATGATCCTTTCATGGGGTGTGAAGAAGGTGACTACATACTTTCTTCTCCCTCCTTGGTCTGCTCTACTGTCTAGGTTTTGGGAAAGTTGCTTCTTGCCTGAATCTATTCCTGTCACTGCAGTAAAGAAGTGGCTGACAGTAGGAATTATGTGAAGAAGTACAAGCATATATCTATTTTGGTTGCCTAAAAGAAAAAAAAAAAAAAAAAGGAAGAGGAAAGACATCTTTACTGGTCAAAATAACCCAAATTCATTTTCAATAAACTCAAAATGCAAACCATACTTGCTTTGTAGCAGGCATGGTGTTGAAGGTTTTACAGTTGGACTCAATGATCCTTTTCCAAACATAATTATTCTATGATTCTAAGAGGTTCAGTCCTTGGCAGTGAAACTGGAAACAGCTACAAAAGAAAATCTTAGAACATCAGCTGCAGAAAAACCTGTTGCTGAATTCTTTTCCTAGTCAATACTTGTGGGTTTTGTTAGTCTTCTCTCAGGTGCAGGCTCAGCCTTGCAGGACAACAGCTTCAGGAGGCTTTGGAACGTACTTGGACTCCCCTTTCCACCTGCACAGGTGAGAGCTATAAGATGCCATTTAATACAAATGATTGTTCAAAGTAGTTCCTAGGAACTCTTGAGTTCTCCTTCCTTAACTGTAATTGAGATTTATTATGTGATCACTTTTATTAACTTCATTCTTTATGAGGACAAAAATATTCTTTAAGGTTTTGTCTGGATCTTAACTGCATTTTGAAATGTTTCAAGGCTTGGTCATGTTGCTTTCTACCACAGGATGACCTTCCTGTTTTTAAGCCCATTGCACTGCACTGTGAAACTTTGTGGGACTTCAGAACCGATTATAACACAAATATTTATCTGCAGGCTCTGATAGTCTTACAATCCTTGACATTTCTCTGGCTTTGCAAGAAGAACTCTCATTCCAGCTTACTAATTCAGAAGTCCAAGTCAGTACCGGGGAGCTTGACTGAAGCGTTTTAAGGCTTTCTCCTCCTGCATACAGCCTTTGGTCAATTTTAGGGACCAGGCTGACAACTAACTCAATGAACACTTCTGTAGCAGCCTGATACTTGTTTTTATGCTTTCTGTGGATAGTTTGTTATGTTTGAATGTTTTACAGAGCTAAACTCGACAAATTCACTTTTAATAAGGACAAGGACTGGGAGTTCTTCCTCTCCTTATTCCCATCTCTCCTTTTTAAAAACTTTGTTTACCATTAGGCTTTCATTCCTAGCATCTCACATTCTTTCAGATGACCTTTCCTGTATTTGTCTTCAGATCTGGCTAAAACCAGATCTGCTGAGATAATTAAACCATATTCGTTCTACCCTGATCCCTGTTTGCCTTTAGCTAGCTTTCTTCTGTGCAGCTCTGCGACCGGAGGCTGCGATACTGCAGCCTTTTCCAAGCTGGAAGTAACTTTTCTTTCCCAACCATCTTCTCACAAATTAGTTCTTAATACTCTTTCAGTAGATCCCTGATGAGCCATCCTTCTATAATAATGCCTTTTTTTTTGTAGTCTGTTTCCACTTTCAGATACTCATTGACACTGCTCATTATTTCTAAGCCTTGATTTTCTTCACTTTTAGTTAGCAAGTAGGATTCTTGACTAGATTGAGTAGGAAGATAATGGCTGAACACCATCCAATATCCATAAATTAGAGAATTTAGGTCACTGTATCTTATAATAATTCTGAATCAGCTTTGTTCTATCACCTGCAGCTCCCTGATGTTACTAACATATCAGTGAATAATCCTTATAGCTTAGTCAGCATTTTTTAAAATGCAAAGCCTTTCATTATTTTCCTTCCAGTTGCTAATTTTAACATTTCATAAATCTGAGCTAATGTAATATTTTTCTTCCACATTTTATGCTAAGAATTTTTCTCTGCATACTCAGTGCAACCTTTACACATTGCAGTTTTTTGATTATTTTTATCTGTCATGCAGTTAATTATAAAGACCCAAGAAAAAGGGCTTTGCCTTTTCTATTGATCTTTATCATTTAATTGGTAAGTGGAAGGGAAAACACTAGTTTCCTGTTCTGATCAAACTTGTTGATGATCTCAGTTGATTATACAACTCTCCAACTTATTTCTAAAACTCTCAGATTATTTTATGGAAATTTTTTTTTTGTTCCTTATGCATGTTTGGATTGCAGTGTTCAGAAGAGATATCATAACTCCACTGAATTGGGTGCTATAGTGTCCATCCCTTCCCAGGTGTGGTACAAATGGGAGAGCAACAAAGAAGGCAACCAAGCAGATTGATTAAAGTTGAAGACATAATTAATATGATAATTTGATTTCTTTTTAACCTAGGGAAAAAAAAAAGATGATAACTTAGGGAAGGAAAATGGCTATGATATAGATTAGATAGAAACTAGTATGGATGGTTATTTCCCAACTCTTCTAAATCTATAAGTAGGAGATATCACATGAGACTGGTAGGTGAATGAAAAAAAATATTTCTTCATCCAGAGTTCGGCTGCAGGATTACTTACCAATGGAAGTTGTAGATACTGAAAGTCCATGTGTATTCTGATGGACAAGTAATGGAAGGATCCAAACATCAAAAGGCTTAAATAAAACACTGTCTCTCAGGAACTTCCTGAATGTCAAATAGTCAGAGTGAAGGTTATACTGCAGAGCTGTCCTAAAGAATCTTGCTGTATTGTTCTCTTCTTTAATAGGCAGATGACTCTGGTCCTTCCTGGAGGCAGGGGAGCTAGGAGATGAAGCCATTTGTTTGACTTGGAACAGGCGTTGTCTATTAGCGCATATTTTGTAGCTATTACACTCTGGAATTGGATATTTGGAATGCAGCAAATATTGATAACATAAACTACATTTTGTCTTCCTGCATTTTGGGTCATATTATGCTGAATAAATATCCAAGCCTCCAGGACAGTCAATACTGACATCTTGGCTGGCTTTGTAGTGCTAGAGGATATAAGCATTCTGTTTGATGTACTGAAATATACATATCTGCGGATAGAACCGTGTATAGTGCCTAAAAGAATTACCTTGTGAAGGTGCCATTGTGACCAAGAAGGCCAGTGGTATACTGGGGTGCATTAGGAAGAGTTTTGCCAGCAGATCAAGGGATGTGATCCTCTACTCACCCCAGCTGAGGCCGTATCTGGAGTACTTTGTCCAGATCTAGGCTTCCAAGTACAGCAGAGACATGGAGCTGGAGACTGGAGAGGGTCCAGCAGAGGTCTACAAAAACTGGAGCATTTCTCCTATGAGGAGAGGCTGAGAGAGTTGGGGCTAACCTAGAGAAGAGAAGACTAAAAGGGGATCTTATCAATGTGTGCAAGTATTTGAAGGAAAGGTGTCAAGAGGATGGGACTCTTTTAAGTGGTAGCCAGTGATAGGACAAGAGGCAATGGGGGCAAACGGAAACACAGGCTGTCCAGAGTGGTTGTGGAGTCTCCTTCTCTGGAGATACTCAAAACCTGCTTAGATGAAAGTTTGGGCAACATGCTCTAGGTGACCCTTCCTGAGCAGGTGGACTGGACTAGATCTCTCGAGGTCCCTTCCAGCCTCAACCATTCTGTATTCTATGAACTGAATCCAGACCTAGCCTGCATCTAGATCTAGCCTGCAAGCTACATAGCCTGGATTGGGGAGCAATTTTGAAAAAAAATAGGGAAAAAAAAGGGAACTGAAAGTTCAAGCTGTCTTTCTTCTCCAAACTATTGTTTAACTTATATTTGACATGTGCCTGGCAAGACAGCTAGAACAGCAAATTCCTTCTCAATCTGTGTGGGAAAATCCTCTTCTGCCATCCTCTTTGGTTTATTTAGCAAGGTACAGAGATAAAGATGGCCATTAATCTTGTAAAACTTGTACTGTAACAAATGGAAAGCCAATCTAGTTGGATAGCAATAATTAAAGCACCTAAGAACTGTAGGGCCTCACCTACTCAAAATCAGTAAGCGTTTTAATGGCAAATCTCTCTGCCTTAGTGTCTTGTCTTTAAAATAGAATCATAGAATCATAGAATGCTTAAGGTCCGAAGGGACCTCTAGAGATCATCTCGTCCAACCCCCCCCCTGCACACGCAGGGTCACCTAGAGCAGGTGGCTCAGGACTGCGTCCAAGTGGGTTTGGAAGATCTCCAGAGAAGGAGACTCCACAACCTCTCTGGGCAGCCTGTCCCAGTGCTCTGTCACCTTCACTGTTAAGAAACTTTTCCTTAGGTTCCTGTGGAACTTTTGGTTTCGCGGGGAAGAAGCAGAAAGATGGAGAGCACCAAATGAGCAGCTTATGCTCTGCAAACTTGCCTGAAAAGCAAAGTTTTTCTCGGTGCAACTTTGCCGTGGCTCAACTCGCAGGTGATTAGAGGTTCTCACTATGCATCGCTGTGTAGTTTGATGCTATGTTTTGTTTTCTTCAGACTTCTGTTCTGAAGAAAACTTCTGTTTTCTTCAATAGGTTTATCAAAAATATGTAGCTCTTGTTGTTGAACCTGAACCTAACACTGGTTGAAATATGAGCATAAGTATCTGCATTTGAGGAGAACATATCATGCTCAAATTGCTTTCTAAACTCTCACTGTTTGGCGACTCGCTCGCTGGAGCTCTGGCAGAGGAGGGGCCAAGCAAGGCAGAGACCATGAAGTGAGCAGAAATTTTAAGTTCATCCCCAATTTGCCTCTGAGGCTCCTGTCCTACTTCAGACAAATAAGGACTTCTGACAAAGGCAGCTGCATACAAATTTGTAAAACGTTGAGATGCTTATTTTCTAGGATAATGCACGCAATTAAAAAAAAAAAAAAAAGGATTCTGAGGAAGTGGAATATTCTGCATGCAGTGCAGAAAAGTGTGAAGCCACATACTGGATGAAGAGGAGAAATAAAAAAGATCTGAACATCCAGATGCTTCATTTGCTGAGCACTCTCCATCAAAGGATCTATTTAAAATAAAATATATTAAGAGTAGAGAGAGACTCTTCTGAAGACAAAAGAAACAGCTTGATTAACACATCTTGTCCAACAGGGAGTCTGGGTTAATGTGAAAGAAAAGGCTTATCAGGGAGATGAGGATTTTTCTTCCTTTTAGCTATCTCAACTAATCAGTCTGCTGTCATATTCTCCTGAATATCTAGTCACTGTCCTTCACTGTCCTGTGTGGGTTTTCAAGTCTTTCTTACCTTTCTAACACAAATGCTTGTTCCCTGCAATTCTCCCCCAAAACACTCATTTTGTTGGTATTGGTATGGATGTCTAAGGTATTTGTATGGCCCAAATTAATACAGTTCCTGACTATCCTTCCCTCCAAAGTGATATCTGCATTTTACCCTTGCTCAGTCACTGCTGCATGCTCTCAGGTGCATCATTTTAACACTGGAAAGTGTTAAAACACTGGAAACACTGGTTTCAAGCATCTTAAAGGTTTTGCTTCTAGTCAGGTCTAGGCACTTCTAGTTCCTCACAGTTACCAATCTTTATTAACTGATTAACTGATCTTACCCAAGTTCTATTATCTTTGGAAAATGTTCAAGTTGGGCTACACCTGGTAGAATTTCTCGAAACTCTGAGCAAAGTGATAACTTTGTTAAATGCTATCGCCGATTTTTTCTGTCTTTCAAATCCAGAATAAGATGATACCTATTTTATTTTGTATCTTGATAGTGGGAACACATAGGCAAGGATATATAAAAATCATTGTTCTCAGCTTTGGGGAATTAAACTCAGAATACATGTTTTGCAGGAAGGTACACTAACCAGCAGGCCGACAGGTAACCTCAGCTGGAGGCAGTATCTTCCTTCTAGTGAATTTATGACACACAGCTTTTCTACACAGAGATTCATTTTTGCTTTCTGAAGGATAGAGGACAAGTCTATGAACAGAGTGTGGAAATTCAGCAACCCACTTTCCAGTCTTTTCTCCAAAGTTTTTGATGTCTACTTACTCTAAAAACAGAAATAGTTCGCTTCTTTTTAACAAATTGTGTATTATAAATCAGTTGTGCATTTTTAAACTGCTTTTGCCGGGTAAATTATTGAGATAAAAAGCTATGGACATTAGTCCTTTGGGAAAAAAAAGAAGAAAAAAGTCTGTTTTTTGTCTTTTTTTCTAGGTTTCTATTGCTTTAATCAGTTTAGTATTAATACTAAGAGTTATACCTCCCTGGCTTACATGAACACAGAGAGATTAGGGATATTTTAACAGAATCCAGAACTGGTTCTGGATTTAAGCTGCCACCAGTACTGAAGTTTTTAACACTGATTTGTGAACTAACCATCTTCACATGAAAAATTCCTCTTTATTTTTGTAAATCATTGGTCAATTGCTTCTTTTCACAGACACATCAAATGCAAAATATGCAGGCTAAAAAGTACTTGGGTGGTTATTACCTCTCATTTGCTATCATAATATCAGTTCCCAGTCTCATTCAGCCAATGCTATTGACCTTTCCTATCCACTTACTAAATTTGTCAAGAAATATAATCTGTGCTTGCTTACACTCTGCCTTTCATGTCAAAAGGAGCTTGATGTAAAAATCTGTCTCTAAAACCAGGTAGCTATCCTTCTCTGAATCTTTCCAGAAAATCTTCGGTATCATTGTTCTTACAAATTCTCGCCAGTGCCGCTGGGCAGCGACCTCCTCAATAATATTCTTAATATTATTATTTCACTTTCCATGATTCTCAGTTTATTTTTTGCATCTTTCCTACTTTTAGAGCCACAGTCAAGGATTACGCTGACCCATGGTGGTATTAACATGAACAGTTACTAACATAGTTTATTGCAGGAGTATTTGTTCTGTTTTTTTTTTAGAAAAAAACATACACATGTGAATCTTAGTGCAAAGTAGTGCTGACTTTTTAGATACAATAATGCCAGACCATTTCAATACCATGTAAGCTTTACTGTCTCTGGAATGAAATCCATGCACAAGCAAACTTTCGACCCTTAGGCAAGAATACGCCAAAGAACTGACATTTCCAGGAAGTTTGTCATACTCTTTGGAGCTACTTTATTGTAGTTTATGAAAATAACTAAAGGAAAAATCTTAATGCAACAACCAGATTAAATAAAAAGCAATTTCTGAAAGTTATGTTAATAGAGTGGTTTCAGTTTCTACCTTCTTTTTTTTTTTTATATATATATGGAGGTACTCATTATATATCATATAGTTTATGACTCAGTTATTTTTTTGTCTATATGTGATAATCAAAGCTTAAGAAATGTCCATCTAAATTAGAATTGCATTGATTACGCTTCAGTCCTTTGAAATATCATGGACTAGACGAGCTTAAAATTATATGGTACAACAGGTAAACAATCAAAACATCCCCCAGAGAGAATGACGGTTCCTCCGTTGCCCTACAGAAATCTTTGTTTAATGAGAACAATTTTATACCCAAACACTGGGAGATCTGTACTTAAAAAGATAAGACTATATATATTTTTATAGTTAAAATGATCATGAAAAAAGAGGAAATGTATTTTTTTTTTTAAAAAAAAGTGCCCATTAGATATTTAAAATTGAAAGTAATGGCACTTGCAAATCATGGGAGATACT
>VZSV01000042.1:2837250-2896554 GCA_013398735.1 Nothocercus julius
CCAGTGAGGGTGACAGAGCCCTGGAAGGGGCTGCCCAGAGAGGTTGTGGAGTCTCCTTGTCTGGAGATCTTCCAAACCCGCTTGGACGCAGTCCTGAGCCACATGCTGTAGGTGACCCTGCATGTGCGGAGGGGCTAGACTAGATAATCTCCAAAGGTCCCCTCCAACTTTAATGATTCTATGATTCTATGAAATAAAAACTTACAGATTTTCATATCTAAAACACCTGTACCTTAGTACTCTAACACTCAGTGTCCTTGAAGGCAGTGGTGAATGCTACCTGATGGAAGAGGTCCTGATATTGGACTAAAAAATTTATTTCCTTTGAAATTTATTTATTTTTTTATTTATTTTTCACAAAGATTTTCCTCTCTTGTTTATTTTTTGTGTTTTGTCTCTGATGTCACCCTATTACTTTTAAATGGCATGAGAATGTTAATATATTTGGTTCTTGGAAGTGCATTTCGCCTTCCATAGTCTCTCTTAATCAACCAGAAAACTTTGCTTTGTATTAAATCATTAAAAAAAAAAAAAAAAAAAAAAAAAGGCTGCCTTTTACTGACCTTTGGATTTTAAACATCTTCATAAATCTTTCCACCCTAAATTCTTGAAACTTAATTAATATTAACTATTTAATTGATACAACAATCCACTTGTTTGACTTCTTTAGTACATGATGGATGATAGCTTGAATTCCTCTTGGGTACTTGGCAAATAAAAAATACCCCCTTTTTTTTTTGTAGAATACTTGGTATATCATTCATCTTGTAAATGATTCAAATTGATTATGTGAGACAAAGGTTTTAGGAATATGCTTTTTAATTATATTTGAAGACAGAATGTGCTTTTAGACTAAAAATTACCATGTGAGAAGGAATTTCTGCTGTAATTCTAAAGGTCCAGTATAATCGAAAATAAATGTCATTCATCTATTCTAGTGTATAAAGTGTTCATAATACTTTAAACAAAAAAGGATGAGTAATGGAAGAAGAATTCTTACTCGGAGGAATGAGGGCAATTTTTTTTCATGCTTGTTTTATTCTACACATAGTCTATCAGATGAAAATTTGAATTATTAAACAATTAATTTGGAATGTACATGGCTTGAAGATACCATGACATTATTATCCGAACTATTTCTTTATTTTTTAATAAGTGGAGCTAGACTTGCAGAAAGGAAAAAAAAAACCAAACATTTGAAGAAAGCTGGAATGAAGAAATCAGGTATTTATTGAGACAGCAAGTATTTGCAAGGAGAATTTATTCATAAAGAATGTATATATCCTAGCAAGAGACCAGATAACTAAATGGAATATATATATGCCTTCTTTTTTTTTTTTTTTCTTTTAAGGAATTAATCAGTTACAAATCTTAATTCTTTATTCAAGGTGATCCAGTTTTTTTGTATCTTCCATTTGCTGCTTTTGTTCTTAGCTTACAATAGTTCTACACGGAAATCTCAACTTAGTTCTTCTAAATTGGTAGCTAGCAAAGTCTTCCACATAATAAGCTGGCACTTGCCTTTTGTGGTAGTAATGTTCCTCTCTTCTAGAGATTCTTCTTTCAACAACCATTTCTCTTGATTCTTACACTTCTCTTAAATGAAAGAAATGAGGTCAGTTTCAGTGAGTCTTCATCTGTCATGGTCATGCCACTATTCTCAGGTGGAAGCCCTGGGCAAACTAAGGTGGATCTGCTGTGCATAAAAGTGAATGCAGCAATTTTTTCAGAGTGCAGTGTAGATAAGGAAGAGAAAGCTGCAGTCATAAAACGTGATGTGAGAGGGAGCTAAATGTTTATGAAATTAGTTCTGTTATATCCTGAGTGGCTGAGAGATATGACCGCTATTCAGAAATATTTCTCAGCTATGAAATTAGTCTCAGATAGACCTCAAGATCAAGTATCATGATGCTACTAATTTATTCCATGTAAGTAGCTTCGTCAGGAACTGCCTTTCATTAAATTGCAAGAGATTATATAATGATTGTGATTCCACAAAAAATGAAGAAAAGTAAATGTGATGTAAGTCATTGTCATGACAAGAGACAGTCCAAAATACTTTCAGGTTACTAGTAGTTTTAGGTCCTACTAACTTTCTATCTAGGTATATCACAAAAGAATGGTTTGAAAGTGTTTTGGAAAAATGTCATGCCATCAGGTATATCCGGAGCTATGTATGCAAAAAACCCACAAACCTATAGGTTTTCAGTAACGGTTAAAATGTGTTACTAAATTTTTAATGAGTTTAAAGTGAAAATCCTCAAGCCAGCAGCCTTTTGTGTCAGGGTTTGTCAGAATGGCCATCTTTAATAAATCTGGCTCAGCCTATTTAGAATATCGAAGTTGAGAACTGGCATAATTCCAGAGCTTCGGTAATGTTGCTTCTCATTTACTCCTGTGTTGGACTTTGATTCAGCAAAGCACTTTCATATGTGCTGAAAGCCCTGACTGAGCAAAGAAATCCTTTACTTAACTGTAAGCAAAGTTAGGCTGCACCTCAGTGGAATTGCTTGGTTTTTTGAAGTTCAATTTAAGACCTTTGCTGGACTACAGCCTAATTGAACAGAATAGGGGATTCTGCTCTATCCCCTATAATCTTCTCCATAACATTCACCATCTCTTTTCTCTAAACTATCTAACTTGATACTGTTTATTTTGTCTTAGAAGTAAATAAAATCTGATCCATGGAATATTCTAAATGTTCTTGGGCTTCATCAAGTGGAGGAAAAGCTGAAGATCCTCTAACATTGTAAGACATACTTTTTCTGTTGTATGAAACAGGAAAAATGTGTTACATTCTTTTGTGAACCAATGCATAAATTTGCAGTTAATTGCTAAGTAAGAAATTAAGTATTACTTTTTGCAAAAATAGATGAATTCAGGAATATGATTCCAATAAATTTTTTAACAAATTTAATTAAAAGAAAGAAAAGTTGTATTCAACATTAAACAGTGGTGAAAGCAGTGACAGTGACTGCCCCTTGTTAGCATGGGGTGACTGTTCTCTGGCCCTTGTAACATGACTATGATTTCTGGAAAATGTATTTGTACTGGAAGCTACTTTCTGAGGCTAGATCTGAAATGTCTTCTAATCACCCTGGTAGATATCTTATATAGTCCTTTTTCTAAACAATAAAGTTCTGACTTTGTTAACAAACATTCACCTGCCTCCTTTTACTCTTACTGAAATGCCATTCCAGAGCTTCATTGCACTTCTTATAGTTTCCAGGCTACTTTTAACTCTGATACGGATAAAATTCTATGTATTGCTGTTGCCTTGTATTTAAAGAGTGTTTTCCCTCATTAGTGTTTACCTGTCTACTGCCAATTATAGTTTATTTCTCAAATTATATCCCAAATCACATTTTTTTCTCCAGACTAAGCTGATCTTACCCTTCCACTGTATTTGCATTACTCCTCAACTCACCAGCAAGTGCAGCTCTAAGTATGGCACACTCAACTCTCTGGCCTTATACTGGTACAACTGGGCAAACAAAATGCAACCACTGTTTATGTGTTTCTTTTCTTTATTTTTATTTTTTTTTTTCTGTTGATGCTCCAAACTTTCAGCTGCATGTGGCCATTTGGAGTTTTTATGTATATTATAGTCCAGATTTCCTACCTGTACAAGCAGCAAAATTCATCCTGAAGGCTCCATAAAGTTGTTGTTATTCAGAAAGTTAAGCTTAGGAGCCTTTAATTTTAAGATAGAATAACTGGGAAAGAAACATCTGAACAGCCCTTTTCTGAAATCCCACATAAATTTCTTTCCCAAATGTGGAGAGAGCACTGAACTTCCTGCAGAAGTAGACTACAGTAGGGTTTTGAGTAAGTTAGTGGAGATAAATGTGACCCCAGAGATTTAGAGCTGTGCTAGGCACTTTCATAAAAGGAGCTCAGATTGTGGCAATATGAATAGACCCTTGCTTAGTTGAGAATTTTTGTTGTCTGGGATTCCAATCCCAGAGTTTAAGCAACATAAAATTGGAAATTCCTTCAGATAAGGCTACACAATTTACAAAGGTCATCCTACACATTGACACACAACACTGGAACATATTCACACTTTTCTTTGTACCCTTCCTTGATTTGATATCTCTCTTGCCTCTCAAAATTAGGTCATTTTTTGTCTTGTTGTATTAGAAGTACTTTATTTTATTTTTTTTTTCCTGGTGAAGGATAAATGTCAACTTTAGTCTTCATAGCTCTTTTGGTAGTTTCATGCCCTCCTTTGCCCTTTCCATTCCAATTCTTTTCCTGACGTGCTAACTTGTAGTAAAAGTGCAAACACCAGTTTGGAAGAGTCAGTGTGGAAGAACTTGCCAGTCTCTCAGATCTTCAGTTTGACCTTTTTAACACGATTTATACTCTTAAGAGGATAAAGTTTTTCCAAGAATTGTACACTTATGAAAGTTTAGTCAATGCTGATATTTATGCTGCTTGCATAAGTATGTTGCTGCATTTTGCACTGTAGTCTTTAAGAGTTTCTGTAAACTATGCTTGGTAAACTGTAAGTGCTGTAGTTTGTGCTGTACTCTTTTCAAATTTTCATTAACTGGGACTGACATGTTCTCGATGAGCCCCTGGGACACTTGGATACTGCAGATTATTTGGCACCAACCTTTCTGTCTTGGCATTGAATTAATGTGCCCTGGCACAATGTTAGCATGCGCAATGTCACATTGGGTGCAAACTACCAGGGAGAAAAAAAAAAAAAGTCTTTAAATATTGCTGTGTAATCCAAACCAGCTCTCCCATGCTACCTGAGAAACTGGTAAGTGTTGATATGAAGCATTTCTTGCCCAGTTTCTAGTTATTTCATGGCTTGTTCCAAAACACAGTTAATAATTTCACTATAGCTCTCAGTTCTGGTCTCTCCTTGAAGGATATCACTTTTTCATTAGGTGTATATCATGAGGGATTGTTATTCATTGATTGTCTTTTATTACAACTGTTCAGCAACTTTTTTCAGTACCACCTCTGTTCAATAGTTTTTATTCATGAACTGGAGGTACTAATAATCTCCCATCCCATTTCTCTGAATAAAACGTCAAATACAGGAACTTGGCATATAAGCACATTATGCATATAACATTAGTGTGACAGGTTCCGAACTGTTGTATAAAAACATGGATTTTCAAAAAGGTAGATGAAATGTCTTCTACATCTTTGGCAGTCTTGCCTTGGAGAGAAGAATTAAGAACTCTATCTTTTTTTTTTTTTTCAGTCTAGTTCAGGAAAAGAGGAAAAGGTAAATGGATAATGGTTATATTAAACTGAACACAAAAGAGATTTTTGAAGGCAGATTTGTTTTAATGTGACATCAAAATACATGATTAGGACTGTGTTCATTCCACACTGGTTTTAGTCCTGTTTGGTCTGAAAATAAGGTGCATCCGCGAAGAAAAAAGAATTATTAATTAAGATTAAATGTATTAATATATTTAGCTTGATACGTTGT
This sequence comes from Nothocercus julius, assembly GCA_013398735.1. Taxonomy (NCBI): domain Eukaryota; kingdom Metazoa; phylum Chordata; class Aves; order Tinamiformes; family Tinamidae; genus Nothocercus; species Nothocercus julius. The sequence continues at coordinate 2,842,712 of VZSV01000042.1, forward strand.
ATATATATGCCCTCTTTAAAAGTTTTAAAGTAGCAATCTTTCTAAAAAGAATTACCCAAACTCAAACAGAACTGAATGGCTAAGTACAGAAATAATTGGCTGAAGATGGAACGTCAGCCTGAGTGAATATAATGATTCATTTTAACATCTAAAATTTATGCTTGATATGTTTTTAACCACTGTATTTATTCTCAGACCTGGTCCCCACTCCTAGTGTAATCAAAGAAAGGGTCATAAATTCAGTCAGAGGTGGACTGGACCTTAAACCTTTTAAAAGGTACAAGACGCTGCTTGTAAATTAACTCTAAATATGTGGGCTGATTCTGTACCAACTATTCAAGCCAAAGGCAGGTCTTGAAAACAATTTAAAAAATGAGTATTTCTGAGATTTCTCTCAAATTGTCATGGAATGCACTCCAGCTGTACTTATTATACACACTTTCCCCATGTGCTATGTGCTTGCATTCTTTTATGATGAATGATATTGCCGTGTGTTGGAGTTGTCATGCTCTTTTTCTTGTTTAAATGAGGACTGTGTGGGAGGTTAGTTGAGGACAAAATACTGTATGACCTACTGTTACACTGTGGAACTTAACACTAGTAGCATGAAGCTGAACTGTGGCCGAATTGCTTGATTTAGGAAAGAGCTTCAGCTGAAGCAAAACACATCCTGTTAATGCCATCGATATACTCAATGTCTTGCTGCTGGTTTTGCTATGTCTACGAGAATCAAGAGTTGTATCCCCACCTGCTGTCTGACTTTCCAGTTTAAGTCTTCAGGCATTTTATTTTCTTAGAGGTTAACTTGGCCCGGTCCATGTCTAAAACTCCTAGGCACTGACCATGAAGCACTGAAGATGCATTGACATTAATAAAGTTGTCTGTCACCCCCAATCCAGAGAAACATTTCATGCTGAGGAAGCCTCTGAGTCAGCCAGGGAGCACACAGAAAGAGTTCATTGTGCAGTATGCAGCAAATGTAAAGATCCAGCTTCAAAAAATGAAAGAAATTGTATGATATACAATTGATATACAATGATATGTAATGCCACAAAAGCCATATGCTATCACACAGGGTATTATTTACATGGCACTGATCTTAATAGAGACATAAATGTTGATCATTATTTTGCTCTTATGTCAAAAATACACATTGGAGCTACAAGTTAAAAAGAAAAAAGTAAAGGCAAACAGAATGTAGGTTAATTTTAATTGGAAAGTTTCACAGAAATACAAGATGTGCATTTATAGGAAAACCTGTCTGTTTTACTTTTCTCCTGTGATTTCTAACATTTCTAATTTTGAAATTTGCTTGTTTCTTCTTCTTCTAATGGAAAACAAAAACAGTCTAGCATCCCAGGTCATTACTTTCAACGTAATTGTTTCCCTTTCTTAGATAACTTTTCTAGCTGCTTGGCAGCCTCCCTTTGTGATTTTGCTGTGACCCTTCGATCTTGCCCTCCTGGCTGCACATTGGCTCAGTTGGAGTTTGCTCCCTTTCTTGAACCTGCTGAACTGCAGTGCTCAGGAAACTTTCCTGGGATGTGAATGCAATGGCTTTACTTTTCTGAGAGAGGTCCAGCTCTCCTGCTGTTGGGCAAATGCTCTGAACTCTCTGATGCTATGCAGAAACTTGCCTTTTCCGTCCTCTTTAAAGAAAGCCTTTCCTTATTTTTTTTCATAGGAACTTAGGTTTATCAAAGGTACTCTGGCAGATACTCTGACAAGTTCTTTTAGGGACTCTTCCTGGGATTCAGGCAAAATTTAGGCTGGTCTATACGAATCCGTATTGCAACAGAGTAGGAGATAGCCCAGTTACCTCTGCAGACTAGGAGGGCACAGGGTCGTGTTCATCCCATGTGCAGACATTGCGGGAACTTAGAGCATTCTCAAGATATTCCTGGATTTCTAGATGCCCAGAGGTTCAGCTGATTTGATTCTGGATCATTCCCAGCTGCTTAAGCAAAATTCAGGCACCAGAAGCCCTTTAAGTCATCTCTATGTTATCAACAAAAGCACTTCAGCAAAATGTTGTACGGTCCATGAATAAGCCTTGGGAGTGTAGATCTGGGCATAGGAGCTGTTGGTTAGAATTAGACTTCGAACAGTCAGGCTCATTTTGCTGACTCAGTAGAAAAAAAACTTCAGATATAATACACACTCAGTCTTTTAAGAGGAACTGACTGTATTAACACTGTTCTGTACAGCTGGCAGGACAAGGCACATGGACTGTCACAGCCGGAAAATGACATTCAGGGGGCAGAGAAGGGATGAGCTGGTTTTCCAACCATTGCAGTGAGTGTGAGCGAGCTACCATATACCATTAAAGATATAAAATTCTATTCTTTTTTCCTTTTTTCTCCCCACCTCAGTGATGTTTGAGAGTTACAACTTTTCTAATGATTCAGTTTATAGCTAGTGGAAGAAATTTAACAATTTCTTTACAAAGAGATTTAAAACATATGCTAACATATATTTACGATGGCTTAAAATAACAACAACAAAAAAGGACACAGAAAACTTCCAGAAAAGCCTTAGAAGGTATGTTGGCTTTATTCTGTTACTTGCAGGCTCAATATTTTCTATGGAGAGAGAATAAAGTTGTATTAAGATCTGGCACCAATCTCTGACAGCCTGTCCTTGGGATGCTAATTCAAAATTCTTAGTTGTTTCCAGGGAGAATGAAAGGGTTTTTTTTTTTTTTTTTCTACAAAAACATGGTCCTTGCTCTGTACCTAGAAATGATGTAGAACCCAGTGTTGCCTGTTGAGCGTGAGTCATATGCTCCGCATGCATTGCAGTGCTTGGTAGGTGGGCAGTGAGGCACAGTGCTGGAGCGTGAGTCATGGGCTTCATGTGAGTGGGCAGACAAATTCTGCATAAGCTGATTTTTCTGAGGCATTTCTATGGGTATTTTGAGGGATAGCATATGGCATGGGCAAATTACTTTTGGTTTTGCTTGTGCCCGTTGTAGCCTCAGCTTTGGCCAGGGCCCCGTGTTATTTGGCATAACATCTCATACAAGCATTTTTTCTGTCATTCCGTCTTTGATGTGATTGTCTAGAGAAGTTTCATCATCTGGCTCTGTGTAGGCAGCTTCCATTTCTCTTTATGTTCCAACAGCAACAAGGAAGTGAATGGAAAGAGCAAGCAAGATGAATAAATAGTATTTTTTTTTCCTCTGTTGCTACAGATGCTTTTACATCAAACAGTGGTACTGCTGAACTTCAAAATATATGTTTTCCCTTTGCTCTGTTGTTCCAGAACTTCACATGCTACCTGTGGCAACTATAGAAATCCCGGCAATTTCTAATACCAGGTTGCTGCCACAGCCCAAATGCCCCCAGCTGAGTTGCACAGAAGCCAGATCCTAGTCCTACTATTACTTTCAGGGCTACACACGGGCCAGGCAATGCTTTCATTTCTATATGGAGCTAGAGAAAGATGACACTTAGTTTGCCCGTGCTTTTCTTTGGATCCTGGCCCATGACTCACAAAGAACATAAAACCCAGCAGTTTTTCCAGTTATGAGAGAAAGACAGGAGGCCAAGCTGGACTTCTCTGTGTTACTCCTTGTGCCTGGCATGTCCTTGAAGAACAGCCTGGCTCTGCTGTCCACTGTGCTCACTGCTGCTACCTCCAGGAGCAGCCATGGGCAACGCACCGTGACTCAGGAGGGTGTCGTATTTAAAAGCCGCTAGCGAAGTTTTTGTTGTTGTTGTTTTCTTCTCCTTAAGCTTTTCCCTAATCTCAAGCCCAAGACGCAGCGCAAGGCCCCTTCCCCCTTGCCACCCCAAGAAGTCACCCACGAAGAGCAGCTTCCCAGGAGCAGCAGCAGGAGCCGATTCCCGGAGCGCCTCTTTGTTTCCTGCCGCAGCGCAGCGCTCCCCCCGCTCCCCCCTCGCTTTCGGCATCACGTTTCAGCCGGGAGGGTGGAGGGGGGGCATCCCGGACAGGTTCCTCCCACAAGAGGGGGGACGAGGGGGACAAGGGGGACAAGGGGCCGCGGCGGGGCCGCAGCGCGGCGAGCTCGGGCCGGGGCCGGAAGACACAGAGGGGGGCGAGGGGTGGGGAAGGGGAGGACCGGCCCGGCCTCGCTGAAAAGGACGATCTCTCCGCTGCCCCCCCCGCCAAAGCGCCGCTCACGGGGCGGGGGCGGCCGCAGAGCCCCCCGCGAGCCGCCCGTGTCCCGCGCCCCGCACCATGGCCCTGTCCTGGAGGAGCTGGCTGGGCAACGAGGGCAGCAAGCACCTCTTCCTGGTAGGATGCTGCCCCCGGGCTCCCTCCGTGCCGCCGCCCCCGGCGTGGCCGGTGTCGCTCCCCGACGGGCGCGGTGGCCGCGATGTCCCCGCGGCGCCGGGCGCACGTGTGTGCGGCGCCTCGGGCAGCGCCGGGGCGGCTCCGCGCTAACCGCCTTTCCCAAAGTTGTTTTGGGAGGGGGGACAGGACAGCCCTGCCTGGGGGCCGTATCCTTGCTGCCTTTTCTCTCTTTGTCTCGTCGCTGCTCGTTTGTCCTCGCTGAGTCTCTCATTGCAAGGTGGAGCTGAGGGTTTGGGGGAGCTGTGTAGGCACCAGGCTTTGTGAGCTCCCGCTAGTTCCCACCGCAAAGGTAAAGGTTGGGGAAGGTCACTGAAAGCTGGAATTTCTCACCTAGGGGCTGTTACTTTTAGTGCTCTCAAATATTTTTGTTAAACGTTTGCTTTTGCGTTGCATTTCAAAATCTTTATGGAACTACATGCATTTTACGGTGGAAATGAATATTGAAAAGTTTGCATGTGTAAATTGCACTTACTGCCCCTTGCTTCTTGTCTTTTCAACTTTAGTTTTTCTGGCTCTCCCTCAATGTATGGTTCTTCTGGAAGACCTTCCTGCTCTATTACCGTGGGCAGCAGTACTACTATTTACATCAGATGTTAGGGGTGAGTGACCCAGATGTTGCTTTTTCGGGGGGGAAGAAGGGAAGGCATAAATTGTAATCACTCATGAAAGATGACATAGACTCTATATTAACTTTGCAAAGTGGGGAGGAATCAAGTAGGAAATGGCTGATGTGTGGTTGACAGTTATTTAAGGGACATATGTAGAGACAGCTCTACCTTCCCTCCCCCGTCTACCCCCCCATGCACCCAGCTGTGAGCAGGCTCTCAAGAACGCAAACACTGGCGCTCTACTTCTTGTCATCCAAACTTTAGCCAAGCTTATGGGTCCTTTTGGGCAAGTTCTCCGTAATCCAGTTATTATGATACATATATGCTGAAGGAACTCTATTGCTAAACCTTAGATCTTTTCAGTCTTTCATTGTCACCTTCATAGATCCGATGTTTTGTGTCAATGATTGTAAACTATGTAATTTTAGTTCTCCTTTCTAAAAACAAAGTCTCAGAACCTGAATTTAATGGAGACTTGACCATTATGTTTTAGCAACATCTCCCATCACTACCAAAGAAATCCAAAAGATAATTTTTGTGGGTGGTATGAAGGTCTGCTTTGTGAGGTTATCCCTTGCATGATAACTGTCTAGTTGCAATTGCTTGAAATGACATCTATCCAAACGGATAGATTAAGATTTAAAAAAATTCTGAAAAATGCTCTAGAGTTGCTCAGAATTTTAGAATCTAGGAAAAAGTGCATGAGTAGCATGATACTTTGTAACAACATGCCATAATTGGGAATGGATTTCAGTGACAAGTTGCCACAGCACTAAAACATAGACTGTGTGTATCCTAACCGTCTGCAGATGATTTGGATTTTAGCTTGGTATATCCAGGATATGTGTTTTTTTTCTATATGATTCATATCATTGCCATACCTAGCCATAAGGTTTCATGAGCTTGTCTTCTTTTTCTTCTTATGGCTGACTTGGATATGTTCGAGAAATGATTCTTAGCCAGAAGTGCAAAAAAAAGGAATGAATACTTCAAAATACTTTATGATGACTTTTAGATAGAAAAAGTATGAAAATGTGTTTAATTTTACCATCTGCAATGTCTTTGCAGCCTAGTGCATCCATTTGAAAGGTGTTTTTTGCTCTTGGCAGAACAAGTGGATTGTTTATAAAAGCAAATATTCTTGGGTCAACACTTCGGGCCACGTTGTCAGCTGGTATCAATCAGCACAGTTCCGCTCGATTCAGAAGTCACCCACCTTGTACCAGCCTTTTGGGGCATCTTCTTATATTTCAGAATGAAAGAAACATACAAAATAACCTAATACAGTCAGACTTGCAGGTTCAGAAGCTGACAGATGATTCAAGAAACAGCCTCACTGTCTTGACTAGTAGATAAGAACCAGGAGGTCATGCAATTTGAATCCATCTAAATCAGTATCTGCAATTGTGGAAATGCACCAAGGAATTTAAAGATTCTAAAAGGAGGAGGAAAGTGAGCAGCTAAGTCTAAAATATACTTTCAGTCAGAGTTCTGAAACTAATTTAAAGCCGTGGAAACATTAAAAATGGCAAAGGATTCTTGCAATTTACTTTTTGCAGTTTGTTTGAATGTATATTGTAGATTCTGAAGTTAGCTTCTTCCCTTCTCTGGAATGTATTTAGATGTGTATATAAATTATAAAAATTGTTTTGCAAGCAATGGAAAACTGAACATGATTTTAGTATCCTCAGGAAACAACAAGCACAGCCATACTGCAGCTGCTATTACATTCCGTGGGGATTTTTGTTGCTGTTCTTTCTCTACATTGCTTGGTAGCCACTGACCATTTCATGGCTCAGCTTTGTAAACAACCTCCTTTCTGGAGGATGTGACATGCATCGTCTTTGTGTGCCATTTTCTGGTGTTTAAAATTTTTGGTATTTAGGTGAAAATTCTTCATTTGTAATTCAACAATTGGATTCTTTTTGTCTTCAGAGGATGATTTTTTACAGACACTTTCCTAAAAGTGTGCTTCTTTTCCAATCAGTCAACAATTAAGGGCAAAAGAGAATGACATTTTTGCAAGTTTTTGATTAAAAGACAAAACCCAAGCTCTTGTTTTTCAGTGAGATGTACTGAGGGGTTTTCGCTCTCTGTATACTGTGATAAAGCCATGGAGGAATGCAATAAGAATCAAAGACATTGAAGTGCTAGGAGGAGTTTTTAGGCGTATTGCACGCTATGGAGTTTAGTGGGTAAACTTTTCTTGTGTCAGCCATCACTACTCTGTTCAGTTTGAGATGTACTGAGAAAATTTGAGTCCTACTGAGGAGGCTAAGTATTCCTTTTGGGATGTGAAATCTCCATCCATGGAGGTTTTCAAGAACCAACTGGATAAAATTCTGAACAACCTACTCTGAGTTCGGTTTTGAACCTGCCTGGAGCAGGAGGTTGGACTTGTCAAAGTCCATTCCAGCCTGAATGATTCTGTAGTTCTTGCTGGGTAAGATAAACCTGAATCTTGAGCGATGTAAACCCTTCCCAATATTTTTGCTTTGAAAAACCTTGAAGTGTCATCTTTAGGTAAGTAATTGCTTGCAGCAATGCAACTCATAGTCTTACTCTATCAGTACTTTCACTGCCTCTGGTTCAGGAACAAAATTCAAATAAAGAATCTCAGGTTTTCATGATTTTGTAAGTATAAACTTCTGACATTGTTTAGCCTAAAGTAGAGAAAGCTGTGCAGACAACTGTTCTTTACAACAGACATTGCCTACCCTTAAACCTATGAGAAGAGGAAAGGAATATTTTCTTCATATTCATGGTAGAGACAGACACAATGTAGTAGGCTTGAATTACAGAAAAGAAGATTAATAGACTACTTGCATGACTCTAGAGTCTTCCTTGTTGGAGATTTTATGTCAGCTGGGTGAGAGAGAATTCATTTCCTTGCATACTGCCAGTTTTCTCCCTTTGCATTTTTCCAACAAGGTTACATCTGACCAACATCTAACCAGCAAATTTGGTCTCATGTTCAATACTGGCCTTATTATAGACAGTATAGACAGACAAGAAAATTCATCCTCAAAAGGCCCCATTTGGGAAAAGGGCTGCACAACTGAAAATGGGACTGATAAGGAAAGTGCTTCCTGTCTTTTTTTAGCATACACTTACTGCCTCCTTACAGTACATTACTATATATTAAGGTGATATCTTTCTTATTTACAGCTTGGAATATATTCCAGGTGTTCCAGTAAGCTGCACTTGTCTCTTTGCTAGTTTATCATGATAAAGATTTTGCAAATTGAAGCCGTGTTCTGCTTTCACTAATCCTTGTGCAACCACAGTGTGGTTTATTTTCCCCACACTTGCAAGCACTGAAGGCAGCTGTGTATCTGAGCCTTTATTTTCCTTAATGTACTGTTCTTAATTATTTAATTGTATCATAACTGGAGTATTTAGACTATTGTACTTGTTCACACAGAATCACAGAATCACAGACTGGTTGAGGTTGGAAGGGACCTCTAGAGATCATCTAGTCCAACCCCCCTGCAGACGCAGGGACACCCAGAGCACGGGGCACAGGGTGGCAGCCAGGCGCCTTTGGAAGATCTCCAGACAAGGGGACTTCAAAACCTCTATAGTAACCATTTAATTGTATTGCAACTGGAGTATTTCAGATTTGCTCTTTAAGGTGTTATATGCAGCAAAAATGTTTACTAAATGGTTGTTATGTTGCTATGGAAGCTATATAAATGTGTATATACATAATGTCCTAGCTCAAGGTTTTAGTCCACAAGACTCTATCCTGATAATCCTCTTGAATTTAGAAGCAGATCTTTTACTTGCTTTCAGTTTGCCTCATACATGTTTTTTTTTGTTATTTTTACTAAAACATTTTTTTGCTTTTATTTATTTGTCTTTTTTTTTTTTTTTTTCCCTGACTGAACTGGCAGGGATCATGTGAAAGGCATCTATACTAACAGAATGTTTGAGATTGGAAGGAACCTCTGGAGATCATCTAGTCTACCACTCCCTGCTCAGAGTCACCTAAAATACATAGTACAAGACCTTATCTGGATGGGTTTGGAATAGGATATGAGATGAATTCCCTTCAATATATCTGGGCACATTGCAGTGCTCTGTTACTGCTAACATTTATGATAGAACCTCCACCTTTGCAGGACTGTAGAGATTATATTAGTAGAAGTATATCACGTGGTTACTGTTACCGCTATATTTTATAGACTAATGGAAAACTGTCAAGTCCTGCTGACATTATTGTGCCTGCCTCTGTGAGGATCATGACATAAGACTCTTACAAAGCAGAATAGAATTATTGTTAAAGTATTTCTCTGGTTGAAGAATGAAAGTTTCCCAGAGTATTCTGACATTGGCAGGTCTTAAAATAAAGAGAGCTTCATTAAATGCCAGAAGGCATTTAATAATTTAAGGATCATATTATTTACTGTGTAATGATGAGGGGACATGAGTTAACAGAAAGGAAGACTTTAGTACCTCTGGGCCCATTACCATCACCTCTACCATACCATCACCTCGGGGTCCATTACACAAAATGGCAATGGGCAACTTTCTTTTATGGCTTGAGTGGCAGCGTGTGGCAAATCTCTTGGGGGGATTAAGCTCCCTCCATGCCCTGATTCATGCTTGGCTTTGTGGAGTTTAGATCCTGCTGCATCTTGCAGGATCAACTCTTCATTCTCTTTTTGCTAATTGATATATGAAATTATGTCACCTTTTGGAAAGGAATTGTGGTGTGACTATGTAAGGAGCATAAGCTTAGAAGTGAGACCCCAAACCCCTTCTAGTCTGTATGCATTATCATTCACCTGCCGCAAAACAAACAAACAAACAAGCAAACTTGACTTCAGCAACACTGACTAAAGTCAGTGGAGGCTAAAGTCAGTCAGAATGAGGAGCACCTGTAACACATAGAGACTGCTGTGAGAACATGACCTAAATATGAGGAATATTAACTGTCAGTAGAGCAGATCAGATACGCCGTTACCTCATAAAAGGAACGAAAAATGTTGTCATTGTCCACTGCTGATGTTTTTGTCTTTTTATAACTCTAGAGACTCTAACTAATGTGTGCCAGTGTAAGATCGAAGTCAACTTAGCGTAGGAAGTTGTGTTCTGATTTAATTTTTAGTGTGAGAAGATGGAATTTATGGCCTTGCAGCCTTGCAACCTCCCATGTTCAGGAATAATACCAAATGAACATTTTATAGGAGTTTGCAGATGTCCTGGTGGGTTTCTGCTGCTCTCACATTTTTCTTCCTTTCAGCTTTGCTGGGTTTACTTGGTAGATATCCAGGAAGATTTGGCAGACCTAAGAGGAATGACTGCTACCTATACTGTTCAGACTTGTTCTTCATCTTAGCTTATTTGTTGAAACCCAAGAATACTCTATTTCAAAAAAGGGAATCAGGTTAAGATAAGAGACATTGTATAGCACAATTTGTTCTACCTATGAAAATAAGTATTTGTAGCTCTCCAGTACTGATTTGGAGGGGTGGTATCTGAGCTGTGTCTGCAGAGCAGCATGTTGCTTATGAGCCTTTCAGTTTTCTCTGAACCACAGGAGATTTAAAAAGTTAAAGGTCTACAGGGAGAGTTGAGTGTGGTGTGTCTTCTACACGAAGGCTTGGTCAGGATTGTTGCTTGTAGATAGAGACACCTTGAGAATCAGGGAAAGATCCATTCTAGATGTGGAGGATTTTTGATATTTCTTCATTCTTTGCTACAAGTAAGGACTCCTGTCTTGGTCTTGTTTTGGGTCTTGTTTTTGTATTAGTTCAGTGTGGAGTCCATTGTGAGCACTGTGGGACCATGGGCAGCGAGAGCTGGAGAGCTCGTGTTCCCACTGGCTCTCAGGAGCCCTTTGCTGCAGTGGAGAAGGAAAATGCTGTGATTGCTTCAGGATTGCCTGGAAAGGAAAGCTTTAGTTTTGTAGCGGTCCAGTTCTCTGTTATACCTGCCACAGATTATCTCTGTGAATCTGGCTAATTCTTTAGTTTCTCTGTGCCCTATTGCCTCTCCATACAGTGGAATGGAAGTTTGTATTGTATGGAGTGTGCAAAGCACCGACAGGGATTATCAGATGCTGAGATTTGATTGTAATGAAGGAGATTATAATGATTATAATGAAGGAGAGTATCCAGCAGATGTTTTGGGACTGTTTTTTTTTCTCTCTCTCTTTTTGACCTTTTTGAAGCAATTTCACATGATGCTAACATGTTTGTTTGCTTGTTTGCTTGTTTGTTTGTTTGTTTTTCCCCTCAAGATTCCGATACTCTTCAGGAATAGAAGAGGATTATTTTTCTGACATTTCTTAGCTAGTTATGGAGGATATATATGCCCTTATAGAACCATTGAGTTGCATTGGAGCAAAAAAAAAAAGAAAAAAAAACCCCTTCTACTATTGTTTAAAAATTCAACAATCCACTATTTTAATTTGTTACTATGGCACCCAGGCAATGCAAAGGAAGTTTAGAAAAAGACTGTTTGGAAACCATTTGGAAAGAATTAATGTCATGGGGATATTTTAAGCCTTTGAATATGCATTAAGAGAAAACTTAGTACTGTTTTATACTTTTGGATCTTGCATGAACTGTAATTCTAAGCACTGCTAAATTTGTGCCTTTACCATTGTTTTTAAACTTCTCATGAGCTTGTTGGAGCAAAGTATCCAATTTTATTTCTTCAGAGTAAAACCTTAAAACTAACCATTAATGAATAACTGTGATATTCTGTATCCAAATATTTGAATCACATTTTCCTAGAAGTGTCCTGCATTTTTTTTTGAGAAGTCATTTCCTGCTTTCCCCCATCTCTGCTGTGCATTGGTACTTATAACATTGAATTAGAATTAATATAAGGGCATTCTTCCATAGGAATTGCATATGAATAAATACTAAATAACATAATAATAATAATAATAAAAAAAACAGAAAGCAAAGTCAGTAGGGCAGTTTCTTACACAAAGCGAGGTTAGCAGGGTAGCATCTTAAACTGATCACCTCACTGTGGCACAAAAGCTTGTATTTTAGTTGAGGAGGACTATTACTCCTTCTCCTCCCTTTACTGCTGCTTCCCTTAGCCATCCAGGTACTCACTTGATCCTTGCAAGATACGTGTTGTGAGTTGTTCAGGACACAAAGACCATGAAATGAAGTTGTTATTTCTTAAAAAAGGGAGACTGTGTGGCAAGTAATGAAAAACTAGTGATGGACAAGCCAGGCTAGATTAAAAAAGAAAATGACTAATTCTTATTAAAGCTAGTGTGAAAAAGAGAATTTTCTGGCCACCTTTCCTTCTTCATTGGATTTGAGGAAGGCTTTGAGGAGCTGGCTGAAGGCTCTTAAGCTTTACCTGGTCATTATAGTTGATTTTTTTTTCTTTTTTTTTTTTGGTACCAGTTAAAATGCTTGTCATTTTACCTATTTTACCTGTAACTTACATGAAGTTATTTCATTTGTTTAATAATATACAGCATAGAAGTAACTCTGCTATAGATTAATCCAAACTGGACTGTTTTGTTGAAGTTTTGCAAGAAGAATAATTGTGTTTAATAAAAATAGTCTTGGATAGCTGCTACTTTGCCTAGTATATGTTTAAACTCAAAGACAACAAGAATTTTTGTGAAACTGTGATCCTGTGGATCATATAATAGAATTATAGAATTACTGCTTTTTTTTTTAATTACTTTTTTTATTAAAGTATGTGACTTTAAATGGTGACATGGTGACACTTTATATGGTGATATTTTTCAGCTTTTGGATATTAGTGAAGTGGTACATTAGAGTGGCTCAGCTAACTTCCAGGTTTTGTGTAAACTGTAATTCTAAATAACCCTTGAGCTTTTCATGCTGTACTCATTTAATCACTGGAATTCTGTAACCTTCAGCAAGCTCTAATAAAAATGTTTATATGCTTTTAATGACCATATTTTTTGAACTAATTGCTTTTTTAAGGGGTACATCTCATTTTTAGCTTCCCTTTAGAGGAAGAAAATGAAAATAGAGACGGTCTTGTATGGCTGCACATTATACACCTTTTACTTGTCATTAAGTCCAATCATTTAAATAGTATTGCTGTTTTCTCTAATAGTCCAAAAATATTTCTGATGTTCTAAAGTCACTTGAAGCTAATGTAGGCAAGGATAGAGAAGTATTTACTGTTATTGTTCACCATTTTTTTTTTTTTATTTTTTATTGATCACACTTTGGAGCAAAGTGACGTTCAGTGTTCGGTACTAATAAAATCTCAGTTTGGTTGCTGAAGCTCTAGTTATTGTAGCTGGTTTTAGTCATTGTACTTACAGAAAGATCTAGACCAATTGGAGGAGTCCAGAGAAAAAGTGAGAGAATGATCTAAACTCCAAAGAATGACTTGTGAATTGAGGTTTAGCCTGTAGGAGAGAAAACTGAAGAGGAAAGACATGATTAATAGCCACCAAATATCTGAAGAGTTGATACTATAGGACAGGAAATAAACTTTTCTTGTTGCACATGTTAACAGGGTGTGAAGTAAACAGATAAAATAGAAGCAAAGGAGGTTCTGTGCAAGAAAAAAAGGACTGACTTCTGACTTTTTTGTTGGAATAAGCAGTGGAGGTGGCCTGTAGGGTGGGAATGGACTACATGGCATGGCTCATGCTACTCCTGTTTCCTGTAACTCAGTAGGTTGATAGTTCCTCTGTTACAAAAGTCCCTCTTGGTGCCCCTTCAGCGGGGGTTGCTCAAGGGGTGTCCTGCAGCGACAGTACCTTTCACATGGCATAGAGCAAGGCAGAGCACACACCTTGAAGGTAATCCCTCCTACTTCTCATAGCAAAACCTTGCGAGAAGGTGCCCTTATGACCACTTTGTGCTATGGAAACTCATAGTGTAAAGTCTGGTGGGGAGGCCCCAAGTATTTGGACCTAACTGCCTAGTAATGCCTTAGGCCAAAGGAGAAAAGTGACATAGGCGTAGATACTTGCCTATTGATTTTGCCTGGATGTACTGTAGGGAAGATGGGGTATATGTGTCATAAACTCTTAAAGCAGGCAATTTTCCAAAGCTGCTTCCTCTATTGCATGAAATGGTGTTTTGGGATGTGGTTTTGATGTTTTTTGCTCCTGTCATGCCGTTGTGCTTGGGTTCTTGCTAGGCATGCTGAATCCCAGTTACTTGGTTTATTTTATGTTTACTGGTTTATATATTCATCCGTTTCTGTGGCATAGTTAAGTTAATGAAAAACAAGGAGTGACAACTGCATTTTTTTAAATATAAAAGGATTTTGTAATATTTTTTGCAAACATTTAAAATTTCAAATAATATAAAATCTCTTTGTGCCTCTCCAGTTTTGTTTCTTTTTCATTTCAGTAGGAAAGTTAAGATTATAATGAAAATGTTTCATTGTTTTTACCCTCTCTGAAATATAACAAATGCTCTCTTTTTGGCATGAAGTATAATTTTGGAAAAGTGATACATCTGCAAAAACTTTTCATATATATCTGGTATATATTCATAGCGTTCATACACTTTTGCAGCATTTGAGTTATCTTGCAATATTACAAGAGTTCTTTATTAATTTTTTGTTGAGGTTAAAAAACTTAGATTTTAGAGAACATCACAGAAATACCTTTTTAGAAATCTGTTGACAGCCTAAAAGCATCTTTTATAAAACCTAGGAAAATGCTAATTCTTCCTAATAACTGGGAGAACAATGGCAAGTTGTTAACTCTTTTAGAATCCACAAATGAATGAGAGAATACAATAAGATAACAAAATACAGGGTTATGACATTAAGGTGTGCTTTGTTCATGTATTTGGCAAGTATTTTTGTTCTAATTATATAGTTTCCAAATATGCTGGTAAAAGCATTCGTGAAATTAGTTTTCATTAAAGTTCCCAACTACTGAGTCATTAAACTGAAGAGAAGCTGGTTTCCTTAGGTCCAGACATGGCACTGAATAGTGTGACGGGATATTGGCTCTCCAGAGAACAGGACAGCATGATGTGTGTAGAGCTGTTTTTCCAGAACACGTAAACATCAGGAAACCCCAGTAGTGTGATGAGTCAGGAGAACATGGGAGTTATTCAGGGTCAAAGCAAACAAAAGGGGGTTTAATGCTGGCATCTGAACAGTTGCAGCACCTTTTCTCCCTGCAATCTAACTCTTGCTGTATTCGTTCAGCTAGGATTGTGTATTAGCAGAGCTTCAGCATCTGTCCTCAATCTCAATTGCTGCTTGGCCCTTTTACCAATGTGCCGTGTTCTCTTGGCCTTCCTCCGAGGATCGCAGAAGGTAAGAACCAGCTTCAGAACAGCAGTTAAGAGGGTTCTTTTAAAAATAATTGGAAAAAAAGTTATGGCCCTATTAATTATGTAGTATGTGCCTGCAGAGTGCAGGTATCATCCAGTTTGATCTAGTTATCATGGGAGAAACAAAGATCCTGGCAAAGCTAAGAGGACCCATGTTCTTTAAATAATTCTAGTTGCTTGTGATTCAGCAGCTACTTTGGCAGAAGTGGAGTTAAAGCTTTGGGGGAATATCTGTGTGTGTGTGTATATATAAAAAATATAATATCTCTAAGACACACATATGTTTATGTATATAAATAGGTCTCCACTCTATGTTCTTACTAACTTAAGAATCAATGATCCTTTTAACAATTAGTGATGGAATTCATGAATTTTAAGGCAACAAGAAACATCACTTTATGGGCTTTTTTATGGGCTATCTATGTAATACTGAATCAACTGGAATTTCTTCATCAAGACCTTGAATTTGCTGTGTTGTCTTGATGCTGTTGTGTTTAAATGTTGTTATTGGGCTTGCATGGTCATTTAATCTAGTTAAATCTGATATTGCTATTAAATCACCTCAGTTGCTGTTAGTATCTTTTTTCTTTGCTTTGTTTTAGAAGAGAGATTGCTTGAATTCTTCTCTTATTAGGTTGTCAGCAGGAAAACCAGAAGACTTCTAGATAAAAGTAAAACTTTTCATGTGACATGTGGTGTTACAATATGCATCTTTTCAGGTAAGACCTAACTGTGATGAACAGCAGCTTAATTTGGAAATATATTAAACAAAGCAGTATCTTGTGTTTTTTTCTTATACAGGACATTTGTGGTTAGTCTTGCTTTGTACTTCCGTGCTATAAATTGTGATTGTCTTCTCAGATGTGTGTGTTTTTTGTTTTATTTTTCCTTTAAACCTGCAGACTTACATTTCACAGCTGAGGCTTTTCATTAGAATTCCATTTCCTAAAAGAACTGTTAAATAATGTCAGGTTAAAAGTTGCTGTTACGCATGACCTTAGAAATATAAGATGGAAAAGGCTTATCTGCAGGAGAGGAAGCAGCGGTGGCAAATACCTCTTTCAAAATGTCAGTAGTAACATTTTTTTGGGGCAGATACCTTTGTCTCTTAGATGAACATTTCACAACAAAAATGATTTCTGTAATGCAAAAAAAAAAATCTTAAAATCTGTAGGATTTTCTGCCACAAATCTCTGTGACTTACTTTTATATATATATATGTGCATATATAAATATATATATATATCCTTAGACCTTGATGCGTCCCATGCAGGTTATTTAGTTATAGCTGGGCAGATATTTTTCTTTAGTAGTTCAGAACAACATCTACCTCTTGCCTGCTCACTTCAGCTTTGCTCTGATTTTTAGTCTTACATGTTGCTGCTCATCTGGTGAATGCTCTTAACTTCTCTGAGAACTACAGTGAAGAATTTCTGGCACTAAATGTAGCAAACTATCGTGGTGAGGTAAGCCATCAATCCTTTTATATTTTGTATTAAACTTTAAATACATACTTGTGCTTTAAAGACGTAGTTAATTGAATATCCGGTTGCACTGAACTCTGTGGCGTATACATTGCTAGTGGTCCTGTGCACTGAAATACAGCATCACATGGATTGTTGTGATTTTATTTCATCCTGGACTATATATATTAATATGCTTTCTGAATGGATATATTCTGAGTGGATATATTTATGTCCATTCTGAAGCAAATGTTAATATCCATTCTGTTTAAGAGACCGTAATCCATACCTATTGGTTTGTGAGATGGGGAATGCTGTTGTCAAGTTGTTCCACCTTGTGCTTCTTTACTCAGCTTCTCTCTCTGCTCTTTAGGTGGCCCTGGTTGAGTCAATTCTGCAGCTGTTTTGCAAAAATAAATCATGCAGTTGCAGTGTTGAGTGTATAATATATATATGTATGTGACATACAGTGAATATTAGAGGATATTGATTTTGCACTTTTAAACTTCTCATGACTTTCACTGGGAATTGTAGTGTATATGTTAAGAGCTGGAATTAGCTATCTGTGTGAGATGGACTGGAAGATGATTTTTACTTATGAAATACTTTGGATGACTTTTCTGCCCGTGATGCAGATCTCTTGAGGACATAGAAGAGCACTAGTCCCTACTCCAGTGCATTTTGCACTGGAGAGTTATTAAAAGATTTTAAGAGTAAGACCAGAGTATAGGAGGTTTTCTCTGCTGGTCTACAATCAGTCTCTCTTTTGCTTCTATTCATTCTACTCTCAAGTCTGGATTTCTCTTCTACTAACCTCACTGGGAAAGATAAAGAATGGCCCCATCCCAGTTTAATCTTTTTCCTGGAAGAGTACTCAGCCAGGACTCATAAGGACCTACAACCAAGGTCTCCCTCTTTCTGAGTAAATGATTTAACCACTGAACTATTACATGGAAGATAGACATATCAACATCCACTGTTGGGTTGAAGTTCTGGATTGAATTTAACTGTCTAGCTATGTTAGGAGTGGTCGAATAGACTTGGACTCATAGGGAGCATTGATGGGAGTTTGCCTTGGGCAGGAACATACCAGAGGGTTTATGGCAGCCTGTACTAACCTGTTTTAGGCATTTTGCTTTGTACAATGGACTTAGCAAGAAAATTATAGTAGCTCCAGAATCACAACATCCTGGATTTTAGGTACTCTTAAGAGCTCTTGACTGTTTGTCTATGAATTCTGCCTGTGGTTAGTCTGGATGTTACTGGCATCTCCTGCATGTGGGAGGACGTGAGTGTAGATGTTTGAATGAAGACACGGTCAGGGAGGAAGTTTTATTTTTCTTCTGACCTCTAGGAAAACTGCCCACTTCCCCTCATGACATTTTCAGTTAGAAATATATATATATTTTTTTCTACAATGAGAATAAAACCTCATTTTAGGAAAGTTAGGACTCAGGAGGAGTAAGACAGTTTTCTGTGAGACTGATATATCCCCTCTTACGCTTCTCAAAGATCTTCTCTACCTCTACCTTTTCATATTTGGTATTGTCACCTCCTTTGTGTTCAGACCTGCTTCACTGAAATCTACTGCAGGTCTCTTGGTGGCATAATTGGCAGCAAAATAATCTCTTCTTATCTTCTATTTAACTTAAGACCTAAACTTAAAAATAAAAAACTTAAAAATATTATTCTGCTTTTTTCTGTCCTCTCAAAGATATGAGGTAACTGAGTGAATTTAGTCTTCCAAAATTAAGTATCTGTAAAATTATCTGAACTCTAGTTTTTCACAACAGATTATAATTGTCTTCAGTGGGCGGAACTCAAAGGCTAAAAGTTTAGTTTCTGTTAAATATCAATCTGTTTAATGTGTTACCAAATACCACATTGATTCCTGCAGATTTAGTGATTACTTCTGCTATCAAGCATATGAGATTTATGAGCTATTTATTATTATTATTATTATTATTACGTTATTTATATGGATATAAAATCATATATTTTTGTCTGTTTTTCAGGACCCAAGGAAACTTCTTTTTGCTACTGGTAAGCCTGTTGCAAAACTGAATGAGAAACTGTGCTGCTTCTCATTGTCTTTCACTAGACAAAATATTTTGATCCCGTGTGTTGTATTTATTATAACTCAGCTAGGTTGAGTTGTATTATTTGCATTAATGTAACCTGGGTTTGCTTATCCGACAGTTGGGAGGGAGGAGTTACATGAACCTCTGTAGTAAGATGAGCAGCATCTTCAAAGCTGTTTTTCCACAGATGAGTCAGTTTAAACATTTAAATCCTAACTGAAAATAGGTTGGATATCTGCTGTAGTTAGCAAATCAGTGGTGGAATGCTGGAAGATGATAACTTGGATAGGAAGGAGTAAGAGCTGTAAAACTCTATCTCTTGGATGAAGAAGAAAGACTTGGGGTGCAGAACCAGTGTAGATGCCCCATCAAATATTGTCCCAACTTCTGGAGACAGCTTGAGATCTGTGTAGACCGGCAAGGTGGAACTCTTTGTACCTGTCCACAGTCGGGAAAATGTTGCAAATGTTTTTTGAAAATGTGAGTGCATTTTTGCAGAAAAGGATGGTTCCAAATCATATTAAATGTATGAAGAGCTCGATCACTTCCTATCCTGATGTCTTGTAATTCCTGTTTGTACTGTGGGAGTGCCTAGGCAGGGTCCAATATTTTGCTACACTAGATACTGTACGAACAAGAAAAAAAGCACAGTCCCTAACATTTCAGGACTGGATTTATTTGCTATTTTTTAGCACAATGGAGAGATGAAATAAGGAGTTGGAAGCATTTACAATGTGATAGCTTTACAGATCAGTCCAGGAAAGAATCTCCTTGCTTAAGGGTGAGAAGGTAACTGTGGGAGAAATAAATATTCTAGATTATCGTTAATGAAGCAAAAGAGAGACAGGGACAGGGAGGAGATAGAGAAAAAAGTAAACATAAATGGAGCAAGGCTGTGCGTGATTTGATACTTAGAGTTTGATGAAGAAGAAAATTTCAGAACTGCATTTAAAAGGTGACCAGCTGTGGCATGAGACAACATAGGAAGCCAGCTCAAATACTGCACTGCAATTGGTTTGGAAGTATCTGCGTTACGGGATATTGACTGCAGACTGCACCAATAGGTTTAGAAAGAACAAGTGAAGAACGAGTCAAAAGAAATAATGCACAATTTTTGTTGTAACGGTTTTAATTGTAATCTTTCCACCAAGGGATGAAATTCCTTATGAAATCCATGGCAAAGCATCCATTGATTTCATTACCAGGATTTTTCATAGAGTTTGCAAAACTGAGTAGTGATTTGGGATGTATCAGACTTCAGGAACCTTATTTTTCTGCAAGTGGGTGTTGAGAAGTATATTAAAAATTCAGATCTCAAATTGTGTCTTCAACACTGAAGAGTCTAAAGTTATGAATAATATTAAAAAAAAATAAATCTTGTTCTTATTTGTGGGATGTGATCAAGAAAAAGATCCCACACCATAAAAATCTGTGAATCTTGGACACTTACTTCTATGAAAGTGGACACTTTCTGACACTATTCTGACACTTATTTAACACTTGTTCTGACACTTATTTAACATTAAGATTAAGATTCACTTAAGATGACATATATTTAGCATTCCACATGGATATTGCTCTCACTAACTGATTTAAAACTAAGTTCATGGTTTTTAGGGTGACAAATGGATTATGCCTAAAAACTTTTAACAGTTTACATTCATTAAGAAATAAAATACTTTGATGAAATGAAACCATGGCTTTTAGGTTCTTAACTGTGTAACTTAATTGCCTAACTGTCTTTAGGCTGATGGCTTACTGTACTTTTTGGGCAGGGTGCTACTTAAGGATGAGCTGAATCATGCCCTCAAAATCCTTATCTCCTTTGACTAAAAGAGCAGCACAGGATAGACTAGTTCTGATATGGGAGTCTGTAGTGGAGCAGATGAGCCCAAATCTTAATGTTTTTAACCTTTCCTTGCTGGCTGTAGCTCACTCTCACAGACCTTCCTCTATAGGCACCAATTTCAAGTGTGGTACAATGCCATGGAGAATAATTTCACTCTCTTTCTCACTGCAGGATGAAATGGGCTGGCAAACAATTATAGTGACAGCTTGCATAGAAATTGATTTTCTTGAAATTCTGTCCCTGAACAGGTTTTTAATTGTAGTGTTCTGGAGAGCTTGAAGTTTGGAAGAGAAAAAGACATTTCAGAACTAGTCTTGCAGAAAACAAAAAAGAATTTGTTCTTAGTTACCTGCTTAGAGATAAATGTTATGAGCAAAGAAGTGTGGGAGAAGAGACCAAGAGGGAATTTGTGATGAATGGTCAAATATAAGGAAAAAGGTGTTTTTCTCTGAGAAGGTGGGAAATATATCTGCTTTTCACCAAGTGCTCTCTAGTGTTTGATAAATGAATTCTCAGCAAGAAATAAATACATAAAAGAATGTGATTGAAACATGAATTGTATTTCTAATAAATTCCACATCTTAAAAGGTCATAGGATACAAATAAAACTCTTCATAGTTCAAATGTAAATCATTCTGTGTTTGTTTCAGTTCCAGGTCTGACTGGAGTCATTATGGTGTTAGTATTATTCCTAATGTGTACAGCTTCTACGTATGCCATCAGGTAAGACATAATCTGATCATTATGCTGAATAATGCCATATTCTCATACAGATTGGAGGAATTGCAACACAAGAAGTATTTCAATGAATATTTAAAATATCTTACCCGTTTTTATACTAACGTGGAGTTAAATTAGCACAATAAATATTATATTCAAAAGGTTTCAGAAACTAAATAAATAGCCTTCAGAAAAAAAAGTAAGGCCTTTTAAGGGAAACACGAAATTAAAAATATAAACCTTTAAAAATTTGAACAGTTCTGTTTTCCTGTTTGTACAGCAAGACAGTAAGCTAAGCATATGGAAAGTGCAGTCCGATGCATAAATTAAGGCCATTGGAAGAAAAATAAGATAAATATTATCTTAAGGATTTTCAGTTGTAAAAGAGCAATTTGGAAAAAAAAATAAAAATAAAAAGCAGAATACCAATAACAACCAAGCAAACCAAAGAGAATCGAGATACTTAAGAAGAATATTTTTTAAAGCTCTGCTTTTGGTTCTCAAATACGTTATATTTAATGGATATGCTATTTTACAGAGTTAGAGTATGGAAACAGAAACATTTTATTGGCTCAGAGTAAATGCTGAAAATCCTAGAGGATTAGTCCTCCAGTGGGCTCGTGTTCTGTACCAGTATTATTGAACACATATTGTAGTATAAATGAGCAACCAGTTCTTTGCAGGATCTAGCCCAGCTAGCCCAAGGATAGTAGCCTTTTGTCGGCTTGGATTCTGCAACCAAAAGATATAATAAAACTTTATTTACAGCAGTCTCTGTTGAAGTCAAAGACTAATTATATGAGTATGTCATTTTGATTCAACAAACAAATGGGCTATTTTAATTCCATATCTAACTTCAAGTACAATATCAGCTCCACCGATATCAGCTAGATACGAATTTATGAACTTTGCTGAACTAATCTGTCTTTCCTAAGTAGAAGTGTTGTTATGTGCTCTTTCAAGGAAGCAGTCCAGTAAGTAAATGTGCACTTTTCCTGAAGAGAAATCCTTCCAGAATCAGGAACTTTAGAAGGAACAGGAGGCTGCAGAAGCACAGGAGGACTGCTGCACAGGATGTCAGATACGGTTGCACAGTGCATAGTCCACACAGATGGCAGTGCTTGCAGAAGAAAGGCAATTTTGGGAAGCTGGAAGAACGGAACAGTTACTTCATACTGCTGCAGTGTGCCAGAACAAAGTCCAGTTTTCTCCAATACCATGATAAAGTAGAAAAATGAACAGCGTTTATTGACGATTAGGAAAAATATATAGTTGCAAACATATCCTTGGAAATAATGATTTTATGGTTCATGCAGCAAAGGTTTTCATCTTTCCAAGTTGCATGGATGTTATTTCCGTCTTTGATTACTGTGACTGCAAGTGCTTTCTAGTCTTTCCACCATCTAGCCGGTAGAATCAAAGTCCTGAAGAGAGCAACAAATCCCCTATTACTCCAGCACCAGTTCTTATTTAGAAATTTTACTTTGGCTTCTCAGTTCACCGTTTTTTATTTAACAGCTGTTTTAATGTAAACGCGCAGATAAAAGTTGACATATGATGCTATCTCTACAAAAGTAACCCTGCTAACTATTAAATAATGATGTTCAAGAGCATTTCCCTAGAAAACAATTGCTAGCAATTTTGGAAATCATATGTGTAAAGGAACATTAAAATGTAAGGTATTGAAATGCCATCTCTTTTTATAGTCAAATATGTCTGTCTTCAGTTTCATCTTTTAAACTACCCCATATATATTGCTTTTCCAAACTATCTGTAACAGAGTTAAAAATATTTTTGGCAGAGCTCTACTGTATAAGTTTACCATGTCCCCTTAAAAGAATTGCAGTCTTCTCATATGTTTCTCAATAAGTTAACTCTTGCAGAGCTTCACCTACTAAATTCTAAAGTGGGTTAATCAAAATCAAAAATCAATGCTCAACTCTTTCTCCAGTTTTCAGGCATTTGAGTATCTAATAAATATATTAATTCTCTGAATATTTTTTTCTTTGCTGTAGGACGTGCATACAAAATACTGTATGTAGCATAGTTTAGGAAGGGTATAGGTAAAGAAAAATCATATAAGGGTTAAAATATTAGAAAATGATGTTCCTCACAGTGAGAAATTGATGGATCTTTATCCCAAATAAACCCAAATAACCCAAATTAAGTATTTGGGGGTAAGGAGAGGCCAATGGTACCCTCAGTCCTCAGAAGTTGGGAAGTTGTGTTTGACTTTCTATCCCTGGAATGAAAAAAAACATTCTTTCTGAAAAGATACTCAAGATCCCATTGAGTTTGTTCAGGACATAGCTGCTGATGTTGCTTTCTGCAAGATAGCAAATTAAACCAGAGCACAAAGACCCATGTCAGATCTGGGGGTAAATGGCATTCCCTCTGTGCTTGCCATCATGCTCCCACTCCCCATAGCAACATCCTTTAGTTTCATTTTGCACATAATCTCTTTCCCAGATACTGATATGCGACTCTGCCTAACGGAATGTGGGTAGTTACAAGTGGTGTGAGCAATCTCCAAGAGAAGAAAGTGTTGGAGTGGTGACTGGGAGAAGGAACAGGCTGAAGGAGGATTTTCAAAGACCCATGATATTGTGGGGTTCTTTAGAATCACTGTTTCTTGGATTTTGTTCTTGGTGTACCCAAAAATAGATTATCTTAATGATCTTTTCTGACTTGAGAAAGAAAGCAATAAGTCCTATACTGACATCAAGTGATGTAGCATACCTTGCAGACGTCTCAAAGCAAGTGTATTTAGTGTTATGTAAAAGACTGTAGGAAGAAAAAATAAAGAAAAGGAGTTAGCTATGTCTAAAGAGTAGCTTCTTAAATACATATTCAAGCATTGTAGTTGTTTTTTATTTAATGTTTTGGCTTGTTAGTGAAGGTAGAAGTTATTTTTTGGGGGGAGGGTTGTAAAGGCCTCTTTTGCCATGCTTTATATTATGAAGAACTGTATATGTGTTCTGTGAAGTGGAGCATCTTAACTTATTCACATCTTTTTTGTGTGTGTGTGAGTGACATATTACTAGAGAAAAAAAAAAAAACAGGCTTAAAACAAAACAGTCTTTGCTAAAAAAAACACTGATGAAAGAAAGTCCTTCTTCCACTTCACCTCTCCTTATCCTCATGCCAGTAAAGCTCCCCTTGTTCCTTCTGAAAGTGTCAGTTGCAGAGGCCCATTATAAATATACGTGTAATATATGTATATACACATACATATGTGACTCCTGAAACTTCTCCTGCCTTCTTGCTTCCTTGTTCCCGTTTTCTATCTTATTATACATCATTCTAATATAAATCTAATATATATCTTTCTTATTTCCACTCCATACTCTAAAAGTTTCTCTCTCCTTCCATCCCTTCTGATGCTGTCTGCTCTACCTGTTTGTGTTTAGTAGTGACACAATAAACACTACAGCTCTGTGTTGGGGCAGGGAGAGTGCAAGTAGATATTCACTGTTGCATTAGGAGCCAGAGGCTGGAGAACCATTCTGTGTATGAGAATCTGGTAGGCTCTATGGAAGCAGAGAAATCTCCTAACTTAGGAAGTATTCTCCAGCTAGCTCTGTGTTTTCCTGTCCTTCTTTCTTTTACATGATTTTTTTTTTTTCTTCTGTGCCAGTCATTTATTCTTTTTGACTTCTAACAGCTTGGAAATATGGTGTGTGTGTATTTCTAACTGGGCTTTGCCTATTCTATGTGACTGTGATTTATAACGATCTATGTCCACAGATCTGCTTTTAATTAGCAGTGTTTCTGTCCGAGTGAAGCCATTTGAAATGGCATTGATCCATGGTTTATTCTTTTCAGGTTCTCAAACTATGATATCTTCTGGTACACACACAATCTTTTCTTTGTCTTCTATATGCTGCTGATGATTCATGTTTCTGGGTAAGTAAATGAAAACCACCAGCCCCTTTCCTCGAGCACAATCAAAAAGAACATTTTCCTCACCTGTTGCCCTTTGTGAGGTTGCTTGTGCACATGGACCAACCTCCTGACAAGAAGTCATCTCTGTTTTTTTCTGACAGACCGTTGTTTAAGTAAAGGGTCAGACTGTGGCCTGGAGAATTATCTATTATTACAGACAGCTGACACATTTTCTTCACTTTCAGATTTATTCCTTGTCTGTTTTGCCAGTTAAGAAAATATTATTGTTGCTTTTCTGCCTTCTCTTACCTTGCTGCTGAGAGGAGGATATAAAATTAAGTGGCTTCTTTCTGCCTCATACCTCCCCACCTTCCCCTTTTGACTCCCAAGGAGATAATAGGAAAGGCCTCCCCCTAATTTTCTTCTCGTGGCTCTGGTACAGAATTTGCTATTTTTTTTGTACAGTTTATAGCACATGTACGTCATAGCCGTGTTCACATACCATCAAACTCAATCATTTTGCTCAGATCTGTATCTGGCTCAAAGAGGCCCAACTCTGCTGCAAGACAAAGCAGCTTCCATGGTTTCTGCCATGTGAAGATCTAGTCCATCGTCAGTGAAGCTTTGTGGATAAAAAGTGCAGACCCTGATACAAGGAAGAGATGTACTTGAATGAGGCTAATTTCTCCGTGTCATCAAACATCTACTGAAACATGGAGCGCTGGAAATTCTGTGTGACACCACTGTTTAAAGCAAACAGTGAAAGGTAATTAGGCCTAGCCAGATTACAGTAGGAATAATGTTGTTGTACAAAACAAACTCAGCTTGAGATCTGGTGAATTAAAATAATGAGTTCAAAACAGTTGAAACTCCTGGACAAAACTCAGTTGTTCTGTGAGCTGTCTGTTGTGGCATAGCTGTTTTTCATAGGGCTGGAGGAGTTCATTCTGGTCTGTTCTCATCCGGGGACAGGATGAGGGATAAACTTGCCAAAATTATTTCTGACAGATAACTTCTTCTTGAAAACATCTGCTGACTGAGATTCTCTAACTTCTTTAGACAATCTGTTGCACTAATTGCCTTCCTAGTATTCTTAATATTTAAATCCAGTTTAAATCTTCTTCACTGGTCTTACTGTTTGCCTGTTGTTTTCCTAGCCACATTGTCAGGAAGAGTCTGGTTTGAGAAATTCGCAAACCATTTCACCAAGTACTAAGGAGGTATCATCTTGTGCAGGCCTCCTTAAATACTGAAATGGAAAGCTTTCAGTATGAGACTAAGAGCTGAATGCCAGATAAAAGTGAGAGAAGAGTGAGTCATGGAGTGTAGGAGTCAATACTGGATTAAGACACCTAAATTTAGATCTCTGCATGTTTTTGAAGTGTCTGTTTCCCATTGTAGTCTAATGAGTACTAATGAATACAGTCAATGGAGCCTGGAGAAAGCTCCCACTGACCTACTGCTACAAAGGTCTGTATTCAGGTAGACTGAAGAAAGCATAGACACCTATGTCTGGATGACTTCTAAATGTAATGCCCTAGAGATTTGCAGGCAAATGGTCAGTTATTCTTTAGTGCAAGGCATTTCCTATGACTGGACTGCGTAGGCAGATTGGGTGCAGATTTGCCTATTTTGAAGTCTCTTTTGAGTATTTCCATAGTTTCCATGTTCCTGTTTTGTTTCAGATTGTTATGGATATTTTTTCATGCTGTCCTGTGTTTTTCAGGATAGCCAAGCACTGCTCAGCTGTGTATTATGTGACATAATTTATCTATCATATGTGATTGGTTTGCCCTTTTATCCCTACCCTAAGAGAAAGGAGAATCTCTCAGAGCATTATCCTTCAAGACTTTCCTTTCTCTTGTGCTTCTTGCAATATGACTTTCAGATATTATAGTGGCTTAGGGCTTGATGCATATCTACGTGAACTCACCTGTATTTTAAACCACTAATGTCAACATCAAGAAATAGTTTGTTTAAAATACAAGCTACATGTTTGTATTACCAATGTAAGGAGCTATAAAGCATTTGGAACCGTATCCTCAATTGGAACAAATCTAGTGTTGCTATGTTTGGAGTTAAAATGGGTTATGCTGGTTCACAGCAGTTGAGAATCAGGCCCAGGTTGCTGTAGTTATCCAAGGATTTATCTTTCAGAAGTGTAAAAATTCTTAACATTCCACTTGCACATTGATCTTTATCAGACCGAGGACCCCTCACCTTGAGTTGTGGAGCAGAAGGTGAATGAGAAGATAGGAGTAATGTAATTCCTTTTAAAGATATTTAGAACCACTGATGTCTAGCTTATCATAAAATCTCAAGAAATAGTAATATGTTTTCCAGCTTTTAGACAGAAGTGAATTTTTTCATCTACTGTCAAAGTATATATGTGTCTGCCATACATATGAGCATCTTCTTATCCAGTATTTTGTGAGGTAGATCCAATTTGCTCTGCTTAGGGAGTAGAAAATTTTGTCAGATGTTG
This sequence comes from Nothocercus julius, assembly GCA_013398735.1. Taxonomy (NCBI): domain Eukaryota; kingdom Metazoa; phylum Chordata; class Aves; order Tinamiformes; family Tinamidae; genus Nothocercus; species Nothocercus julius. Next base: position 2,870,397 of record VZSV01000042.1, read on the forward strand.
ATGCCTGCCCATGTCCATGTGCTCTGCTTCTCACACTCTCAGACACTTTCATATGACTTGTTCTTCCTCTCCCTCCCATTTTTTGTTTGCTGAAGATGCCTATCTCCTACTTAGTGCACTGAGCTTTTAAAAATTCAGCTGTTCTACCAAATAAATAAATGAGGATATGTGTCAGGCTCCTTGGAGTTGCACAGAGCACAACCTTTCTGGGAATTGGTCTGGGGTGTGTGAGATGAGACAGTTTGTCTTTCCGCAACTGCTTTAGAAATGGAAGTCATTGCAGCTGCTGTTAGAGGCAGCTTTGTCATCCCAGTTTGCTGCTCAGTTAGCATTTTTGTAATAGTTTAAACAAGCTGCAGACCACTAGAGGAGATGCTCGTGTTTGCAGTTTGGATATTTATGTCACAAGGAAAAATTTGAATAGTCTTTCGGATGTTATGAAGCCAGAGAACCTGGGAGAGCAGCTGGTCGGCATACTTACTGAGGTATTATATGTGCTGTGACTTCCAGCTAAACCCATGAGGCACCATAATGTTTATGGAGCAAGGAGCTAGCATAGTGCTAGAGGTATCTTGTCATTTTGCAAATACAGAATGACCAACAGTATTTCCAGATGCAAGCAATAGGGATGAACAGGCAATAAATATAGACAGAAGTATGGGTGTAGGCATACAGACAATTCCCAAGTGATTTGCCCAGAGTCAGACATGGAATTTAGAGTGAGCAGGTTTGAGTTCCAAAGTGCATTATTCCCTGGGCCATGCTGGAAGCCTATTACTGGCTGTCAGGACTGTATTTCGATTGGGAAGATTGCCAGGAGCCTGCCAGAGCCCATTTAACTTGGGAATATGGCTTATGTTCTACTTCTCTCTGTTCTTGTGAATTAGACACTGTTGCTGGTGCTGATATTTGGAACGTAGGCTTGAGATGAACCTTCTCCACATGGTCCAGCACTCGGAAGGCAAATCTCAGCAGTTATTGCACCGATGTGCCTTATTTCCTAGCCAGCACCATCCTACCCAGCTGTCATTTACAATTTTGTTTTTTGAATATTCCGATTTGTGGTTTTACTGTCATCAAATGCAGATTATTTGGAAGCAAGTAGTATTTCTGAAGAGTTTTATTGCTATTGTTATCGGTTCTTTCCCTGTCTGAATGATTCATGCATGCGTTGAGATATCCCAGAGTGTCTCAGGTTTCCATTCCTTAGTTTCTAGCCGTGGCTGCAAAATTCGCACTTCATTTTGGTATAAATCTAACTCTAACCTAAAAAACAAGCACAGATTCCACAAAATAATTAGCTAGGTTGTCTCCTTGGCTTTCATGCAGAACTTCCTTCTTCCTTCTTTCCATTTGACAAGATGATATTCAAAGGAGCAGTAATGCTCACAAATCATTTTGTTGTATGTGAACCTGATAAACACCAAGTGGTGGGAACATTCCTGCAGTTTATGAGCTGGCAATTTAGGACACTTTTGCTACAGATTGCCTTAAAAACAGGTCTTAGTGACTGTAAGGAAGAGGAGTGAAATAGCCTGGGTCTGATTGAACTGGAAATATGATTATTTGTTTTTTCTTCAAGGCTCTCACAATGTCTACCCCTTTCAAGCAATGCTCAGCTTGAGGCCGCTCAGTGGGGAAATGTCAAGTGAGCTGCAAAAATTAAACCTTGCCTGTAGTGGATCTATGGTTGCAAAGCCTCATTGAAAGTCCAGAAAACAAACTAAAAATTCATATCGACAACAAGCCTTGGGACTCCTTCCTAAAATCCTCTTCAAATTAAGAGAAGCTGCTTGGCTTGGAGTGCTGCTTCAGTATCTTTATTTTTCTCTTCCTACAGGGGGGTCCTCAAGTACCAGTCTAACTTAGAGGAACACCCTCCTGGTTGCTTTAATCCTAACAAAACACTCCGGGAGAATATGACGGTGCCAAAGGCTTTTGCAGAGACATTTCCTGACTACACCCCTGAGCCTTTCCTGGAGGACTTATCAGTACCGCAACCCTTTGTGCAAAATAACTTTATGAGAGTTTGTTCCGAGGAACCCAAGTTCCAGTCGCACTTCCCAGAGGTCTGTATGATCCGACGTTTCAGGTATTACAAGCCATGCCAAGTCTTGCAGTCAGCCATAACTGCTAATTTTTGCTTTTCCAGACCAGATGTTTTAATAATGGGAAACATTATTAAAACTTTTCCAGGCATTCAAAGATTTGGTGAGAAAAAAATAATCATCTGTATTAAACCTTGATTTGCGTTACTGTGTAGTGCATAGAACGGGGTGGAAAAATGTCAAGAATTTGTCTGTAATATTCCTCTTTTTACTATGTGATAAGATTGATGTTGCTATAAATGTGATTCTAAATTACAGCATAGTATTTCAGAGCAAACTTAGTATTTATATAACATATTCACATAGTCCTTTTGTAAGCACTGTGAGGCAGTAGCTAATTGAAATAATCAAACACCATTTGTTCCCTTTTTTGCCATGTAGACACAATTCCTATATGCATTCCTGGAATACAGTTGTTTTTGGTTTGGCTTTGTGACAGGCTAGCCTGTTGTTTGCAGGGAATAGTGTTATTTGTAGTATGGGTAAATGAATATGATGACAATGGGGATTAAACAGCCTTTTCTTTTCCTGTTTTCCCTTTTGTTTCTGCATGTCTTCTGGTAGCAGCTTTTTCTTCATCCAGATTTTCTCATTTCTTCTGAGGAAAGATGAGTCGGGCTATAGTGACAGGCAGCCTGAGGAGCTTTGGGAATACCAAGTTCACAAATCTAAGATGTTCAAAGCGGTCCCATAACAGATTTTGCAGGTTTTCCTATTTAGTATTATCATTGCTTTCTGTAGAACATGAATGTCCCTTAAGAGCTTCTGTGGGATCCCATGTTACTATGGAGCATGTAATGATAAGAACTTGTAGTCAATGCTACACTAATGTCCTACAACAGAATCCTTTGGATTTGTATTTTGTTGTGATACTACACTTTAGTTACGAGTCTCAATGTGCATCTAGCTCCATTCTGGCCTGTAGGACATCAAACTGTCTTCTTTGGGGGTAAAGATGCATCCTTTAAACCTGTTTATGCAGTGCAGTTCACTAGAAGTGCAGTGAAAAGAAATAGTCACTTGGTGTTTTCTTGGCAGCTTCTAACATTATTTTAGAACTTTTCTGCATGTGGAAATAGTTTATGTACTTAGAGATACCAAGTCCAAAAGAAAGAGCTTGCATTGCTCTTTGTCCATAAAAATACAAGTAACTCACAGGCCCTGAGATGCTTGAGGAAATTAAAAGCTCCAGTAGTTGCAAGAGATGCTGGTGTGTAACTTTAAGAGTTGCAATGGGAGGATGGATGAGCAGATAGGGCACTTCCAGTGACTTGGCTTGAGTGACTTAGCAGATATAGAGTTAATTGTTAGCTCTGCCATAAGCTCATGCTAATTGACTTTTAGGATAGGATTCAGCTGAACAGCTGCAAATGTCTCCAGCTAGTTACACTGAGCTCACTTTATAGTCAGTGCAGAGAAATGGGCACTTTCAGGGCACAATTTGTCTAGCAACACGTCTTCCATGGGGGAAAATGAGTCCTGTTTCAAAAATGCCAATTTCTCTCTTGCCTATAATGTTCTATTAACTTACTACATATATAAATTCTGTAACACAAGGATAGTTTCTTTCTTTTTTCTTTTTTTTTTTTTTTTTTTCCCGTAACTGATTAAATGAAGATAATAGTCAAATAATATTGCAGCTAGGACAGTGTTTGTGCTTAAAGGTTAACCAGTTTTATAGTACTTTGGTCAGTTAGATTTTGAAACAATAAATGTACTGCGTCATTCGCTCCTGAAATCAGTTGCAATCTAACTACATAAAAATAGAGTAACATGGTTGCAAATGAGGACATTAGCATTTTGTTCCTGATTAGTTTTATGATTGAAATCATTTGTGCTTGTGGATGTGCCTGCCAGATAGACTGATTAAGTCCCCGTAATGAGCTTGGATTGCATGTAGAGAGATACAGAGATTACTCCTGACCAAAACACAGCCCAAAAAAAGGTGTGAAATGAGGTCCTGCAAGCACTCGCATTATTCTGAAATTAGAAGACATACAATGAAAAGTCCTTGGTGTAATATGCTGTTGTTTTTCCTTAGACATGGTTTTGGATTTCTGGACCTCTGTGCTTATATTGTGTAGAAAGGCTGTACCGCTACCTCCGCAGTAATAAGCCAGTCACAATAACTTCAGTGATAAGCCATCCCTCCAACGTCCTAGAAGTAAGGATGATGAAAGTCAACTTTAAAGCAAGGCCTGGGCAGGTGAGTTGATGTGCCCCTAAAAAATCGCTGCTATTCATATAGCATTGTCTGTAGGGATGATTTCCACTTTGTATGCACTAACTCACCACAGAACGTTTTCATAATACGTTTTCCATCATTTATTTTTCTTTGGCTCATTTTATTTCAGTATGTTATTCTACACTGTCCAAGAGTGTCAGCTCTAGAAAGCCATCCATTCACCCTTACCATGGTAAGAAACCCTTTTACTTTGACATAAAGAGTTTTTTTAGGTACTTTCCCATTTATTTTTATTTGGTAAGCAAATGATCTCCATTGTCTTCAGGGTGAAAAAATCCCTTCAGAAGAGCTTATGTTCCATTTATAAGGGTAACAATGAATATGAAATGGCATAATTATAATGTATGATAGTACTCAATACATATTTAATTTTCTCCACTGTTGAGAAAATTGTAATGAGAACTTTTTTTCAAAGTTTTCCATAAGTGGAAAACAATAATAAATAAATAAGTAAAATCCGTGTGATTTTGATCATTCAGTTTCAAATAAAAGAGGGTTCAGCCATCTGTTTGTAGGCCTTAATGCAGAATGAGCACAAATTCTAATGAATTTGCTGTCATTTTTGCTATTCAGTGAAATGAATAGACATTTCCCTCAATTGCCTCTCCAAACAAAGTTAGAGGAACATGAAGTCTAAAAAAAGTTTTAAAGTCTTCTGCTTTATTATTATTATTATTATTATTATTATTATTATTAAGAGATATACCAGTGACTTAAAGTGATATACCAGTGAAGTCATACAACCTTGGGATTATCACTTATTCTGCCCAGTCTAACTAGAATGAGACCTCAAGGTCCAGAAAGACTGAAATAAAGTGAAATTGTATTTGAATGTACTTGAAGCTGTCCAGGTATGAGCAGTAGTGGCCTAGTAGATGTTAAAAAAAAAAGTTGTGAATCTAAATTTCAGCAGAAATTAAGTTTGTGCTGTAAATCTGGCAGTGAATCTTGGTTAAGGAAAACCTCTTCATGTTTTAGTGAAGGAATATTCATGATGGTATGGTAGAAAGGTCTTCCTTTTTGACAGAGGCAAATGGTGACTTGCAGCCAAGTGCAGGATTTTGCATTTGAAAAAGAAGTGTGGTGAAGTCTGGTATTTGCAAAGCTTTTCTGGCTATTCTGATTACCAGTAAAAAGCAGAGGCATGTGTTATTTGTCAGTTATTAACTGCAGTAGGCAATAATTGAGGCCATCCTCTGAATAGTACCTAAAAATAACTAGAAGTGCAGTGCTGAGAAAAAGATGTGCATTGCAATATCCTTGGGATGAGAGCTGTATTTTTTTTTTTTTTGGTATAAAGTGATTTAATCAATGTTTCTACTTTTTGATTAGTTTAGCAATCAGAAGGTAAATTTAAAATACTCAGCATCAGTCTCAGATTGCTCTTAACAGTAGTTTTGCACTGGCAGAACTTTATTTAATGAGGTTATTCCTGTTCTATAGTGTTCATACTGTTCATACTTCTCATTTGAATGAACATTATGTTCTTGTTTTCTGACTATCCAATCAGTGGAAATTAGAATAGTAGTAATAACGTGATTGTTTTTAGAAATTGCCTGGTTTGGAAGATATAGAACATTTATAAAGCTTTAATCTTTTTATATTAGGACACTGGTGAAGTAAAGGATTGTGTGATATTAATTTCCAGAAATAATGCCATCACAGAATACAAAGCCTGATTCAGTAGTAATGTTCTGTCAAGCTAAAATTGGTCAGAAAAGAAACTGCTGAAATGAACCTACTGAGTTAGATCATAGGATGAAGTTACATAGAATGTTTTATTCAGATCAGATTCTTTGCACAATTTTAGAATTTCTTACACTATTTTAAAGGGCATATTATAATGCTGACTGTTATTTAAAAAAAAAAAAAGATTTTTGCAGGAAAACTTCTAGGAAACTTTTAGGTCTGAGAGCTATGTAAAACAGATCTGTTGTTCTGAGTCTGTTTTCTTAGTGAATATAAATCACTCAGTTATCTTAAAATATTGTGCAATTTATTTTAGTTAGATACACAGGTCTAGCTGATAAAGTGTGTATATTTTTTACAATTATGTCTTAAATGTAAAATGTTAAAAAGTACAGTTTTTACTCATGCACAATGCATTATATTTTAAACATGTAATATAGAACTGGCAATTTCTGTTCATGGTCAATGCATTATTCTTTAAATTACAGTGGTGGTGTTCAGCATAATAACATATCCTTCAAGATCATGTTTTAACTGTAAGATATGAAGTCTCTCCTGGGTTATTGAGTTTCATTTTTATTGCCACAGACATATTTCAGCATCAATTGTGCTGCAGACAGGACTGTTATTGGGTAAAAAGCAGTTTTATAGCATAATAAGGAGTTGAAATGTCTAGGTTTATGACAATCTTCTTGCCCAGTCTAAGCAGGGGACAGTCATTTCCACAGGCCTTTCTAAATCATGGCATACATCTTGTGCTGCTGTCCTGCCAGGGAGCTGACTTTGCTTTAAGATGATGCCAGGCATGGCAATATGCTTATACAATGTGTAGGCAATATCTTAATTCGGTACATTTCTTGCTCCCATGTGACCTACTTGTAGCTGTGACTCTTACCCAAGTGTGTAGAAAGAGGTTGTTAAAAAATGTGTGGTGTCTATTTTCTGTTTTTTCTTTCTATCTTTTTTTTTTATTTTAATTAACATCCTTCTTCCCCCTGGTAATGAAAGGACTGAGTAGATAATAGGTGCAAAATGGACATGTGAATTTGGAGAAGCACAAATCGTGGTCCTGCTGAACTCAGAGTGGCTAGTCTGGCTTTTTGCTAACCTGTGGCTGGAAACTGCAGTCAGAGATTTCTGACCCACGTCCAGGCTCTCGGGGATCCTGTTTTTCTCTCTTCATTGACATGGAAGGCAGAATTTGGAACTGCATTTTTAAAGTACCCTTTTACCTTTTTTTTTTTTTGTTGTTGTTTTTATTTTCCCCATGTTTCTTCCGTGGCTTTGTTATTTGTTTAAAATGCTTGGGATGGCAAAGAGAGGATGACCCAGCCTCTGGGATTCCTGCTGGTGACTTTTAAGGGCCTGTTCTTAGTAGTTCATGGCGAGCCATTAGTCTTCACTGCTCCATTGTCCTTGACTTTCCTTCAGCAAAATGATTTCTATTGAACAGCTTTTACCATGCTTCTTTCCCCATTTTCTGTCCAAAATCATCATAAAGAGGGATATGTGTGGATAACATACTGTTGTTATCCACATGTGCATATATATGTGGAAATTTTTCAATCTGGTATCCCTTTATATGCAATTTGGTTATTTTATATAGGCATTATTCTATCCCATGGTAGAATCTGAGCAGAATGCAAGTCTGTAATGGAAAGAAATAGTTTTTGTAAATTAATATTGTGGCTGAAGTTTATTAAAGGGACAAATGATTTTTGGTTGCTTCCACTAGAACTATTTTATGGAAATTTGCCTTCAGACATCAAGCGCACAATGTGGTCTGGAGATCACACCATGTGAGAGGCTGGGAACCTCTCCATCCTGCAGGTATAAGGAATCCAAAAATCACTGGAAATTTTCTTTTTAGTGTTCTGCTTCCAGAAACTGCAATTTCTTTACATCTTTTCTATGGAAGAAAGTGTGCAGCTCATCTGTTCTGGAATATAGCTTAAATTTTGTTATCTATAATAATCAGAGCAGAAGAAGAAAGCGAACATCAGATATGATACAAATTTTAAGTAATCATGATTGTCCTTCATTACAGTTCAGATATTCAAAACATTGCTTCAACTTCCTAAGTTCTCACAAAGTGAGTCTCCTACCTCTTTCCAAAACAAACAAAATAAGTTTATGTAGATTCCTCCTGTCGTCCTTTTTTTTTTTTTTTAAAAAAAAAAAAGAAATTTCATTACAGTTTCTCTTTGCTTTACAAGAAGAGAGTTAGGCTCGCAGTTTATGGTAACATTGTTTTTCTTTCCACCCCTATCTTACATTTTCCACTTAGTATGGAATTCCCTCTCTTTCCAGACACTTAGCCACATTATTGGGTTTTTGCAGCAGCATGAAACCATTGTACCAAGTACTTATGGCCACACACTTCCTTTTGCTAATGAATGACTTCAGAAGTGGACTCCCATTTAGAGGATGTACTGATGTCTTACAAGAGAAGCTGCATTCTCTGCTATGATTTTGGAATTGTTTCTCACATTGGCATGCAGTGATCGGCAGTCAACCTCATGGAAATAGTTTTGTGTTTTGCAGATGTTAGGTGCTTCAGAAGATGTGCCGCGTCTTTTCGTGTGGTCTTTGCTGAACTTACTACAGAGTCAGTTTAAGCCACAAGCTCTTACAAGCTGTAATTTAAAAAGCTTGGCTACTAAAGTATCGGTATCTACTCCCAGCACCTCATAAAGCTTGGATAGCCTTGTTGTTTTAGTAATGTTGATTTGCTTGTCAGGAGGTAGGAAACAATTGCTTCACTTTATGTGGATGTGTTGTGGCAGACCTTGAAATAAGGACAAGACCGAGAGCTGAATACTTCTAATTTTGGAGGTGTCTCACATCTGAGGTTTGTCGAAAACTTCTGTTGTAAAATAAGGGTCCTCAGATGCAGTATCAAATAATTTGTTTTCCTAAATTTGTAGCAGTTTTGATTTTCACTAGCTTTTGTCATGCCTATTTCCCATTAGCTAGCTTTTGGGAAAGCTTTTGTCACTAGCTTTTGTCATGCCCATTTACCATTGAACTATAAATTGCACAAAGCTGGAAGTTTCTGCTATTGTGATACGAATTCAGAGCTCATTTAAACTGCTGTCCGAATAGCTTACAGATTAAAAACCTGCGGAGTTCCATTACTCTCATTTTACAAAAGGGAACCCAAGGCACGAAGCAATGGAGTACACACTACTGCAAGTCTGCTTTTGTTGTGCAAATGTCCTACAAGAAACTTTCAGAAAGGGAGCCAAACTTGGGTCCTCTGAATTACCGCACTGCATTGAGATGATGCTTAGGGCTGCAGGTACTAGCCTGACTGGCTAGAATTAGTCTTGAGAATAGCCCCCGAGACGCTTTGTGCCGGAGAAAAGGTAGTTTCTGGGGTCTGAATTCTGCATCCTAGAGTTCCCGTCCAGTGATAACACACATAAGTGATGACTAGACCACAATTTCTTCCTTCACTAAAGTTACTCAGATGACTGATCCATATTGAGTTTATCTGAAATTCAGGCCATCATTTTGTTGGAAGAGACACAACACTAGGCGGGATGCATTCCACAAGCTCTGCTCTTTTTTCCTTACTTTGCTTATGTCCTGATCTCCACTGACATTTGCAGTAGCTGGTAGTGGTCCACAGGAAATCTTAGCCTGCTGAATTCATGTTCTTCTGGTAGAGAAAAGACTTTGTCTGGTCTGTGTATCACCAGTCTTCACTGGTGTCTGACCTCGCTCAGAGATTTCTTTCCTTTCTCCATCATTCCCCCTGACTCAGAACTATTACTGGGATGTTGCCAACCCTCTGGCAATTCTTTAAGCATCCAGTATCTCTACTGGAAACAATTAAAAGGTCCCTTATCCTTTAAATAAATGGCATCCTGTGCAGATGTTAATCTATAATGTGATTAATTAACCTAGAAGTTGCCTCTTTCTATGTAGACAGAATACCCCCTCTACTGCTCTTGTCAGTAGTGCAGCATGAAATATTCTTGATGAATGCCTTTGTACTTCACTTGCCTCTAGAAAGCTGTTGAAGATGGTTCGTCATTTTAAGAAATCTATATCCTGAGCTTGATGTTGACTTTTCAAATTAATAGTGTCTTAACATTGGAATTGTCCTTCAGTGACTTTTTTTTTTTTTTTCATAGGCACACACATATGTCCCAAGATACTCTTGCTAATCGAGCACAAATAAATTGCATAAGCCCTTCCTGAACTTCCTCTGCTTGTCTGTTCAAAGCAAATTCTGCATTAGGAGTTTTGTGGTACAAAGTTAATAAAGGCAGGTAGCACAAAGGTGACACTGACCGAAAGAAAAATCTCATCTTCCAGACTCTTGGCCTTTATGAAATATCTGCTTTACATTAACATGAGAAGCTGCTGCTTCAGATCCTCTGGAGTTTTAGCTCTTGCCTTAATGTTTATATTCTAATTCTTATAGCAGCTAAATAAAGACCAGTTACCAGCATGAAACACTTTGCAAGTGTAGAAATTTTCTCCTGTGTTTCAAAGTGTTCCCATCACTCTCTTACTTCTGTGCAACATAACAAATCTGCTTTTAAATTCTACTGAGAGAGATGTTGGAAGAGTCTGGCAATAACAAGCTCCAAGAAGTTCTGCCCATTCGCTCTGTCTCTATGAGCAGATAGTTTAATTTGGAGCAGATTAAACCAGTAGTGCAATGTCTTTCTTCCTTTCCTTCCACAATACAGTTCTGTGTGAGGAAAAAAAGAAAAAATTCTGAGGGGCTTAGGCCCAAATTTGAATTCTTTGCTTATGTGCATGGGATGGACAAATCCTTGCCCTGTAGTTTGCTATGTGTGCCAAGTTTGGGAGGCAGATTTGTTTATGTTTAATATCTTGAAGCTGAGTTTTGAGGAAGAGCGGAAGCATGTTTGCTTCTACAGATATTCAGATTTACAGACAAAATCCAAATATGTGTTGTAGAGGAAGAAAACTTGTTTGATTAGTTGTACCCAACTATAAAGATATGTAAGGGAGTAAGTACTGAACATAAAGCAGAAAAATAACAGGTTCGTTAATCACCAGAGAGTAAGTAAGAAGTTACTTGAAGGAGCTTTCTGAATGCACATGACAAATTACTGTACTGTACCTAAATGTCTCTGAGCTGTTACTTATTTATCTATTTTCTGCCTTTGAGGATTATTTTTTTCCTACAGAGTGATTTTTCCTTATCCTCTCTCCACATCTATGTAGGTTCAGTTGCCACTTGGCCTGCTGTGATGACAGGCTAATGGCTCTAGGCTGGACGTTTACAATTTGGGGCTTGGTGTCTTGTTAGAAAGGGCTCAGCAAATAATACGTGTTATGGGCAATAATGTCACAGCATGGGATACACTTGGTTTTTTAAGAGATAAATTTGTTTGTTTTTTCTTCTTGATAACTGAAGCAAGGCTCTCTTTATCCTTTAAAAGTCACTGAAAAGTCCTCCCCTGACATCAGTGGAATTTTAGCAGACCAGGAGTGAAGTTTTAAATGAGCTTCTTTTGAGCCAGGCACATTCAAAAGTGGAACTAGAGATGCTGAAGAAGCCCGTGCCCAATACCGTAACCTCGAGAAATAAACTCTGCAGAGCAGGAAAAGCCTGGAGGCCAGATCCTGAGCCACTTCATCAGAAAAATGAAGTTGTTGGAAGTTTGCCTGAGCAAAAATTATGTGAGGATATTAGGAGATAAGTTCATACTGACAGATAAATGCAATAATAATAATAATAATAATAATAAAAAAAATCTAACATGATGACATTCTAAGCAAATTTGTTAAATATCTGAAGCAAATGGTTATGGAACTTGGCTTTATGTGGTGATTTATCGAGCGTTTAGGGAAATGCAGATATGGTGAAGTATCTTGCTGGCAAACTAAAGAATTCCCAAGAGCATGTCTGCTCTTCATGCATAGAAATATAGCAGCTGTCTGACAAAGTAAAACAAAAGTAAAACAAAAAGAGACTAGATTTATCTTTCAGATTTCTTTAAGTGCTTCCTTGGACTTATTTGTTTAGTTTTCAGTTTAATAATTTTGAAGTCTGCAAAAAAATCTTAAGTAAAGCGCCACTTTCGTTTAAACTTATTCACTCTTTTTGATCAAAGAAACACAGAAATAGACAATTTCACTAAATCCTGTATTATCCTTCAGCAGATAATTTAAACAGAGGTATCAAATCTCTCTGGTGAGCTCTTTGTTTTCAAAATTTATTTTGTCATTAATCATGACGTTTAGATACACTTTATACCATATATAAACAAATGAATAAATAAACAATGAACTCCAAATCTTGTTAAAGTTTCCTAATTCAAAAAATAAAACTTGATGAGTCCTTGCTTCAGCTCTTGTAATCAAAGATCCCACAATTTAATCCCAGAATGCTTAGAAAAAAAGTGTTTCCTTTAAAAAGATTTTGTATCTGCTAGCTTTTAATTACATTGGCGGCCCATTTGAAGCTTCCATGCAACTAGAGTTTTACCTCAACTTTTTTTTACTGACTAGTATGGAAACCAATTGAATTTTTTGCCATATCGAATAGTTCCAGCTCCCAGCTAGAGCCAGGGACAGTATCTCCTGTAAAATTTCACATCAAATTTATTTTCCTGAAGATTTATTAATATAGAAGAAGAACTTATGCATAACATAAATAAGAGATTGGGTGAATCCAGAAAGTTAGAAAAAGAAGTATTAAAAGGTGAACATAAAGGAAAAAGTCTTAAAATTCAGAACTGGACAAAATAGAGAGGAAAAACAAATAAAAGCTGTTCAATGTTCAAGTGCCTTGCTGCCATGATTTCCACTCATAGCTGATAACCTTGTTGCCTATGTTTCACCCAAGTTTTGATTTGCAAGGAAAATATTGCAGCAGTATAAAAGTATATTTGCAGAGTATAGCAAGCATCCAAGCAAGAAGTGTGTTTTGCATCCAACACAAGAAGTGTGTTTTGTTCCAACAGAGGTAGTGCTTCTAGGTTAGTTTCACAGTTAGGTTAGAGAGAGGTCTGGGTAGTAAACTAGATATTCCAGCATGAAAAAAAAATTAGGCAGAAATTTCAAGCATGAGTACAGTTAATACAAGGACAAAGTACTAAAGGAAATGAAGCGCTTTGTCTCCTACGGTCTTAAAATTAAGACCAGCTGTCGAGCTTGGATCTGCACTTTAGCCTGGGAAAAAAAAATGTGTTTCCTGGTAAAGTGGTTCAGAGAGATGCTGCATTCCTTAAACTGGTGGTGAACTGACTAGAAAATGTGTTGATCCTTTTATGAGCACATCATCTTTTCAGGAGCCCATCACACCACTGAGAGTAATTTAGCTTTAACTTGGGGATGGCCCACAGCTTCTTCTCAGGGGCGATGGAGAAGGAGCCTTCAGTGCCATGGTCCAGTATCCGTGTTCAGCCATGAGCTCTGCTAGGGCAGCGTTGCTCCGTGATGTGCTGGGATACCCGCCGAGGATGAGGAGAGGCAGCCTTTGGGTGGAAATATTGCTCTGCTGCCTTTTACTCCTTCCGGAACAAATGCTTACATTCTTAGTCATATTCTTGGTCTTAGTGTGTTTTTCCCACTAGCTAGCTTGTGATTCTTAAATTATATGAATGGAATATTACTAGAATTAGTATTGATACATTTTTAATATTTTATAGGAAATGTCACCTGTCTGTTGGGGACAAAGGAGAATCAGCAAGAGGTTTTTACATTGGTTAAGCTGCAAATGTGAAGATGTACTAAATAGGCAGTAGAGGTGTGTCTTAGAACATCTGCAGCAGCAAAACTTTATGGGATCAGGTTATTACAGACTTATTAGAAACAAATAATGTTATTTCATATTATTTATTCAATATGATATTAATTATTTTACATCATCAGTATTTTCAGAAATGCATTATGAAAACTGTGTCGAAGGTCTCCACAAAAATCTTCCCTCAAATTTTTTCACTCGACTCTGCACTGGATCTTTTGACCTTTCACAGGTGCTGAACATCTATGGAAATTAGATTTCAGAAATATGTCACTAGCTATAAGACATTTAAAATTAAAATCCGCTTTACTATTGGTGTATTTACAGTTCTGAGACATCTGTTGCTTTGAAAGCTTTTGGTTCTCTCAGGCTCAAGAGTGAATGGTCACAGATTCAGATTTAAAAATAAGATTGTTTTTGACCCTGATTAATCTAACAACAGAAGGCTGCAGGGAGCGAGGTCGCAAATACTGAATTCTGTAGTACAGACTCACAGAAATTAGTGAGTGTGGTTTTGTGGTTTATATTACGGAAAAGTTAGAACCTGAATGACCAAAATGAGCTGAACAGGGATGCATCTTGAGCATCCCACAGTGCTATGACATGTTTTTTTCCACTCGCTACACCGCAGGTGTTTGAGGTTGGTCAAGACAGGAATGGAAAGTGGAAGGAAGAAGGGAGAAGTGCTTGGGATATGTTACTGCAGCTGGATGGCTTCTCCATGAGGAATCTGGCTGAAACGAAGGGTGTTTAAGACATGGTGGTCTCGCCTCGACCCTGCAGACACCCTTGATACTTAAATGATGTTCTGTGGTTAGAAGTACCCCAGGGTCAAGTGTTATAATGTCTGTTGATATCTGCCAGTTAAATTAGGGCAGCTGTAGGGCCAAATGTCCCACAGGAAAAGCTTCCAGACAAATTCTTATCTGTAAAATAACTGAAGTAGTAGGAAAAAATACAACAAAAAAGAACACAGAGGCATTTTAGAGAATCTCAACCTCTCAGGCAAAGATATGTTTAAAATAATAACTCCTCAGATTTGTTTTTTACACCTAAAATGTGCTGCTTAAACTGTGTGAATCACTGGTTAAAACAGGGGTAGCTCGATGTAGCACAGTTCACCTCCTCTGACTCAGACTGAAGTCTAGCTACTATTTTTTGGCTACCTTTATATAGGGTGCCTGTGTTTGTCATCACTCCTCTTCATTTTTTAATGTCAAGATGAATCATTTTAGGAATGTTTAGAGCAGTTTTGCATGAAACCAGACAAGCTACATCTTACTGAGCTTTTGAAGGTTGTATTTATTTTTTCAGTTGATTGACAAAATTGAAGAGCTGCTTTATTTATTTATTTATTTATTTATTTATTTTCCTCTTAGGAGGAAAGCTCTGGCTGTGTTTGGCTCACTTTCCTGTGAATGAACTGCATATTTTCTTACTATTTTGTTGTCGACTTCCTCCCTCCCTGCACACTGAGGTCTGAAAAGAGTATGTAGTAGATGTATTTTAATAGTAGCATTCTTGCTATTTTTTAGTAGTCATAAAAAGAAAAAAGACAAAAAAACAATAGCCAGCAGATAGAAATAGAGCACTGTTTCCCCTGAGACTTCTAAATTCCAAGTGTTATACGTCTCGTGGCAATATCCATCTACAAAGAGTCCTGTTTCTTGTTCTAGTGAAGATTCTTATTTGGGAAGATAGCAGTGATGTTCCTGTATGAGATTAAATGTCTTGGGAAATCTAAACATAGATATTAACAATATATTTTCATTTGCTATATGTTGTGCTCTTTTATGCACATATTTCTCCATTAATTCCAGGAGTTTCTTATAGCTACTTAAAGTATGTGTAAAATCTTACCACTATGATCTAATAGCAAATAGTTTGTTCACTTTGTATTCGTATAAGAGCAAGACCTGCAAGAGAATCTTGTCCACAGTCCTAAAATTGATAAAAATACATTTCAGATCTGCATTGATCTAGATTTGAACTGGATTAATAACTAGATAACTAATCTTGTGAATTAAAGTTGGTTTAGTTAAATATAAGATTATTATCCATTATTTTTTTCTTAATCAGCAATTACCTAAGCAACAAAAGAATAGAATTATAAATGCTGGAGACTCTAATTCATTTGTTGGTTTATAAGCATAACCCTATGTGAGAATTTGTATTTCTGTTCTAGTTTACTTGGAAATAAAAATGATAAAAGCAAGTGTAGGGATTTTTTCCCATCAAAAGTTACAGAATAATCATCATTCAGTAAATTATGTTCATATACAAAATATTATCCGCATTGCTTTGAATATGAAATGATATAGAAAAAATGTTAAAATAATTTTTCTAAACCATTTCTTTTCAGTAACAGTTCTTGGGAAAATCTACTAACTTTCAAATTTTTAAAACATAGTTGGGTCTCTTCAGGGGCTTCTGCAGTGCACTATTAAATTTGACAGAATTCCCTTGCTCTTTGGGTGTTTGGGTGGGGTTTTTTTGGAGAGCGGCCAAATGCCAGCAGATAACCTATTTAACACGGAGGTTACTACCTGTAATATCTTTCACATTTTTAAAGCTATAGGTAGCTTGAAGTTATAAAAAAATTAACATAGCTTCACATGATTGTAACTATCTGCTGCAGTTAATTTGTGCACTGTTGCATTTTAATCAAAAAGTATGTCAAATGAAGTTCATTTGCAGCTCTTCAGGTATAGAAAGAGCTACAGAATTTCATTCAATAATGTTCAGTGGTCTTTCTTATTACAGACTTTTCATGCTAGTGATTTGCTTGTTTGTAAACCATTGTTTATCCAAGGGAAAAAAAAAAAGAAAAAAAGCTAAAAAATAAATTGCTTTATTTAAAGATTAGCAAATCTTAACAATTTCTTTTGGGGCAGTCTGCTATGAACTAAGAAAAAAAAATGATGGGCAGCATGCAAGTCTTGCCACAGTGCAGTTAGTAGGCTGGTCTCTTGATTATTTCTTAGGGCTCCCAGAGTAAAAGTATTAGGGAGACATCTGAAACACGTCTTAAAAACAATTCTATTGTTTTTGTTCACAGCTGCAGAGAGTACATCATGCATTGCTGAGGCCACTTTGATTTTATTTGGCTACAGCTCATGTACTTATTCTCTTGATTTCCAATTCAAGAAGGTACTTCTATTTGTGCTTTACTTAAACTTTATGGTACAGAAACATCTGTCAGCTTAAACATGTATGAGCTGACCAGAATAAATATCTTGAATCAGTGCTTAGCTGTGCAGTGTTTTAAAAGATTAATTATGGCAAATTATTAGTAACTGATGCTCAGAGACTTAGATATGTAAAATGGAGTTGAACACAGCACTTCACAAGGCTTTTGCTGCTGTCTATTGTAATATCTTGTAAGAGAAACTGGTGAAGTATGGGTCAGATAAGAGGACAATGTTATCCAGGGACAATATTACCCAGGAACCTGTCAAGCTGAGTTTTCAATATTCGCAGCAAGGAAGATGCCAACACTTCTCTGAGCAACCTATTCCAATGTTTAATTACTCTTATGTTGAAAAATATTATTATTATTTTATGCATTTACATGCACATGCACTATAATAGATACACATATTATGTTATATAGATGTTAAATATATATATATGTTCACATGTATCTATAAAATATGATATATATATGTATGTGTGCATGTGTGTATTTTATTATATCAAGGTGCAACTTGTGCCCCTTGCTTCTTTTCTTGTAATCATGGATCTCTGTGAAGAGAGTATCTCCCTGCTCTCTATAGCTACTTTTTAGGTTTGGAAGACAGTGGTTAGATCCTTCCTGATCTCTTCTTTAACCTAGACAAATACATTCCCTCTCTTTTTATGTGAGGTTTATACCCTCCAATTGTTTCTGTGGCTCTCTGATGGAGCCACTCCAATTTTTCTATGTCTCTCTTGAACTGGGGAGATTTCACTCCATATAGCCTAGACAATTGGTTTGTTTCTTCTGGAAAGATTTAGTAGCACAATATATTTTTTTTTTTCCAGAACTCTCTGAGGAACTCTCATATACTGTTATTGGTATCAGAGTAGGCCTCCTAAAGTCTAAAGAGAAATAAATCTCTTTTTTATTGAATAATTTTTCAAACTTGTGTAGAACAGAGTTAGTCACAAGAGTAATGTAAAAGATAATAGGACTGAACCTCTTCTGGCTAGCGTCAAGAAGTATTCTGCCATTAACTTTGAAGGAAGTAGGGAATGGCAGAAGACAGTTTTGTAGATGTGCTGAACTGGAGTTTAGCATAGCGGGGCTGTGAAAATCATTCAGTCTGCTATGAAGCACAGAAAACGCTAGTACAGACCAGACTGAAAATTCAACTCTGCTAAAGACTGTTTAGAGTTAGGGCCTTGCTGGGAGAACAGATATTTGTGTGGCTAGTGTGCTTCTTTCTAATTGAGAGACTGCATGTCTAGGTTTGTGTGAAGAATTAGTCTTGGTATTTTGGGGACATGTGATAGTGCAAACACAAATCTGTGTATCTCTCTACACTTATATCTTTTTTTTTTTTTTTTTTTTTTTAAAGGCTAAAACTTGGTGAAATGATTCCATCTCTATAATTCTGTACCAGATTTTTTTTATAAGAAAACTTGAAAAAAACACACCTCTGCGTAATTAATTTAATTTAACAAAGCAAGAGTGGTCTTACCCTTCAGGAAAATGGAGCAACTAGCAATTGCACGCCCTGTTCTAGATCTGGCAAGGTGTATACAGTATAAGGCTGTGTCTTTGCTGCTAAATAAGGGGGGATAGGACCTGAACCTCAGCACTGAGACCTGTGGTATCCCAGTGTAGAACAGGTTGCTCTTCAGAGTGCTGGTGGTCATGGTCCGAAATAGAGCCAGGAAGCGGTCTCACAAACAGTGTGGACAATCCAGGGTTCGCTCTCTGGGTCCCTTTTATTTTCAAAATAGATGTGTTTCTGAATTTATACTCTCTGCTCAAGATCATTATCTGTCTGTAGCAGCAGAAAAAAAATGAGAGGAGTGTCATTTGTTGGGTGTTGGACTCATGGCAGAACTTGCACCAATCATTAGCAAGTTCTAAGAAATATATCAGAAAATGGTAGTAATATCTTTCAGCAAAAAGCAATGGTAATATTTCCCTATAGAAAGAAGTGCACAGAAGAATAACAGTGTGTCTTGTTTATGTGTGAAATCTTTCTGCATATCTGCAAAAGGCAGTGAGTTTCAAATCTCCCTTTAACTAACAAGGAACAATACTCAGAGCGGGAGTTTGTTAGACCTTTGACCTGACTGGATTGGAGGTTTTTAGATACCTTGGTGTGGATAAACTCCAAGTGACATAATCCTTGTGTTGACAGTCACAAGTAAGTAGCCCCAGATGAGGACACAAGTGCAGAGTGACAGAATAGTGGCTACAGTGTGATTTTTATGGTGTGTCATGCAATCTGATCTTTTTCCTTTGAACATGCTAAGCTTTTGTGAAACACAGAAAAATCTCTTGTCTTAATCTAAGGAAAAACAAACAAACTAAAAAAAACAACAGTTGTATAAGAATGATCACCTTGAAAACACAAGCCCTAATATTCAGGAATCAAAACATCTCTTAAAGGAAAAATATTTCCTTATTTTTTTTGATTTTGGGGTGATGTGGCAGCTCCTGATTTTGTATGATAAGATTCAATAAAAGGGGTTATTTCTGTGCTACTATGATCTTTAGTTGTCATTATTGCTGTATAATGCTTAGTTAAGTGGTTGTTTCAAATCACGCTCTCGGAAAACCTCATCGCATTAAGTTCTGTTGAGGCTTAAGACTGAGTTGAGACTAAACATGCCCTAGGCTTCTCAAACTGTACTGATGCTGGAAATGCTTTACAAATAAAGGGTGCAGCTGCTTCTGTAGATCCTCAGCAGTATGCAAAAAGGTCTATCTTAACAACTGTATTTCAAATACATTTTGTTTTCTTGTTCTTCAGAAGTGATCTCTAATGTATTTAATATTTTTAGTGCCCTACAGATACCAAAGCAACGTTTGGGGTCCATCTTAAAGTAGTGGGCGACTGGACAGGTATGTAGAAAAACAATTGTTTTTTTAAGAGACAAATACTTTTATTTGAATTATTATCAATTTCTGGCTTCAGCTTGATTGTATCTTGATTATGACATAGAGATTCATTAGAGATCATTCATGCTTGTTTGCTCAAAGTTGTTTGTATTTTTTGATGCAACCCTTGCTTTGTTCAGCAATGTATTTTTTCAGATAGCATATTTTCCTCGCTACTAACAGATGTTCTGATTGCAATTTAATAATTTGCAATGTTTTTCGGTTTCTGCCTCTTTTTCATATTTTTAGTAGCCTGCTGCCTCTGTGCAAGACATAGAGACTGCAGAAATGCTGAAATGTGCAGCTCCCAGATAAGGGGATTGTAATATCTGTAGTTTGGGTGGCTGCCAGGTTAATTAACAGCCATGGTATACTGGGATTACAGGTTGCTTTCATGTTCTTCCATGCTTTTCTGTTGCTCTCTGAATGTCCTCCAGATCAAGGATGTAAACCAGGATTCCCCACAGAGCAGAAGGGTAATTTGCTGCTCAGTGTGACAGTGGCACACTCAAGTGATAGTTGTCATAATTCCTTGATGGCTGACTTTCTTCCTGCTTAGCATAGCATTTCCTTGTAAAGAAGATAAATAAAGATAAATACATAGCACCATCTTGTTCATTTCTTGTGAAGAAATGTTTTGCATATTAATTTGTACTCATTCATGTATATGTGGAACTGAGCCTAATGAGCTTGTCACCCAATAAGGGATTAGACAAATTCAGGGAGATTAAGTCTATCAAAGTCTATTCAACTTGTTGGTCCAGCTGCATACTTGGCTGTAGGAGTCTCTGAACCTTTAATAAGCAAAGCTTGGAAGGGTAATATCACGTTCAGGAATCATATATAAGCATCCTGATTTTAGGCTTTTTTTTTTTTTTTTTTCTTTTTTTTTTCTCAAAGTATAGGATATTGGCCAAAGAGAGAGTGGATATGGGTCTAATTAGCCTTTGGTCTGACCCATTATGGTGGTTATTATGTCGTTATGCAACTTCCTTGCCTGGAAAAGGATGCTACTGAGAGGAATTGGGTGGAGAAGTGAGTTTGCGAAAAGAAATAGCATCAAGTGTCTTTCTGCCAGCTCAGTATCCACTTCTTCAGTTTAGAAGCAAGTCTACCTATGTAGGTCTTTGTGAAATTCAGGGCACTGTTACATTGCAGAGACCATGCATTGAATTAGTGTTACTTAACAGGAGTATCTAGTACTGGGTTGAATGTTCTTCAGGGAAGTGAGTTGCTTACCCAGCCCTCTGCTCTGCTGCTCTGTGTCTGTACCAGGGAGCGCTGTTCTCACTCAACCCCTGAACCGCTATGACAATCAATGGTCCCTAATCCACTGATTGTTAGAGGGTGATACTGAGGAAGGATTGTTGTATTTGCCATGTTGCTTATAATCTTTCCTAAGCATGTGCTAATGGCTGCTTCTGGAGGATATTGGGCAGGACATATCTGGACAGGATATTGGGATGGAGAAGTTTTTATGGAACATAATGTCATTTGAGCTCTTCTCAAAAGGTGTTCTTTTAGCCTTTATCCTATTTATTCTGGTCTTCTTTTGCATCACATTTTCACATTCCTCACAGTTTATACCCGACACCAAAGACAGTTAACAGTTTCTTTCAGAGAGCTCAATTACAAGCCCACATGAAAGGGATATGAGCCCGGGGTGGAGGGTGATGCAGAGACATTGAAAAATGCAGCAAAGATCAGGTCAGTTGTGAGACTTTTCTCCTCTCCCTGGCATCTGCTTTGTGCACATGTGAGATGGGTTGAAAGAAAAATGTCCTGCCTTTGGCTCTAAGGAGTGGAGGGAAGATCCACTCCATGCCACCGGTGGCAAAGCAATTCTACATGTTATGTTTCACGTCAAGTCTCTGACACCGAGTGTTATGTTTTGAGAATAGAATAAGATACCTTACGGCCTTAGTAACTTTGTTTTGTAGGTTGGGAAACCAACTGCATGTCAGTAAGGAAGATAAAAGAGGTAATAGAGCTGTCAGCTCCTGATGTGAAGGTGCTGTTGCCAGGATGCCATTTATTACCCCCCTCCCTGTGCATATAGTTTTAGATATCCAGCAGTAGCAATAAATGGATTTGGAACAAGTTAGCAGGAACTGGAGAAGTAAATGTTAGCAAGGGGACAGATCAGAGCTGTGAGATCCATAGATTAACTAATGTAATCTTTTTAATTGACTTAATCCTTTTTTTATTGACATCCCTTTTGTTCTGCTTCTCTCATATCCCCTCAGTAACCCTGTTCTCCTTCCGTTTTGGAAAAGTTGTTGACCGAATATTTACAAAAAGAGGTTTTTTGGAGGGTTTCTTTTTCATTTATTGTCTAGTTTGTCCTCAGTGTTGACAGTGATCAGCCTCTGCCGCCTCCGTCCTCACTGCCGCCTCCGTCCTCACTGCCGCCTCCAGCACCGCTGCTCTTGAGTTTTAAAGCTGCCATTTCGGCTGCCGTCTCCAGGGGCGAATAGAGGCTGCAGGGCCTGCGTGATATGTCCACCCACAGTGAAAACCAGGTGTCAAAACCAGGTGTCTCATCCTGCTCTTAAACCCCTTATGATGCTGGAGACATGGGCAAGGACTGGCCACTAGTGTGCTGGTTACTGAAGAGACCCTGAAGCTTTGTTTACTAACCTCATAAAATCTGAGGCAATGTGATGGCAAGAGGTACAAATTCATGTGGGAAATGCAGGGAAATCCAGGTAGACGGGGTAGCTCGGAAGTACCAGTCTGCATTAATGTGGTGCCTACTGGGCATCACCAGAAAGTACCTGCCTCTGCTTAATCCTTTGTGTTGGAGTTGAGGAGAAACATGATCAGAAGGTCCTTTAGGTACCAACTATGTTATTCTGTGGACTAAAATCTGAGGCAGCAAAGACTGGGCACCCCAAAAGTACTATTTTTAAACTTCCATCATTTTAAGGCCAGTTGTTTGAAATTTTGAAGGCTGACTAAGTATTCTTTTGAATACTCACCAGAAGAAAATAAACATGTTCATTAAGTGGCTCTGAAGGAGACACGATCTAAAATTTCCGGGGTTGGCATGATTTGTTAAATTGTTTGAGAGTACCTACATGACCCTGATAAGCCCTTGCAGCTCCTTGTACGGAGATGATCTGAAGCAACTCAGAGCTTTCTGCTCATTGTTGCGTTTAGCTATAATTTATCAGCAAATAAAGGAGTAGCAAAGAAGCAATCTTTCATTTTCAGTAACCTAAGGGATAGTTTTAGAGATATTGAAGTAGTGGATCATTCAGTCAGTATCAACTGTGTTGTTAGCAGATCTTGAGTCAGGCTGGAGAAATGTGTGAAGCATAAGATGACAAGAAGTAATAATGTGACTACGGAGTTTGCCTGCAGGATGTTACAAGGATGTCCCAGGACCTCTATAATTGCTACTGAGTTTCTGTAAAAATATCTAGTCACTCAAGCTGTGCTTGATTTGGGCCTGTTTCTCTCTGTGGTAGCATGCATTTTGTTGTGTTTAGTCATTAAATGGGATTCTTGACAGGTTATAAAGGCATTAATAATATGGTACTGTGGGTTGTTCTAGGAAAGTGCAGTTTTGCAGTCAGAAAACAGAGACAGAAGAAATGTTGTTTTCCCTGGTAGATTTGATGACTACCAGTTCTCATACTGTCAGTGAATCCCACTTACACTTTTCAGGAAGATATAGGAATTGAGTGCTAAAAAGCTATTTCTGTTTCTTTTTATGTAATTTAATATTAGAAATAAAAGTGATGCTGTCACATTACTGAGAGGTTAAAAAGGCTTAACAATATAATTAGCTAAAGTGTGCCATAAGGAATATTGGCTTTATTCTTCAGAACCATTAATGTTCATTAAGGTTTTATTAATGACTGTAAACAAGCTCATTAAAAGACAGGATTAAGAAAATGGAGAAAAATGAGGAGAACAGATTTAGCTTAGTAGCTTGATGCTAAAAGCCCCTTTCCTCTGATTAAGGAATTAATGATGAAGGTGAGTTTACACGTACTAATTTTTGGCTCCCACCCTAGATTGCTTTATATTAGTTGAACTCCAGCTGACTTATTACCAAACACAGTATAACTTGAGTCAATTCTCATTTAAACAGTTCATGAGTTTTACTTTCACAGGGAAAGAATCAAGATATTTAAGCCAAAATTTGCCTTGAAGGAAGGTTTCTCCTACTCTTTCTTTCTTCAGCCATTTTGTTTTTTGTAACCTTCCACCTTTTTGCATATCTCAAGCTTTATAGTGTGAAGGCAGAGTGTGACATGGCTGCATGATGTAAATTATTTTTTTCCTTCATTGTAACACACACAGGAAGTGTGGATCTTACTCTTGTTAAGACACTGAGCCAGGAATATAAGATTGCATGATTTGTTGCCTCACCTCAGATGTTCTGTGTAACCTTATGCATTACAGGAACAGAATCTGTGGATCATATTAGTGCATAGGACACAAGTAGTGTTTAAAGTCTGGCTGAGCTTTGTACTTCCCTTGTGTGTGCACCTTTGAAAATCTCTCATGTTTAGTGATGTCTAGGGAGATATGAAAGTTCACTTCAAAATGCCATTTCTTCATGCATGACATTCCCTAGGAGCAACAGTGCACTCTCCTAGATGCCATTCAAGTTTTACTGAAGAGCCTCTACCAAAGTAACTTGTTTTGCCCAGTTCATTGAAAAAAATGCCTCAGGGAAAGAAGAAAAAATGCAGACAGTCTTTAGACCTGCAATTATGACATCATTTGCTAAAGTATATTAAAAGTAAATTTTAAAAGTTTCTTTTGGGGACCCTTTTCAAATAGTTTGTAAAAGTTCTGTATTTAACTAGGAAAGTTATATTTCAAATAGGAAACACTAAAAAGGTAGTAAAAACTACTGTAGCAACTTTTGATATTTAAATCTTTATGATCAGAAGGGGCAGTTATCTTTGTGTGTTTCCATCCCCTGGATAATGCTTTAGAATTTTATCCAGCAGTTTCTGTATGTAAGCTAATCCAAAGCCAAAATATTTGATTGAATTGGTTTGCAATTTTTGTTGTTGTTGGGTTTTTTTGCTTCATCCTTTAGATGTCCATAAACTTTTTTTTGTGTTTTCTGTGAAAGTAAAGCTCAACTTTGGGACGGTGCTTTAAAAAAATAAAATAAAATAAAATAAATCTGTTTTAGGGCCAGAACCACCACTGGAAAATTTATGTGAGTTGTAGATTCCACCCTCCACTCCCCGACCCAAACACACACACATGGTGTGCAAAATACTTATAGAAAATGGACATGGCACCTTTTAACCTTCTGCCTGATAAATCTGTCATGCTAAGTCCCCATTTTGAGATCTCAGATAAGTTTGGCTCTTTTCTTTCTGCATCCTCTCCCCTTCTAACTTTCCTTTTAAATAGGGAACTGGGGCTCCCTGCTCGGTAGAGGTGTCACGGTTGATGTGTACTCCAGTATATGGTAGTGCTCTCTTTTGCTATAAAGACTGCCAAGTGATTTGAAAGTGATGGCTGCTGGTAATTCAAACCATTACCTATCAAGTTACCTTATACTCCTCATTAATTCTTGACCTGTCTGGCCATTTCTGCTGGTATCTTGTCTTATGCTCGAATTGGGAAGGACAGGGCCATCATTTGTACTGTGCTCAGCATGGCATTCGTGATCCAAGAATTTGTGAGAGGCACCCTGCAGTCCCAGCGCTTCTCTGCCCTAGTCCTCTCCAGATCTGTCCCATTCAATTATAAACATTATTATAAAGTTTATTAAAAAAAAAAAAAGAAAGAAAAATTCTGTCTCCAATGAACTGCATAATTATCAAATGCATAAAGAAAGTTCCTTTGGAAAAAAAAAGAGTGTGCAAAATCCACAGAAATGTTACTTACTCTTTTTCCATTAAAAAAGGAGAGAAAAACTTCAGGACTTGCACTGAAAGCACCATGTTGTGACACTGGGCCAACTAGCAGTTTTCCACACTTGTAAAAACAGATATTTTAGCATCTTTTATAAACAGAAGAGTTTACTTTGAAAGGTTTATGACAACACTTTTTATGTGAACTTATACCACACACAAAACCGCATGTTAAGCAGAACTCTCTGCTGGGCTATGCACTAAGTGATTCCATGCCTGAGAACAAGGGAATACCGTAGTACTGAAGAGAGACGTGGGGACTAGTGGAAATTGAGACTGCCGATGCAACCCACCCTCAATCCATTTTTAGAAAAAAGAAAACCTTTTTTTTTTTGAGTGTTAATCCACTAAATTAATTTATAATTAAAACCTTTATACATT
>VZSV01000042.1:2901635-2911827 GCA_013398735.1 Nothocercus julius
TATTCATAACATGTGATGTGCCCCAGACACCAATCTGCATTTTGCATAAAAATAGGCAGATATTTGCACTTCAAAATTGTAGGGCTTGCAAAAGCCAGTTTAGTGAAGAATGAAGTTGAGATTTGTGTCTCTAATGAAAGCAGAAGTGCTACAGATTGCTATAGAAACATGGTTACAAAATATTCAAAGGCATGGGGAGACCTTTGGCAAACAGCGAACTTCAGGACCGCTATGTCCTGTACTTGATAATTCATGGGGCTGTTTTGTTCTCCCATTCCCTAGTTGCTTTCTAATCATTTTTTTCTGTTCATTGTTACTAACCATGATTTAAAAAATAGTGCATACAACTGATATAAAAATTCCTTGTGCCATACAGTCCATTTTACAGTGTTCTCAATTGGGTTTACTGCATGTGCTTCAGTGTGTTTTAACTAGAGAGAAGCGCAGGGTGATCTGAAGCTGCTGGGTGTAAGTTGTTGGGGTGAGCAACACAGCAACATCTCAGGCTTCAATTATATGCTCTTCTGGCCTGATGAGTATGGACCCATCAGACTATTAAAGGTTTGGGAATCTATTTGTTGAAGGTTCTTGGAACTCCGTAGAGTGCTTTTGCTATTATTTCCCGTAATGTCTCATATAATGAGAAAGTGCAAAGAAACAAGAACCACGAGACCTGGATTTTAAAGACAATGACACAATTGCAGTGCATGACATTTGGCAAGTCATTCTGGCATCATCTTGGAAGTGTTAAGTCAGTAAGAGCGTTTGGAGCGGGACACCTCCCAAAAACAAGGCAACTGTTCTCTATGCTATAATATTCCTATCTACAGAATGTGAATAATAATGTGATTTAACTCCCAGGGACATTCTATACAAATTACTTTGAGGTTTTTTTAGCTGTTAAAATATAATAACATTTCCCTTCATCCCTCTTTCCACCTCTCTAGGAGTCTATTCTGGCAAAAAATAAACTTGACTTGGTAAGCAGTTTGAATGAAATTCAGACTACGGTGATTATTACTCACATTAGTCTGGCATTTCTTTCCATATTGAGCATATCACCCGTTCTTATTTTAGAATAGCATTAACATGAATCTAAATGTTTCAGAGGGAAAATTTCACTTGAAATTTATCCTTCTGTCCTTGTAAGTTGACAACTGATACGTCAGAACAAGTATTATAAAGATGTTAGTAGGTGTTTATGCTGAGATTCCAATAATTGACTTGTGAATTCTTTGACTGGGAGGGAGAATGGAAGGAGAAAAAAAAAGAGGGGAGAAGAATTGTATGTGTATGAGAGAGAAGAGATGTTTATGTGAGAGGAGAGAATTAATCTCTGTTGCTTTCCATGACAAACTCTCTTTGCTCTTATAGTCCACAGCATTCATGATTTAGGAAGGCAGAGCATAGGACTGTATTATTAAATCCAGCCCCTAGAAATCAGAGGTAGTGATGCCACATGTTTGCCTACATATATATGACCCCAATGAGATTGTATAAGTTTAACTGAGCACTTATGAATAAGAATTTAGAAACCAGGAGGGAGCACAGACTCCCAGGGTGTTGGAAAGATAAGTTTGAGCATAATACTTGAGTGCTCAACGGTTCTTAATGTTTGTGAGAACTTCATCTTGAAAGACTAAGTGAAACTATTTCTACAGTTTCACACTTAGAATGCCTATACATCATTTGTGTAACTTATTTCAAAACAATTTAAAAAATCATTCTGAGACCAGCCAGCACAGGCTTATACTTAGACTATTGCAAACTGCTTTCATAGAATGACAATTGAAGAGGGTTGCAGGCTTTCAGAAGTACTGCTTTTAAAACTCAGGTAAGGAAATGTTTATGTTTTGTCAGCACACCAGAAAGCATCATATTTCAGATTTTGAACTGTAGGAAATGATGAAAAATTATTCAGTTTTGGGTGTTCCAACATCCCAAATTATGGAGAGGACCAGTAAGAACAGGAAATATCCTTTAAAATGAACTGAGTGATGATAAGATTGTTTGTGACTTGGTTTAGTTCTATTATGCAATTCCTGTCATCAGAAGAATCAGAAATAATCAAACAAAAGAATCCAAAATTGTTCTGTTAATTTTCATTAGAGGCTTAGATCTTTTTTTCTATTGTAGTAGGGATTAGAAGAAAAATCGCCTTCAATTTTCTGAAGAATCATTTCCACTTGGTGTCCCACTTGGTGTCATTTTCGTTCTTCTTGCAAACTGAAGTTGAATCCATAGTCATTTGTGTAGAAGCACCAAAAGTACCTATGTTTTGTCAGTAACTGCCAAAGCTCTTATCACTTCCATTGTCACCTCCCACAGCACCACTTCAGATAGTCCTTAAAGGTGATAGGGCCATTTGCACCAGTTTGGCTTTCCCTGTGTGCACAGATACGTGTAATATGAGAATATTGTGGACCTAGAAGGTGGAGTGCACATAATGGTGCTGTAGGAGAAGTCAATCCTAGAGGCTTCTGTTCAGTGTGCCATTTCTTTTAAGAGGCTTTATAGGAGACTACACGTGCTTGAGGAAGTTGTAGGATGTATGTGAGATGAGGTGGAACGCTACCATTAGCATAAGTGTTGCTATGGAAAAATGAGTAAAGTCATATGGTGAAAGGAAAATACAAAGAAAATACATCTGCCTGGGAAGTCTGCCATCGTATGAAGGGGGAAAAAAAAAAAAAAAAAGGTAGACTTAAACTAAAACAAGATCCAGTAGGGAAGCTCTTTAGACCAGTTTTAGATGCCATAACTTGGCTGCTTTCACTCCAGTACTAGCCAGCTCTGTTAAAATACAATTCAAAATATTTTCAAGATCACAGCTTGTTGAGTTGAGCCCTGGAATGCATCCAGGGGGTCTGGATTGCAGAGAAAAGAGTCAGGGAATAAAGGTTGGAGATGGAATATGGCTCCTTGCCTGGGTGCGGAGCAGCAGAGTGGGGCGATGCATTCACATCATCTGGTCTACCCCAGAGAGCTGCAGGCCCTTTGCAAGGTATGGCAAACCAATTTCCCTCAAAGGTGGCATGGTGTTTGGCTTTCCCAGTGCTTTTCACTGCCCTTGCTCCTGCTCATATTCCCTAAAAAAATCAATAGGTCAGAAAATTCAGAAGACATGGAATAAATCCTTACTTAGGATTTGGATCCTACTTACTGGAGGTCAACAACCCCAAGCATGGAGGGTAATAAAATTGTTCAGTTTGCCATGGAGAACTTCCTCTTACTCCTCCACCAGGTTCTCACAAAGACTGTTGTCATTTATAAGAAGCCTATTTTTAAAGAGTTCCTTGAATGGCACCAGTAACTTGAGTTGCACTGGGAAATGTGAAGAATCCATTAAGATTCCAGAGGTGGGGGTGGAAGTTAATGTGCTTGCTCTGACACATACATATACAGTGAGATATTTTGTATTAGCTAAATCTTCTTAAAGTCTTTCACTTCTCATCCTGCTGCTTGTGAAGGTCAGAGTGTATCATCTTGAATGGTGACAGGACACATCTTATTGCCAAGTACTGTAGGACTGGGAAAAATCTAATATCTATATGCTCCTAAAACTTTGACAAGAGGTCAAAAAGTAGCTGTAACATCAAGCTTTTTGTCAAGACAATACGCAGGCCCTTCTTGCAAGATGCAGATCTCCTGCCCAGTGAGTTTCATCTTCATCTTAATAGGATTACATTTATTCTTTTTACCCACATCCAGACCCCATCTCAATTTAGGGGAAGATTCTAAACTCCTCAAGGCAGGGACTGTTTCAAGTCAGGATCTTTGATGGTACCCAGAACACTTGGATGCAGACATCATAAATTTGTAAACACTACTAGAACTTAATATTAGGTGAGAAATTCCATTTTAAAAATTATTAATAAGGTTTGCAGGATAGAGGTATTTCCAATATTAGCAGCATTTTTCTGTGTATCAATATATATGGATATGCTTCTTCATAAACTTCTCCTTGTGCTTTGGTAAACAGTCCTGGAGAAGAGAATTCACTGGCATTACTGCTTGCTTACTTCTTGTAATGCAGAGTCACAGTCTGGCTTTTTTTTTTTTCTTCTTTTTTTGTCTCTTGACAGAAAGATTTCGGGATTTACTGCTTCTACATTCAAGTCAAGATAAAGAGATTCTGCCTATCTTTCAGCAGAGGCGCTATCCCAAGTAAGTAGAATTGCCTTCTTGGGGAAAAAAAATCTTTACCAATTTCTGGTGAGGGAGTGCAAAGCATTTATAGC
Organism: Nothocercus julius; assembly: GCA_013398735.1. Lineage (NCBI taxonomy): Eukaryota > Metazoa > Chordata > Aves > Tinamiformes > Tinamidae > Nothocercus > Nothocercus julius. Next base: position 2,905,877 of record VZSV01000042.1, read on the forward strand.
CTGTAAATGCTTCTGGTGTGAAGTCCTAAGGCAGAGCTGTCAAGACACCTCTCAGCGGTGTCAGGGAGAAGTAGACATGTTCTTCAAGTGCTCGCGGCTGTCACGGGGGAGTTGGTGGCGCAGTGCAGACATTAAGTTGCCTGGATCAGTGTCTGGTGGAGCTTTGTTTCGCTCAACACTGTGTGTGGAAATAGGCAGATGTTTTGTCAGGCTAATCCCCACTCTTGTCTTGTGGGATTCTGTGATCTATGGTGACAGATTCCCTTGGATTTTAACAGGTTCTCCCTTGCAGGGAAGCCTGCAAGCACTGAAAAACATATTTTTTGACCTTTCGAGGTTATATGTGCAGGCAAACCACAAGAACAGTGTTATGTGTTTAGGAACAAGCTATACAGCATGGCTTATGTGAAAACTGTAATGCTGGCAGGTGCTGAGGGTTCCAGAGATCATCTCCTACAGGTATTCAAAAGTTCATTGAACTGCATCTCCTCAGAGTCCTTTCATGGTCTAAGTGTGGAGTGTCTTGGACAAAACCACTTCTTTCTCCAAGGTTACCTGCTTGAATGAAACAATAAATACTATTTGTTGCTATATGTTGACTAACTCAGTCACTTTCAATAAAGGCCTTGAGGATCTTTCCTGCTTAAGCAGGGGAAGGAGAAAGAGAAGATAGTTCCCTCATCAACTGTGGCCAGACTGAGCAACATAAATGAGGCTGGTGCAGGATGAGCAGAGGAACAGTATATGAAAGAGAGAGAAGGATGTCTGGGGCCAGTCCAATAATGCTCATGGAAATGGGCAATTAAGTTATTGTTATTATTATTATACTGGGTTTTGGAGTGCATGAGAAGCCATCAAGCTATTTGTTAAATACAGTTCTTAAAATCCTGTAATATGAAGTATTTTTTTTAAGAGCAGAGAACAAATAGAAGGGCAGAATGCTGGTAAGTAACTACTTTCTTGCTGTGAATATTTGAGAGTCAAAACACTACACCTTGAAATCCTGATTCCAGGGAAAATGGTGAAATTTTTGCTTTGACTTCAAAGAAGACAGAATTTTATCCCTCTGAATTTAGTGTCTTCATTTTCCATTGTTACTGTGTTACCAGAGATACAATGAGATGGCAGGAGTTGGTGGGCTGCCACCAATTCACAGGACTTCTGTGAATTATTCCCTTAGTCTTTGTCCTTTAGGTAGCACTGGGACAGTCATTTTTTCACAGCAGTAGGATGCTTGGTTTGGCTTAGAGGATTTCACTTACAGACACTGTCAGACTGATCTGAGAAACTAGTTTATCCTCCCTTCTCAATAAGCAGGCTTAACTCTATAGATCATTTGTAACTAATGTGTCTGATTTTTCCATTTTTACGTGTAATTTATTGATGGAACTGTGGACAAGCACAGTATACCAGCAGTGTTACACATTGTTAGATTCATGGATCCATGAGTATTTGTTTTCTTCTATTTAATGGATGTTCTAACTTTCTGGTGATTAAATAAGTTGAAATGTTGCTATTTGAAATTATAGCAGCCTTGTATCCCAGGAAGATACATATTTTCTGTCACGTTACTTGGCAAGATTGACTAACCCCCCTACAATACAAAATCAGCCAAACTTTGGCATCCAAGCAAAAAAAAATAAAAAAATAAAAAATAAAAAAAGTATATAAAAGTATATGGTGTTATTAGCAATTGATTTCTGTTTACAAAATTATTAACTAGTGCAAAATTGATTACAGAAATTGTTACAGAATTACAGAATTGTTACAGAAATTTATTTTCTATTATAATTCATTTACAAACTTGTTGGAGACTGCTGAGGTGTCCTAACTTCTCTAGGCGTTCTCGTTCAAGAGGAATCCTTCTGTTCAGCAAGGCAGAAAAATTCTTCATCTTCATGATTTATTTCTTTTTTTTTTTTTTTAATTCCCACTTATTCTTTTTTTCCTTTCTCTGTGCTGATTTTCACTGAAAGGTCAGTTAACAGAGATCAGGGTAATGAACAGACAGATCTCATAAATCATTATCCCTTCATTTACTTCCGCTGAGCAGTAGTTGTTTGTGCTACATACACATCTGAGCAGTAAGGTCATTTAATGAGGGGATGTCGTGGGGCCCAAGCTGAAGCTTGTAATGCTTAGAACAATCCTAAGAATATGGAAGGTTAAAATTAGAAAAAGAACTGTAGGAATGACTTATCTGAAAAGCTTGGCTAGGCAGGTAAGGAGACTGGAAATGAAGAAATTCAGCGTCTCTCAAGATATTCAGAATTTATAGTAATAAGTATCAAAGGTAAAATGGGAAAATTACAATTTTTTTTTTTTTTTTTTTTTTTTTTTATAAAAACCTTGATGTTCTAGCCTGAAATATTTGCTTGTACATTTGTTCTATTAAGATCAAAATTTCTTCCCATGGAGTAGCAGTCTAATCTTGGGTATGTGTTTGTTCTCAGAGATCTCTGTACTGGGATGACTCCAGGTAGTTTTGTAGAATATACATTCATGTGTTCATGTTGTTCTCTGTTTTCTGGGGGTAACCATATCAAAGAAATACGAAGGGTTTATCTTATGCTTCATTCATATCCTAGTGTTATGTAACTGTGTCTTGGGAAAAATTTTAACTACTGGGAAAGAAATATGGAAGTATGCCCTCCCATAAACACCTCTAGTAGAATTTTATAATTAAGCATCTTGTACTGCACGCAATCACAGATTACAGAACGAGCAGGACCAGTCTAACTCTTCCTTTCATACCTGGAGTAACTTTTAGAGGGTGAAACTCATGGTTCTGTTCACTCGAACCCTCATCCGCCCCAGCTGGAAACCCACCCATCCACAGAGTGAAATGTGTTGAAGAGAAAATTTATCTTCTAGCTGTCATGAAACCATCATGCCCATGAGAATTCTTGTTCCTGAGACTAAGAATAAAACTGCAGCTGCTGAACAGGCTGGGGCTTATAGCAAACCTAGAATAGTACCAGCCTGAGAAGAGGCTGTGCACTGGAACCAAATTACAGGCATGTTTGCAGCTTATTCCTTCACTCAATTCACTTCACTCTGAGTCTGCTCAAGTCCTTGAGATGAGGTACACCAACACAATTAGTCATGTCAACAAATTAAATTTGTAGCGTTATATTTGTAATGAGCCATACTGTGCCCAGTCACTTTGACAATGATCTTCAGGGTTCCTAAGCCATTTAAAAACTATTTGGAAATTCTATTTTTAGCATATTTCTGCAGGATTTTTCCTCAAGTTGAATCAAGCTAGATCCAAAACTAATGCTTTCCCTGGTTGCTTGCCTAGCCTATGAGATGCCTGCTCTTCTTCCCATGAATTTAACCATAAAAAGAGACAACAGCTGAAATGCTGGCCAAGGTAACAGAAGATTGGTCCTGCAGAAAGTCCCATTGTGTTCACCAATCTAATTGTAGAGTCTAGGATGTGACAGTCAGTTTGGTGCTCACAGCATGGGCCTAAATTGTTCATTTGCACCACTGTGATTTCCCATTGCCTTTGTTCCACACCTGATCCTGCTTGATATGAGCAAGGGGGGAGATTTTCTAATTGTCTTGCAATGCTACAGAAAAACTCTGTCTTGTAGCTGAACTTGGTAATGTCAAAAGCAAAAAAAATGTCAGGGTAATGATAAAAGAACTGTGAGGATAAGGAGCTAGATTGGTAGGTTAAAAGGGCAGAAAAGGGGCTGGCACTACACAAAATTGTGCTTATTAAGGATGGGCCAGAAATACTATGGGTATTATAGCTTTATAGCAAACTTCCTCGTAGATGAGGGAGTTCATAGTACAGTTGTAGTTTCTATTTTCAGGATATTCCTGAAATCCTCAAATGTGTATGTGCATTTTTTAAAGCAATTATTTGCTTATTTTTTCCCTTCAGAAATATTCAGTCTTCATTCTTATCTTCTGTAGGTTTGATGGAGAAATTCTTGGATGACTCATGAATTTTAAGAACAGAAAGAACTGTTATGCTTTCTCAACATAAGGCATAGAACATTACCTGATAATTCCTGCAGCAAGCTTCTGGTTCAGCCAGAGCATGAATTTAGAAAGTCATCATTCTTTAAATTAAGACATCAAAAACTGAGAAAATCACAAGCTTTTAGATCAGCTTGTTTCAATTCTTAAATACTTCACATATGAAACTTCTTATAATATTAATTAATTTCTTCAGCTTCAGTTTCCAATCTCTGAATCTCACTGTACCATTTTCGGTAAAACAAGAAAGCCCTATGCCTTCTGAAATGTCTCCTCCATGCAAATGATTTGGAGGTCATTTCAAAACTTATCCTTGTCTCAAGCAAATTAAATCAGCAAAACTTTTCTAAAGCATAGGCTTACTTGGACGATTTTTTTTTTCTCTTTCTAAAACGCTTCTCCCTTTTTGTTTTGTGTGGGGAGGGATATGAATGGGAAATTAATGAAGTTTCTGGTAATTGTGTCTATAACACTCACACATAAATGGTAGCACTTCTGTATGCTAAAGTTGGAAAGGAATGCAAATTGAGCATTATCTCGTCACTTAAATGAAATGACGGTGTTGAACTCTGGAGAAAAAAAAAGAACTTAGAACCTAGTAGGTATAATAAAATAACAAAGTATTCCAAGTGCAGTTATTTTTCATCTATCATAAACTTTCTTTGGTATATGTTCTAAGTAAATTAAGGTAGACTTTTTAGGAGTAAAAAAAATCTGCTAATTTTTGTGTCACAAAGAAATAGAAAATACAGTATCCTTATTTTGAATGGTATGAATGTTCAAATATGTGTTTTCGAAGGTCATCTTAAAAAGTTGTTGAAAGTTTTAGCGCAAACAAAGCCAAATGATGTTATTTCATTCTCATCATGGAGCAGTCTAGACAAATAGGCGGCAGAAAGTTAGTGCCCTAAACTACTGTGCCATCTGTTCTCAATTGCTATTCATTTTAATGATAATGGATCTGTGGTGGATCCATGCCAATTTACTGTAGTTTAATATCTGAGCCAAGAAATTTATAATATTTCATAAATAATACCTCAGGAACAAAAGTTCTATCTTACTTGTAACTATCTTGAAAACATTTTCATTTTTTTAAAGTAAAATAATTTATGTCTATCTAGAAAAATGCAGTGAATTCTGAAATATACAGCAAAGCACATGCAGCATCTGCTGAGATTCCCAATGAATCCTAGATCTAAACATGCACAGAAGTAGCTATGAGAACTATGGCCTAGAAACATAGTTCAGTTACCATTAAAAGCAATAGCAAACATCTTCTTCAGCATTCAGTAAGGGGAAAACTCACAACCTATACATTTGGCATTCAGTCTTCATTATAACAACTCTTTTAAAAAAAAAAAAATAAAAAGGGAGAGAACTTTCATGTAGTGTTCTTCTATGAAGAATTTTCTGTGAAGTGCTTTGTAAAAGATGTTCTTCATTGTTACAGAGGATAAACTGAGTCACTGAGCTGGAATGTGAGTTACCAGCATCACCCAGGAACAAGTTTCCTAGGGATGAGCTCAGAAATAGAAATCAGGTCGTTTGCAGCCTTTTCATTCAGTGTTCTGTGCACTAGGTTACATTGACTCTCTCATCTAAAATAGCACCCATTCCATTTTTTCACTGTACGAACAGTTGTCCTATCCATACTGTTGAAATCAGATGGCAAAGTTCCTACCGGAGGAATCTTTCAGAAGTGCCCACACAAGTGTTTCAGTACTTTGTGTAGCACTGTAGACTAAGCATGAGAATTACTGGTTTTGTGCTCCAAGATATGTTTCAAAATGCAGACTAGAACTTTCTTCTCCAGCAGCACTGAGCCATCGGAAAAGCTGAGTTTCAGGGACTTCAGAGCATAATGATTACTTATTGAAAGAACAAAGATAATGTTAAACTCAAGCTGTTTACAGAGAATATTGAGAAATTTCTTCCTCTTATTTTTTTTTTTTTTT
>VZSV01000042.1:2912045-2959947 GCA_013398735.1 Nothocercus julius
GTTATAAGAGTAATCATGTCTATATAAATGCCAGTATTTTATCTGGCTTTTGTTGAAGCAGTAAAAATGATGGAAGGAAAGAGAACAGTAATTCCTACAGCCTTCGATGCTGTGAGGAATCATGTGCATATATCCACATATCAAAAAAGGCTAAGCCAGTGTCTTGAAATCTTTAGGACTGTGCATTGAACTCAAATATTGATCATAAATTCCTTGAGACAGAGACTGGTTTGTCTGTAGCATCAGTTCAGTGCCCTACCAACTTTTAGCACAAATAAAGACTCTCTTGTTCGGTTTTCGAGAGCCTTGAGTTCAAGCACTGACACTGTAGTGAACTAGTCCCCTTAAAGTCAAGGGAAACTTTGCTGTTGACTTCACTGGAACACAGACTTTACCTGAAATCTAAGAAACTTTGAAGAAGTACAAATCCTTCAGATGCAAAAAGATAGAGGGGAAAACCTGTATCCTCTGGGCATTTAATACAGCAACCTACATGCAAAATTGAAACTCTATGTGCATATATATTCTCTTTTAAGCACCAAGCAACCTATAATCCAAGTTTGACTTAGCTCTCTGTTTGTCATAGCATGGTTGTGGCTCATTAGAAGTTATGAACTGTTTTATGCAAAACACCACAATACTCCCAGTTGAGAAGGGGAAAGGGCTGGCTGAAAATAAAAGATTCCCAAACCTTTCAAAATATTTGGAAGATGAAATCATTGCTTTTTTCACAATGAATGGTATAAGACAGAACATTACAGCTGGTTTTCATTCTGCGATTTCGGAGCGTGGGGAGAATTCTCAATAAAGCTTGTTGTTTTAGTTAATATATACTTACCTACTATTGGTCTGAAATAGAAGACTGTGGGGAACTATCTGCAGCAAGATGTCTTTAAAGATAATTTTTTAAACATCTCAAACAAAAGATGTAGTAATTTGATGCAAAAATTCGGTGATATTCTTTGATTTATAATGCAAAAGACACTTTTATAATGATTCCTTCTGGTCTTACAACCAGTTTTACCACAGTTTTAAAAATAATGGTTTATTATTATTTAACAAAATAATTTAATGATTGCCACAGCTACAGAAATCCAAGCACCAGATTCTGCAGGGAAAAGAAAAAGTTGCTTGCATGCTTAAAAAGTGCCTGGTGGCTGACAACAGCAACTTCTTCCTTGACTCTGTTCAGAAGGGAACAGCTCTGTTCATTCAGTCAATTATTATATATAGTATACAGTTTACAGTATAGTATACAGTCAGCAATTATATATAGTATATAGACTTGCACATTAGCAATTTGTTTGGTCCCATGCTTTTACCAATAGACTCCTGAAGCTGTTTTTTGTTGTTCAGAGAACCTGTGAAAGGAATCAACATCTTTTACTGATCTTTTATTAGAGGGTCTTGGTGAAAAAAAAAAAAAAAAAAAAATAGGAAAAACACAGTTATAATAAAGAGGAAAAAAATCACAATATTTTTTCTTTAAACACATGAAAGAAGCTAGGAGGGAGCAAGGAAATACCTATCAAATCTACTTTATACGTCATATGAGGCATAAGCAAAAACTCTATTTTCTGATCTCTAAGGATAGCAAAAATCTAGCAATACTCCTTGGTATTTTAGCCTTTCCAAAACAGGGTTTGAAGAAGCAGGAAATCTGTTTAGATCAGGATTCAGCTGTACCATACCACATAATGCCATATAAACCAGCATATACTGCTCCTGCCCCTGGGATATCGGGGTCAATGTAGGAGCTCTGCTCTGTGTAGGAGCAGAAAGGGAATCGTGAACCTTCCATGCCAAGGAGACAGTTGTGATATTCTAGTTTTGCATAACATGGCCAAGAAATATCTATTCTCATCAAGACATGACCCTAGGTCCAGTTTTAGCATTCTTGTGACAGGGTGCTCCGTCTGAGTTGGTTCAGTTTTGAATATTGGACCATTTTGTTTGTGTGAGGGGAGGCATATTTGTAGTAGCCTTCTTCTCTCTCCTTAACTTTGCTTTTCTTGTTACATACAACCGTTTGGGCTTTGAGTGTTTGGTCATAACCAGGAGCAGGGGGAGGCCTATCATTCTCCATCTTCTTTGAGAAACATGGAAAATGGTCTAGGCATACCAATTGGACTACACCAAAATTGAGCATCCTCAAATAAGGTCGTATATTTAGCACATTTTATGATGGAAGATGGACTAGCCCTTAAGTTAGGGCTTGACTCAGAAGTAGTTATCATGTCCTCAAAACTGGCAGTGATAGAGAATCCATTTCACCCCATAGTAAATTATTCCAGTGGTTAATCATCCTCAGTCCTGGGGACTGGAATAGGTGCCTGAGAACTGTGCCCAGTAGGGCAAGCCTAACCCCAAGGAAAATTCTTTTAAGTCCACGTCAAGTGGTTTATAAGAATCACAAGTGCTTTTGAATAGCTGGACAGCCAGCAGCTGGAAAACATCGTTAACAGCTGTAGAGCAGCAACAGCCCATGATACGAGCTGCCAAATCCATGCTGAGTGTTGCCTAATCAGCTAGCTGAAGCCGTTCATGAGCAGAATTGGAAACAAAAGTAGACAACTCCTAACACAAAAGCCGGTACAATAGAAGATTTGTAATGAGTTGCTGGATGGGGAAGTTAAATAGGGTGATATTCAGAGCCCCCTTTTTTTTTTAAGGGAAGAATTTTGGGGTTTATAGTTTTGACAGAGAGAAAATTACCACTATAAGAATCTGCACCTACAGTGAGGCGTTAGGTGTATGGAGGGGGATGCCTGTCACTATTTTTTCTGTGGTGTCATGAATATAATGATATTTTTCTCCCCTCAAGGCAATGACAGAAACTGTGTTATAGGCGCCGACTGGAAAGAAAAGATATTAGAATCATTTGCTTTAATGCATAATAGCTTTCATGTAGCACTTTCTTTATGACTTAATTATCCGTTCCTGTCAAAGTATGGCTGCAATATGAGGTTTAAACAATGTTTGTATACAGTAAAGGCTCATTTAGAACCAAGCACTGCAAGAAACATCCCCATTCCTCAGGGAGCATAAAGTAAATTTGCTGTGTCCTCCAAGAAAACAGATGAGTGACTTCTCCTACACCAGCCCCACAGGACCAGTACAGAGACATTAACTCATACACAGTTGTTGGTGCAAGTGGTCTCTTCATCCTAACTACTTTAAGAACATACTCGAAAGTGTCAATGGCCAAATGTCTAAGTACTTGTGAGGGCCGTCGTCTTATTTTCCTCTGTGTGATGCCTCACAGAGTTATGTACATCAGGATATTATAGCTCTGCATTCCACTCCACTATGTACCAAGTCTTTAAAGATTAAAAAAGCTTTTAAAAACATTGCTCTTGGTGATTTCTAAGCTTGGAATGTGTTACATATAATTTCTTCCTCCTTTAGATAAATCACCATAAAAGATCGGATTTCTTAATTATGCAGGTGTACCTCTGCTAAACTAATGATGAAGTTCTTAGAATAGATAAAACTGTGTGTTTTTATGGATAACTGAATATTCTTAAACAGTGTTTCAAATGTGACCATCTATTTGCAAGATTTTCAACAAAATAAAGGTATTTACATTATCTTAAAAAAATCCTATAAGACTTTGAAAGCTATTCCTAGTTTATTTTCTGTGCCATACTTTTTATGTTAAAAGGGAAAATAAAGCAAAGGAACTGGTCAATGAGTATTTCTACATCACAGAGTAAGGACAAAAAATAGTGGCACAATTGGGATACTTATCTTTCTATGTTGCATCTCAAAATGTATTTTTAACTTGGATGAGGCAAATCACGTAGACGTAATGTTGTCTTGTGAAGGAGTCAGAAATGTGATATTCTGGCTATTTGGCAATTGTGAAGGTCTGATGGAAGCCTGTGATCTTAAGAATATAGCAAGAGTATCTTCTGACCCTGCAAAGTTTTCAAAGGAAACTGCTCTAGGTTTTCAGCTAATCCCTCCATCAGTAGGAGTTGAAGTGAGCTGGAGAGAATCTACTGACTTTGTGCATGACTAGGAAATGGGAATCAGATTCAAACAGGTATAAGATAAAATCTGTCAAAGCTGTGAATTGAACCCAAGCTTTCAGTGAAACCTGAGTATAAACTAAGAAACACTAGTCTAGAAAGCATCAAGATCCATTAGTTAGGGTGGGACAGTAAACAATTCAGAAGAATTCAGTATTTCTGAGTTGGAAGGGGAAGAGCTACTGTCCTGAAGAGTGACAGCTGATCTGAATTGTGTAAAAAGCATTGGGTAACACATTTCAGTCATATTGAAGTGCAGTGCTATCCTGCTTTCCCTTCAGAAAAAACAGACTTTCCATGAAGGACAATCATTACATGCCAGCCTCTTTGTCAGCCTTGTTTTGTTTCAAGGACAGGTGGGTATGAAATTTTGCTTCAGCTCACATATATTGAAGTTGGTGATGAGCTAAGGAAAAAAAAAAAAATCTTTGTAATTTGAGTTTAGTTTTTGGATGGCTTGGAAGCGAGCAGAATGACTCTGTATATCATGTGGTCTTGCACCGAGTGATCCTACTGAGTGGGAGGAGAGAGGAAGGAAAAGAAGGAAGGGAAAGGCAGCAGGTGTAGCTTTCTGTTCTACACTCTGTCGACACATCACATGGAGAAGGATACCTTAATTCAAAAGAGCAGCATTACCTTATGGGATTAGCAGAGCAAAATTTAATGAGCTTGTTCAGCTTTATAGCTCTGTGAATCTAATAAGAGCCTCAGGGCACTGCTGTCTGAGACAGGATATAACCATATGGCACTGGTATGGACAGACGATTTGAGCTTCTTCTGCTTGGCTTTGGGCAGGAGGGTTTAAGGAATGTCTTGCTAATCTCTTTGCTCATTGCAGTGCCCCAGGAGAAAGCAGGCTGTGAATTTGGTGCCTCCCTGGCTTTTCTCATCTGTGCTGCTATTAGCACTCACTTGAGCATCTAATTCCTAGCTGCAAGCACAGCAGAATGCCTGTCCCCTGGGTGCAGTCCTCTGGCTTCCTCTTCCAGAGACAGCACAAGCAGCACTTCTGGGATGAGCAACTTTTCTTCCTTCCTCTGCCCCATCTGCAGCAGGATTTTGCTGTTTGATTTTTTTTCCTTTTTCTTCTTTTTTTTTTCTTTTTAATCAATATACCTGCCTTTACATTATTAGAGGGCAGTAGTTGGCTGAGGAGTAGTTGCTTGTTGATTTGGTGGTCCTGTTCCTGTAATTTAAAACTTTTCTAAGAGCCCATTTATCTCACAATTAATAAATCCAGAAAAATATGGTGCAAAAAAATGATTATTGAAATATGGGCTGTCTCTCTGAAGTCTTTCCGTAGCACAATAGAGTAATATAAAGAGCAAATTTAGTCAGCTACTCAAATGGCATCAGTGGAGCTTAAGCAATCCACTAATCTCCACATTTCCTATGCCATCATGGTCAACTGTTCCCTCAACCAGTGGATTAACATTGTTTTTAGCTATTTGGCCCTGTGCTCACACTCTGGCACCAGTAAATGGCATCTGTGCTTCATGGAAATGTTTTGGCAATGAAGAGGCAATTGAATTTGGCTCATCATCCTGTTCCATCCTTCATGTGCTGCTCATGGACAAGACTCTTAGGACTGAAATATTTAGGATATATTAAAAAAAAAAAAGAAAAAAAAAAGGCTGCTTTGACGCTCACCAGCTCAGTTTGGGCCTGTTTTCCTCTGCACAGATGGCCCTTTGAAGGATGAAAGTTCAAAAGATGTTGCACCATGAAACCTGCTCAAAGAGAGAAAAAAAAATCAAAAATGCTTCTAAGCCATGTATTCATTATCACTGGGTCAATAATGGTTAAAAAAAAAAAAAAATTCAGTCAAGTATTTGAACTTTGGCATGTCAGGTTCACCAAATAGAATTAATAAAATTACAGGGCTGCTGTCAATATCCACAGTCATCCTAACCTTGTTTTATTGTATGTTTAGCTTGGCAGGAGTTCTTCAATAAGATATAAAATTATAGCTTAAACTCTTTTTAAATATGCCATCAGAGAGGTCATCAGTTAGATAGATGACACCTTAAAACAATTAATTTCTAAAAATGCTCCTTTATGTCATGTTGTTCTTCCTCTCTTTTTGTTTGTCTATTCAATGCTGTGATGGGGTTTGTGGGACCATTACAGATGTATATACAGGTCTCACAACCTTTTATTGGCATGACTGTTCAGTGTTTTTCTTTGTTTGCAAAATATAATTATCCCTATGTAATTGCCAAGTTCTCCCAAGAAAGAGGCATGACAGAGGGCAGGTTTGATCCCAGATCCCTAAGTGTACCCTAGCTTCTGAATTCATCCTCTTTTTGCACTTCATTAGCTTCCTGGTACAATGGGACCTGGTTTCTAGCGCAGTCTCATGATTAGGGACCTTTGGATGCGTCCACAATAGATGTAGCAGTTACAACATTGGAGACAAGCGGTGGTAGTTTAGCCACAGGTGATGAATGCAGCTATTAGGAGAAAGAGGAATGTAATCTAGAATCTAATAACAATCAGGACAACCAGAAAGTATTGACCGGTCAGCCTAATTTTTTACTTTACAGTTTATTTAAATATTATACCTGTTAAAGGATGCTGTAAAAGGAAGTGAAGTAGATGGTATGTGGAATTTCCTTGAACTGCGGAATTCCCATGGCTGATGGATATAGAATAAGCTCTTCAAAAAAGAAGCTTGGTAGATGCACAGGACTTAACAGAGTGGAATTGTGTCCACCTTGTACCAGTGTATTGACTAGCAAATATAGATACCGCTTCTGGATAAATAGTAAAATAGAGCTTGGTAAGGAGTTGATATCTTCTTAATAATGTACTTTTCAGTCCCGCAGAATTAAATCATAGTGTCAAGGAATTTGATTATAGTTTTTCCACTCCTGTTTTCTGGAATCAGATTTTGTTTTTTTCCTTAGACAATTTAGCAAATATTGTCTTTTGCTGGCATTTTGCACTCAGTGAATAAGTCTTAAGCAGGTGGTTTTAAATGGGGTGAGATATCAAATATGCAGTAATTCATGGTGGGACTTGTTCTTTTCAATATATTAACTAATGGATAACAAGGAGGGAAATGTAAACAACAAGTTAATTAACTTGTCAGATGATATTGGGCCAGGGAGGATAGTATGTTTCAGAGCAGCTGGATTGAAATTTCAGACTCATCTAGAAAGATTCAGGAGGGGGATAGAAGGAAAGAAAGATGAGTTGGAATATGCATCGGTGTCAGATAGTTCACCAAGAGAAAAATTATCGTCATCAAGGAACACCAACGTTGTGGAAAAGAAAAAAATTGAATCATTCGTAGCACTTTATAACAGCCTTTTGTCTGGGGGTATCAAAATACTGAATTAAGCTTTCCCAGGTCTTGTGGAAGGAGAGTCTGAGAAGTGTTGTTACCTTGCTTCACCAGCTGAGAAAGTGTATAGCTGAGGATTTTAATGGCATTTTATAAATAGACTAGCATGAAAATGATGGCACTAAAAGACAGAATTTCTCTTTCTCTCTAACCGATCATGATTAGCGTTGGAGGTCGGATCTTGGACACAGCCCCATGCTCTGCGTTTCACAATGATGAAGAGTATGATGAGGAACAGCTTTCCCAGTTTGGAGCTGCAGAACACTGGTTTTTTACAAGAAACCTTATGTACTATGCCTCTTTAGAGCAACAAGAACTGTCATACGCAGTGTGGTTTTTCTGCATATACACAGAGCAAATTCAGGGTGCCTGATTAATAGCTCCCTGTTAAGTGGCAGTGGACCTATATCAAAAGCCACAATGATTCTGTATGCGTTCTGATCATGACTGGATATGTTCTGTCTGGGATGCCAGGCCTCCTTCTCTTCAGTGATCACAGCTGTCTTGCCTTACAGCAATATTTTGCACTCAGTGTGTCAAACCCTCAGGATATTCGTGAAAAGTAAGGATAGGAATAGTTATGAGAGGAATTATATAATTAAAGATCCTGATGTGAGCTTAAAAACTAGTTCTCTTTATCTCTTGTCAGGTTTCTTGCTCAGCTGTCTTGATTAGGGTCACCTCTCACCTTTTTAAAACTCCTAGAAATACTAAAAATAAGATTCTCACTGCTATTATAGGTACTCTTAGAGTACATATAAAGGTAAGAACATGAAGGAATTTAAAGAATTTAAGGGATTAACAATTCTTTAGCTTGAATAAGATGTTAATAACCCAAGAGGATGGAGGGGTGTACAGGGGATCTTTGTATATCTAGAACGGTAATAAGAATGACACTATCACCTATGAATAATGATGCCATTATATACAGCCTTGACATGTCTGAAATAGGAGCACTGCATGCAATAATGGTCCATTCACCGTTAGAAAAACAGAACTGGAAATAAATTTGAGCGTATTCAGAGAAAAACAAAGAAGAGATCAAGATGGTCAGGGCTGGATTGAGCTCATATATGATGTAATGCAGTATATTCTCTGGTAGCTTGATAAACTTCTGCATGTGGATTTGTACGCTGACTCATCTATAGGCTTATGTCAACTTCAGAAATTCCTTCTCCAGGTTCAGTGATCTCACCCTTAATCTACGAATGTATTGTGTTCACTCCAGCCTTCAGCGGATGTTCTTTCTTTCTGTTTTTGCCTTGCCAGTTTTGTATATTCCTTTCTGGATAAGAGGGTGTCAGCCTAAGGAACTGAGCTTGCCTCACCATCACTAAACATCTGGAAGCCATTTGAAGTTGCCTTCTGATTATCTTGCAGACCTCAGTCCTTAGCTGTCAGAGTTGTATGTGGGGGAATTCTCGGTTGGCTTTCTGGCAGCTAAGCTTCAATGGAGATGTTTTACAGATCCTCAAACCAGTAGCTCAGCTTCTTTGATTGCTGACCTGAAGGAAACTTACTCTGCAGAGGCACTTTTACTGGCCTATATAGGATGTGAAACTCGTGGAGAGCATTTTTCTTTAAAAACAGTGCGATTGTGAGAAATGTTTTCTTAAGAGAAAGTTTTCCAGAGAAAAGATGAGATTGTATGTGGACTAAATTGCTTTGCTTACCCAGTTTGCAACCAGAGACAGAGAAGACACAGTAGTGGGATATGACAAACTTTTCTTAGGGGTTTATTATTGCATAGAAGTATGCTGAGGATCCCATGTTGCCTGCTGGACCCCAACATGGTCACCAAGGGCGACAGTATAAGCAAAAAACAGCTTGCCCTAGATATTAAAAAGGACAAAAGAGCAACCATGGCAGCTGATCACTCTAAAGCAAAAGTACTGTTTTCAGTGAGATGGACAGATACCTACTCTGCCAAATAATGAATTGGGCAGAGACCTCACAAACTTCTTCAGTCTACTTGTGGTTGCAAGTCTGAAGCACCATGTTACAGCTTGTGTTACAACTTAGTGTAAGAACAATTTAAACTTTCAAAAGGCAAGTTATAATAGGTGGTGCAGCCATTACGAATAAAACATGCCTCTCTTCATTTTATTTTATTAGCTGAGGGCAAATTGGTAGAAGACAAGTTTACAGTAAGATGAGGCACTTTGCAGAATAGATGTTGTATTTGGTAAGGAAATAAGTAGGAAATTGAATTTCTTATTAAAATAAAATTAAATTGTGTAATCTTTTGTCAAAGGAATGTCTTTGGAAACATTTTATAAAAATGACAGTAAAAGGCTGTCATGAAGAAAAATTAACACAACATTAATTAATAATATTGAATGAACAATTTGGTACAGAAAGTACATGTACTTCTTTGAGAGAACAAAGTTGTCTGAATGCATAATTATACATGATTGTCGTGATTGTAGTTCTCATATTGGCTTTAAAGAGCTTTTTTAATGCAATAATCAGACGGCCTAAACTGTTGCTTCTTCCTTGTGATAAAGTCAGCAATGAGTAATAAGAAATATGGACTCTCCATAAATATATCCAGACAATATTTATATAGTTTTATTCAGTTCTGAAGGAAAATGAACTTTATGTGATAGAAGCCAGTAGTAAACTGCTCTTTACCTTCAGGTCTCTGCAGGATTCTCTGCTAAACAAGGAAGAGCTATACTAACCAAAGCATTCATCAACAATGTAAATCCACTTTTTGAAGATTTCACTCGTAATTATCAGGTTCCTCTGGCCTCCTATGTTCTCCTCACCCCTCTGTCCATCTCTATGCAGCACAATTTATACAATTATAGTTATACAATTTCTGGTGCTGTAGCATTCCAGCCTACTGCAGTGCGATCTACTTCTCCTTGCACCTGTTCAGCAGCCTACAGAAAGCCATGGATCCCAGATTAATGTTTGAGCACAATTATGCAATCAGACACTGACAGATACATGAGAATTTCTTTTTCCTAAAACTATTCATTCTTTTGACACTGACATTTCACCTTCTTTCTTTTTCTTTCTTTTTTTCTTCTTCTCTCTCTTTTTTTTTTTTTTTTTTTTTTTTTTTTTTCTTTTTTTTTTTTTTTTTTTTTTTTTTTTTTTTTGACAAAGACATGTCAAAATCTGGAACCTCATAATCAACACCAAGTAGGAAAAATGCAAGTTAGAATGCACAGAAGCAAAGTTATGCTTGAAAATATAGGTGTCTGTGCCACTCTTCCACTTTCTTGCTCTTGTCATCATACCTTAAACATATATTCTCTTTCTTGGATGCCAAGGATGTTGCACAGATGTAAGTTCTGCTGTTGTCGCTGGACTCCTTGAGTGTATAACAAGCTGAAGAGCAGGTGACTTCATTTGCCTTTTTCCAGCTAAGGAGAAATAAATTGAACTGAGATCTTTTAAAGCCAACAGCTTTACTAGAATTTAAATAATAAAAGTAATTTGGCATGTTTCTATGAGAAGAAAATCTGATGCTAATTGAATCTGTGGGCTTTTGGCCATCTACTCCCTGATAATGAAATGATGTAACAACAGATAAAGAAAGCAAGTTTTGTGGAAGAGAGAAGAAAGTTCTAGTACATTTTCTAGAAATTGAAAGGAAAGATGTGTATAATCAATCAGAAATTGAGTGCAAACTGTTTAAAAAAGAGAGAGGATGCCTAATGGAATTTGAATTAGAATAATGTTTTCCTATCTGACTGAAAATAATATATGAAGTTAATTGGATCCACTGGGTTTTATAAGTTTACTTGTTTAAGGGGCTGCTATTTTCTTTAATGAAAACATTGTTCTTCACAATGTCAGGATAACACAAGGGAATATCTGAGCTCAAATGCCAGATGTCACATTTAGTTACATTTATAAGCCCTGAAAGCCATTGTAGTTTTGGAAACCTGTCCAAACCAAGGATGATGAGCTGTATTCAATGGTGGCTCTTCATCTGTAAAAAACTATTGGTACTGCAATTCTGTCAATAATCATAAACCTTCTGGCAAAATAATGTCAGAGTATACAATTATTATCTGAAGTTTAAATAATGGCATAAAGTGTCATTACTGTCTTCAAAAGATAAAGCAGCTGTCTGGATTTTTGTTGCAAAAAATGTTTGAAATATTCGATAGCAATGAGTATAGTGTCTTTGAAAAGTAAAATCGTATAATTTACTGTAAATCTATTCTTACTGAAGCAGGCTATAACTACTGGTTATTGTGCCTTCACAGAGCCTACAATACTGTGTATGGAAACTCTTCTCAGTCAGTTTTTGCTTTCTGTAAGCCTTGCATGTATAAGGTTTGCATGTAAGTTTCAGAATAGTTCAGTTTTCAATATTTGGCTATATTGTCAAGGTGCCCTGAAGAGTCAGTCATGAATCAGGAAACAATTCTAATAAATGCAGTCACACAGCAGAGAGACTGTCCCAACCAAATGCATTTGAAGAAGAAACTTGAAGAGGAGGAGACACTAGATGGGTATCGTCCAACAGCAAAATTCAGAGAACAGTGAGACAGCATATGAGTGAGCTACAAGAAGTCTAGCAGCTGCCGAACTACTGCCGAACTACTTGTGGTTTATTGGATTTTAGATATTACAGGAAAGAGGAGTCATAAGAAGGAATTTGCAGGGAGATAATGAAATAGCTCTGCAGATGTTTACAAGGAATTCCTCTCAAGCATGAAGGGCAGTGTGGGAGGAAGGTGACGATACTGGTTTGAATATTTATGATGTGGAGATGGAGCCATGGTATTGTGGATTATCAGAGGGATCTCTGGTAAATGAGAAGTGAGAGACGTTGCAGTGGCAGAAGAGCGTAAGGAGACGGTTTCAGCCACCTGAACTGGGTTCCTTAGAGTTCTCAGTCCATTTCCATCATTGCAGAGGAGAACATTACAGAGTTTTGATAGGACAAGCTAAACATAAAGATGGATGTATAATGGGTTTGTTTAGTTATTTTATTTTATTTTATTTTATTTTATTTTATTTTATTTTATTTTATTTTATTTTATTTTATTTTATTCTATTCTATTCTATTCTATTCTATTCTATTCTATTCTATTCTATTCTATTCTATTCTATTCTATTTTAATATATATATTGGCAGCAGGGGGCAGGACTTTTGTCCAAAACCTATTGAAACCAATGACACAGGCTCATCATAGGGAATCAAGGTCTGCACAAGGTATCTCCACATATCACTATGCAGTTCCTTATGGAAGATAGTAACATGGATCTTGAAAGCTGCCTCCAGGCAGGAGCCTGGTCATTGGTTTCGGGACAACCCTGAACAACATGTGCAGTTTTACTGCCCAGTTCTATAGCAAGCTTTCTTGATGCTTTTTGGGATTTTTCTACATGGCTTTACATGTGCTTTATGAAGAAAAACAATATGTACACCAGATATCTAGAAGATTTTTTTTTTTTCTGTTTGTGATCTGAGAAATTATGCCAGAATAATGAAGAACACCCTTAAGACTGGAAATTAATATATCTGAAAAAAAACTTTATTTGAATTAGTTTGCCTGAAGGGGAAATTTCTATACTTTTACAAAAATTTAATTCCTTTCCTTCATTTTAATTAAATTAAGCTGGAGGCTGTGAGTAAGTAGTATGGTAGTGTGATATATCTGGGACAAAACTCAAAAAAAGTTACTTCAGCCCTGTTGGCTTGCCTGCCTTATTATCAAACACCATGAGATTTCGTTTGCAATAATGAACTTCTATGCAAAATTTTTTATTGCTACTGAATAAAAAGGAGGAATATGTTGACAGGGAATGCAAGTTGCATAATCTCAGTGCAAGTCCATGTTTGAGTCACTGTTCTACTCGTGACTGGTCTGTTTTATATGGCACCAGGAGACTCTGTTTCCCACTGACTTCAGTAAAAGGATCGATTCCTAACTGAGCATCTCCAACAAGGTATCAGAGCCACATTTCTTTTACTTGTAAGCTATCCCCTAATAAAATGGGAATAATATAATATGTTATACATTCAACAAAATCTTCCCATACTAACCTTGGAATCCGTCTTTTTAGGCAGTCTTGTAGAGTGGGTTAATGCAGTAGCAATATCCCTCTAGCTTTTTTCCTCATTTCTCTTTCTTGTGCTTGGATTTGGTGACTTCTGGCTGTTCTGTGCTGGGCCACATGCAGGCACAGCAGGAGGCACTTGGCTGTTCCGACTGTGTTTGCTGTCCAAACAACCACTCCCTGCGCCCTCGGAGGAAGAAACAGTGGGTAGGCAGAGGCGTTTTGCAGGCCAAATCTGGCTAACAGGCCACAGACTGGAGCAGTCTGACCAAAGCACATATTTAATTGAAGCTGGTTTCTTGAATTTCAGCCATGGAGTTGTGCACATGCTTGGTTTGCAGTGACCAGATGCAGTTTAGCACGTTATAACCCCTGATCATGTCAGTGGTGTCCAGTGGCCCTAAGACTTTCCAGGAATTGCTTAGCCTCTTGCAAGATCACAGTTCTGAGAGTCCTCAAGCAATCAGCTCCTCAGCAGGCTGAAGTGCAAGTCTGAGTGGCCCCCATACAGTCTAAGATCGCTGTCACAACAGCTAGGATCATTTCTGGAAAATCTGCTTTGCTGGTTTACATTTGTTTTGTTTGCTATTATTTTTTCACCCCAAATGTTGTCTTTGAGTCTGTACATCCAGATCAAAGTTAGCTGCTTGCACAAAATGCAAAGAATTCCCCTCAGGCCTGTGCTTATGCTCCTAGTGCCTTGAGGAGTGATTCTGCCAGATTTGAGCAGCTAAGCAGCATCTGCTTAGGGGAACGCACACAGGAGAGTTATTCAAGGAATGACAGTGGACGTCAGCTGCTGGCCTTCGTGATTCAGTACAGATTTTTCTTTTTTTTACCCTGTTAATATCCCAAAGTTAGATCTCCGTTGAGACAGGCACCTTAGACCCATAACATTTGTATATCTGTCTCAAAACATCCCTGGACCAGATTCCTTTTTGAAAACTACCTGCTTCTCTTCATTGCCCCTGCTGATTCATTTAAACAAGAGATACTTTTTACCTCCTCAGTCGAGCATTAGTGCAGTGGTGAGATGCCGTCTTCAAGCAGCTGGTGCTGCACTCCGCTCCAGAAGTGGTTTCATTTCATTAGTGAAAAATAAGTACTTGTTAAGCAAATGGGAAAGAAAGTGTTATGTAATAGAAAACGTTTCATGAAACGACTCTCAAAGTTCTATTTATATGAGCAGTTTGCACATGTCCAGTTTAGTTTTTCCTGGCCCCACTTTATGAAAGAAAGTGTCTCCAAATTAAGAAAAAAAAAAAATGTTATTCTCATCATGCTGATACTACCATACTTGACATGGAAAAAGCCTGAGATTCTCCAAGACATTTGAGGAAAACTGTAGTGACTTCAGGATGCAGAGGCAGAAATAAGAAGAAACAGATTCAGAATGTGGATTGATTAGTTGTGAATTTTAGTAATTGAATTTAACTATTTTAAACCTTGTACTGCTAGACCTTCTGTTGCTCTCTGATGATAAATGTGGGTGGCCCAGTGTCTTGTCCTCTCTCAGCAGGGACAGCAAGAGCCAAGAAAGGGGTTTGAAGGTTGGGCATACTTAGGGATCAACTAGTTTGCCTCCAAACCCTTCAGAAAGTAGGTGCATCTGCATTTTTTGACAAGGCAGTGTTGGAGAAGGAGCCTGGCATATGAGATATCAAGATGTCAGCAATAGCAGAAGTCTGGAAGAATTTTCCCACAAAGGACCATGTTCTTCAAAGATACCCAGATGTTGTCTTGTTTGGTAAGATGCCAAGGGTCAGAGTACAGAAGTAAAAGCCATGGGATCTTAAATCATGCCTGAGAGCCAGCCCTCCTCAACAGGAAAGAGTCGGATGAGGGTTGGAAGACTTTGCCTGGGAAAGGATGCGTCTCTTCTGTCTTTAATTTTCTGACGGATGATATAAAGGAGAAGCTTGTACAACATGCCTGGCTTAGTAGCATAATTGTACCAGTATGTGTGTGCATATAAATATGGAGCTTTTCTCTAGAGTCATGCCAAAGGTTGATCTCAGTCAGCCTAGCTGTGTGCAAATACTTTGAGCTGAACTGGGGAATGAGACAGCTGAACTCAGTGCTTGTCTCACCACACTGATGTGTTCATTAGTTACCTGAAAAGTGGTAATTCAGAGAACCAATCCTACACAGAATGGACCTTGCTTAAATTTTCTTTTCAAATTCTATACATGATAGAACTGAACTTATGTTCAGTTTCATTTAAAGTCTTTGAACTTATGAGCATAAGACCACAAAGAACATAAACAGTTGTAGCCTTCATGTTGATCTTCATCTCCTGCTTGTCCCTGATGACAGTAAAACTGCTTGAATTCCCAGTACAGTTCCATGCCTTACTAGAACGTGACAGAAGCTGCCTCAGTATGCTGGAAATCTAAGTGATGTCATTACTAAAACTGGGTCTGCACATAAAACAAAGAAGTGGGTAGATACGAATTTATTCCTCTTTCTCACTGCAGGAAGAATAGATTTCTGTATTCCTTTGTTCATCTCAGCTCTGTCAGATGTTCAGGAGATGGAGCCTTGTGGACACAATTAGCCAAATTTTGTCTTCCATTTATGACTAGCCAAGTTATCACTGGCTCTAATGCAACACTTTGCCCTCTAATACCATATATGAAGGGGGTCAGGTTAGCTATCTTCCTCTTATTTCATTAAAAAATAGCCTCTCTAATCCTGGAGTCTACCAAGTGGTTTTTATAACTCATATTCAGATGATAACTTATATTCATATTCCTCATATTCAGATGAACTTACTGTGTTTTGTTTTTTTTGTTGGATTTTTTTTTTTCCTGTCATATACTGCATTCCAAATGTAATAAAAAAATAAATATTTTCTTGAGAGAGTTTTCTCTAAAAGTCTTCTTGCTCTTCCTGCAGACTGTATGTGGATGGACCTTTTGGAAGTCCCTTTGAGGAATCTCTGAAGTATGAGGTCAGCCTCTGCGTGGCTGGGGGTATTGGAGTTACACCATTCGCATCAGTACTCAACACGCTGCTGTAAGTGGGCTTAAACCCTTTAGAGCCATTTCCCTCCCAAAGAGCCATAACAGCACATGTCAAGCACCTTCAGAGTGTTCAAAACTTCTATTAGCATGGCACAGATGAATGTTTCCTTGAAGGGAGGTAGACAAATGAGAGAACCTAGGATTTTCATCCTCAAAAGGTTCTGGCAGAATTATGCTGGTAGATACATCAGCTGGGACAGACATCACTCACATCACTGGACTTTATCTGATGCTCCCAGCCTAGTCTACTGTAAATTTTTGTTTATGATCCCAGGCCCTGCAGCTAGATTTGTTCCTTCGAATCTCTGTTTAGACGAAGCTAGGGGTTTTTGGAGACAGGAAGCCGTGATAGTCTTTCTACTGGAAATGCGGGCCAGCTCTACTGTTCCGTATGACTTTCCATATGACTAAGTGTGTACGCTTAGGATTTTAAAATAAGAGGCTTGGATTTGGGTTTTAAAGGGCTTGTCTTGGACTGGATTCAGATAAGGCTTGGATATTTAACCCTATTTGAAAAGTATAAATTTTAGAGGAGTCTTTTTTTCTTTTTCCTTTTATGTATTTTCTTTTTTCTTTCTTCTTTTCTCTCTTTTTTTTTCTTTTCTCTTTCCTTTTTCCTTTTTTCTTTTTTCCTTTTCTTTTTTTCTTTTTTCTTTTTCCTTTTTTCTTTTTTCTTTTTTCTTTTTTCTTTTTTCTTTTTTCTTTTTTCTTTTTTCTTTTTTCTTTTTTCTTTTTTCTTTTTTCTTTTTTCTTTTTTCTTTTTTCTTTCTTTTTTTTTCTTTTTTCTTCTTTTTTTTTTTTCTCTTGTTTTTTCATTTTTTTCTTTTTTTCTTTTCTTAATTTAAAGTCTTTGAGATTCCATTCAGACCGAAACTTTCGTTCCTCATTTCTCTGTCACTCAGGCAACATGATTCCCAGCACATCCTACATCCTCTGAAGTAGGGTCGCTTTTATGATTGCTATTGATTTTTTGCTGTTGGAGTACTGGCTACAGGTTAAGCACCCCAGTTTCAAGCACTGTATAAAGAGCCAATCAAGACAGTAAGCCTTCCTGAAGTGTTTAAGGTCTTACTAACTTTGGGAAGGTTTTAAAATGTGCCAATGGAGGATTTATTCTAAGATGATCATTCCAATGGCCAGCTATAACTCCAAAGTGATATTAAAACCTTATTTTTAGGTGCTGTGCCTGTTCTTCTATCCTTCATCTAGGCTAGATCAGGCTGAGCACTTCTGAAAATCATCCTTCTTTGCATCAGCCCCACCTGTCTCATAGTGCAACTCACAAAGTCCATCCTGGGCTACCTTTTTCTTTTCCTGAGGAAAATCATCCTCTCAGAGAGAGAGACTATGAAACAGAGGTACATTTTTGCCAAAAGCCTGGGGTCCAGCTGGATAAGCTGACCATTTGCCTCATGATGGATTATCCTTGACAGTGTTTAGCAAGAATGTCACATATCATAATGATAGACAACAAAAAGTAATGAGATGGCTGCCTCTATCTGTGTGTATTAGAGGCAGTAAAAAAGTGCACAGACGTTGCCTAGAAGCTTAGTGTCCAAAACCTTCTTCAGTGTCAGATGAACGTGATCCGTTTATTGGGATAAACCTATAAATTACCTTCCAAACAGTCAATCCCATAACCTGATTTTGTAGCAAATCTTGCTTTGTGCACTGTAATATTATACATGGGGAAAAGTAATGGTCTTAGCCTGCTTTGCTTCTTTATAGAAATTTCTTTGTAGAAATATCTACAACACAATACTGGTTACCTGGGTGATCTGCATGTTGTTTTTGCCCTGGCTTAGAAACTTATATTGGCAGGTGTAAAAATGCAAACTGACTTATGATGCCAGCATCAAAGAACAGCGGGAAAATCCCTTTTTTTTTAAGGACATACAGTTCCAAAGGAGATCAGAACACAGTTTACACTGAAAGTCATTTGTTTCATGCTCAACTGGGTTCCTCTTGTATGAACAAAATTTAGTTCCTACTCCTTTCCTTCCTTCCTTCCACTTACTCAGTGAACAAATCCGTCCTTCTTTTAACAAATCATGAAATGTGTTAAGAAAAACTAACGGCTTCTAATAATGGCTAGTACAGGCAGTGGCAACATTTATAAAGAAGAGGGGAAGAATTATTGTATATGTGTGGATTTGACTGTAAAGGGAGGCTGCACATTCATTGCATAACGTACCCTCCTGGAGGTAGACCCAACCATATATATCTGATGTGCTCTTTTAAATGTATACTTGAATTGTTTCAAAAAGAAGTCCTTCATTCCAGCCTCCTCATCCAGCTGATTTCTAGCAGTGCTTCATTACTCAAAGTGGTGTTTTGCTACTGAGTTAAGCAATTCCATACAAAATGCATTGCATGTCTCTCTCCTTCTGTCCTCTTTATGATGGAAGGCACTAAAGGCTTCTGTTAGTATAAGTAATAAGAGAAACGTGGAGAAAATTCTACTCTGCAGGTCAACAATATGCCAGTACAGGACCTGAAAGACACAATATTTCACAAGCTTAAAGGACCTTTTTTCTGTCCATGGGAATTTCATGCCAAAGAGAGTTTCATGCAAACTCTCAGCTCCTACATGCTGCTAAGTGTCTCCAGTCTGGCTCTTCAGGCTTACACTGGAGCTTATAGAGATAAGACAGTCACTGGAGCTGCCCTTACGTAGATCCATTAACACAGTATCAGTGGTGGGTATGCCAAGGACCACAGAGCTTGAAGTCTTGCACAGTAGATGTAGTGAGATGAATCATAAAACTTTGCAGATGGGATTGGTTCCTGAGATAGGAGTTTGAAGTGGTATTTTCCAGTTGAAAATTATCTTAGGAGACAGAAGAGGAAACAATCATTCATTAGCCACTTTAGCGATCAAAACAACAACGAAAAACATCACTGGCACCTAAGAAAAGACTGGCTGGATGTTTTTGCTTTTTTGACCTCATTAATCATCAAGGATTTTTTTTATTTAATATCTATTTTCTCTCTTTGTTGTAGTCCTTCATTTCTCCTATATTTGTGTTTTGTTTGCATTAGAAACCTGTCATGATAGCTATGTGTTTTTATAAATGAAAAGCCAGATTCTGTCCATTAGAGCATTTTACCCACCAACATTTTCTGAGGGCTATAATATATCACATAACTGCCTAATACAGTGGAGCCCTTATTTGATTTGATCTTTGTAATTCTGGTACAGTATTAATTGTAATAAACCAGAGTTAATCACATATAATATCACAATTTAGTCCTAACATTATTGCACTTGTCAGTATTTTCCTCTTATGAGCCATTTCATAAACCTAATACAAAACTGACCTAATGCACTTGAACTTAGAATGTCTACTTTGCTTTGAAATGGTTTGGTGATGATGCATGAATCTATATTTTCAGCCTAAACCATTCATAAAGTTGGCCACTTTCTAATGTAGAAATAATATCGGTGAAGGGTGTTGGTTCCATGCTGGAGAATTTGTATTCTCAGAGTTGAATGTCTTGGTCATTTCATGTAGCATGAAAAAACTATTTAAGGTTGACTTCTAATGGGAATTCTTATTTCCAGAAATGAATATAAAGTGTCTTATTTAGTGTTTCTTTTTAAATGATATTTTTTAATTCCCCAAACATTTCATTTTCAAGTGACGACTGGAAATGCTACAAACTCAGAAGACTCTACTTCATTTGGGTGTGCAGGGACATTGAATCTTTCCGCTGGTTTGCAGATTTGCTCTGTATGTTGCATGACAAGGTAATGGATGTTGCTTGGAGAGACACTAGCAATTTAATAAAAGCAGGGTATGTCCGTACCACACAGCTGGCGTGTAATAGAAAAGGCAGACTTGTTCAAAACAAGTTAGCTCCAGCAGTACCTCTGTCTGGGCCAGCTGACCTAGATTCCGTGTGTGCCTGGAGCAGCACAAGACAATCTGGATGTCTCTCACCAGCATTTCTTTGCCCAGTGTTGCTGTGTACCAGAAGTCTTGATACATATTCATTAAGTTTATCAGACAGAAGAAGAACGTGCAGGTTAAGGAATCTCAACAGCCTTTAGCCATTTGGCTAATAGACAGACTGACAAGGGAGGGACATTTACAAATTCAGGTGGATTTTAAGATCACCATGGCTTTGTAAAATAATATTTTGTACAGAGCAGGATGTGAAAAAGATTCTGGAGTGCACAAAGGGATCCTATGTAGGTGTATCTTCTTCATTAAAAAAGTTTATTTTCAATACTGAAAGCCAAGTGTATCAAGATACTAAGCACAAGTGAATTTTGCACTTAGGTTAAGAGAAGGGATATTATTTCACTAGCTGTTTTTATCATTCTCCCAGCTTTGGCAGGAGAATCGACCAGACTATATAAACATCCAGCTGTACCTCAGTCAAACAGATGGAATACAGGTATGTGGCTAAATGCTGTTTGTAAACCCAACTAGACCTTGGGGGAGCAGACAGTGCAAATTGTCAGTCAAGGATTTCTGCAAATGGTAAAATTACTGCTGACGGCAAAAACAGGAAATGAGGCCATACACTCAAACTAGTTTCTTCACTACTAGGGCAGGATAACAAGTCCATCCCTACAGTGCTAAGAAAAATTGAGCTAGTAGCCCTAACTTGATTATACGTGGGCAGCAATCCATATCTTCCTTTTCTAGGAAAAAGGTCCTTCCAGGCCAGGCCACAGACCAGACAGCTGGCAGGATTTGATGGGAAATATCTGCATCATTTCTGGGCTAAGAATCAAAAGAGAATAGTTCTAGGAGCTTGCAAGCTCAAAGCTTCATTTAAAATAAATATTTTGAGAGAAAATGGCTGTTTTTGAAAACATTGGATTTTTTTGTTTGTTTTAAATAACAACAAAAGTTTAAAATTTCTTGAAGCGTGTGACCAGAAATTGTACTGAATTGGTGCTTATCATATGCTCCCAGCCCCTAGACTGGGCTCACTGAAAAAGTGCCTGGTCTAATTCTTTACTCGGCTGCATCTGGAAAGTTTCGTTTGAGCATAGTGGGCTCAGGACCAAGCCTGAAAATTACAACAAGAAGTGAAATTCAGTGGAGAGCGCTGCTCAAAGGATTTTCATCTGCCTTGCATCAGGTGGAGACAGCATAATATTCACACCTCAGTAGGAATGCTATCCAGTGCAGCTAAATGTAATAGCTACTGTGGTTATGAACAGTGCTCCAAGTATTTAATACCTGCGTGATGTCAGCTGGCCTGGGGTATTTGAAAATACCTAATTGATGAACCTAATATGTAGCTGTTATGTTAGAATTCAAATACTAAGCAGGATTGCAATGACATAGCAAGGTTGCAATGATATACAATTCAAACCAACTTTTCTAATATTCTGTATAGAGCAGCTACTGAATTTATTACAGTTTTTTGTTTTGTTTTTATTTTTTCCTTTTAAATCTTTCTTTAAAGTCACTTTCCTTTTGTGTTTATTGAGGAAAACTGTCATCAAGTGTAGTGCTGCTGTTGATGTATCAAGGTGGAGACTTACTATTGCATTAGGGCACCAAAACAAAGGAAAGTAAAGCCAATCAATTGAAGGACATTTGACTATAAGAAAAGATAAGCAAGAATGCTAGTGAGTTAGTGTTGCTGGAAATGGGTTAGGTTCAATCTGGGGACCAATTTTGGCTGCTTTGTGCTTCTAAGGCAGCTCAAAACAGCTGGCAAACTATTCTCTGGGAGAAATAAAAGATTTCCCTTGTTACTTTTTCAGACTTAGTCATCTTAATAGTTACTTGTACAAAGATAAAAGGAAATACTTCAGACAGAAATATGATTTTTACATCGGATATGTCTCTTCCAGCTTAACAGTAAATACCAATGAGGGAATGAGTAATAGGAATGTGGTTATTGTTTTATGGCTTAAATAAATTGGTTTAAACTTAATGGGGAGATTAATGACCAGCTACATGAGGAACAATGTACAATGAACAGCAAAGAGAACCATTGAAAAGGCAGTGAGCAGAGGTATTGATGCATGACATGGCTGCAATTTTAGGCACAACTCTCTAATACTGTGCTGAGGTTTAATACCTCAAAGGTACGATAAGTCAGCAAGTATCAGGAATGGGAGCCCTGGGTGTTAACAGGCAATCTGCAAATCAGGCAGCTTGGAATGCTTTGTTTCTTCCAGAAAATAATTGGAGAAAAATATCAAGCCCTGAACTCAAGGCTCTTGATTGGACGACCACGATGGAAACTCCTTTTTGATGAAATTGCAAAGTGTAACAGGCGGTAAGTGCAGATCTTAATGGATTTTGCCTGCTTGAAGGATGGGGATTTTATGCATTTGCAGCTATGTTTGTATGGAAATGACTTTGGAGTTTTATCTTAGAGTGTAGTGTTCAAGCTACTCATGTTAAAATTAGCTAATATTTTGCTGTGAGAGATGTGAAACATTTCTTTTAACACTAGAACCGTTCATCTTTTCATGCAACTGGGATATTCGATGGCCTAGAAAATAAAAATAGTATATTTCCTCTCACTGCAGAGAGACATCTTTGCACCCATTGCTGCAAACAATATCTGGCTTGTGATACATGTAATTTTTGTATGCAAAGTTGTTGGGTTTTTTTAATTGTTGATGACTTTTATAACTTTTGTTACTTATAGTGTTGTGTTGCAGAGACACAAGGAAGAATCTGACTGTCATGTATTGTTTTTACTGAGAGCATATATTGTCCTTGGAGATTCCTGACACTTTTTATTCTTTGTTGAGGCTTGGCAATGCCGTATTACTGTGCTAGGCAAACACATCATAGTCTAAAACAGGACAGTAGTAAAGCAGAGAGAATGCGCAATTAGACTGTGGAATGTCTTTTTCCAGATCTCGCTTTGTTGTTTGAGTAAGTTAGAGGATACTGGCAGTTTTCTGCATCGAAAGCACATGCAGCATAAGGGAGTGTGTAAGTTTTCCCTAATCCACTTCTGGCAAAGTCAATGCGGTGGAAACAAACCACCCTTGCTAGCTGTATATGGTAATCTGGGCGCTCCAGGTTGAGAAGTGCTCTCCCAATCCATTCAGCTGCAGAATTTAGAAATTCCTCAGAAATTACTCTCCTCTGTTGGAGTTGCAAAGTGAACATCTGTCCAGAGCTTATTGACGTGTCTCTTTGATGATGAATATAACTACGGGGCACTGATACCTGAGCCTTGAGAAATACTGAGCTCCAGCACATATCACTGATCTATCTTCTTGTGAGTTACTGACAAGGTAGATCTTGGACTTGGGACCTTGAGGATATTCTGGATAGGGTCCCTTGCCCAGGGCTACCCAAAGGCTGTAACAAATGGGCAGCCCCAGTAGGGTTCTCATACCATGCCAACCGGTATCACTTAAGGAAGAGTTTTGTAAAGAGTCACGGACAAGAAAGGGACATAGAAGGGCAGAAAGGCAAGGTGACACTGGTTCAGGCTTGAACTGCTCATCTTTTGTGCTCTGCTCTAATGTCTTTTTTTGTTTAACTGTGTGAATCCAGTTTTAAAAGATGAAAATGATGAGGTTTTTGCCATTTTCCTTGCAAGGCTGTAAGTGCACGTAGTATAGATAAAGCTATTAGTGGTAGTCATACTTCTTTTTTCCTTTGTACTTTCCATCACATTACCCCTAATTAGACCTTCAGGTACCATTTCCTCTGCATTTTCCCATCAGGTCTTTAAATTGTGCCACCATTTCTAAGCAAGGTGTCTTTTATTACTCAAGTAATGATCTGCCTCTTTGACTTTTATACTTTTAGATTATTCTGCAAATTATTATCGCATGGGCTTTCTCATACTTTGTTACCCCTTCATCAGGGTTTATATATATAGATCTGTATCTGTAGATATAGTCACGTGCAACATGATCTGTAACATGGCTACCCCACAGAAACTTATTTGCTCTAGGTAAATGCTCTTGTTTCCCTGAACAAGATGAAAACTTCCTTTCTTTCTTCTTTTTTTTTTTTAATCTGTAGTGCAAGTCTCCCCGTTTCCCTATCTCCTACTACCTTTATTTCAATCCTTCTTATTTGTCAGTAACTTGTCTCCTAAATGACCCTGCTGCAATACAAAGACAAAATAAAAATAAAAATAAAAATAAAAATAAAAATAAAAATAAAAATAAAATAAAAATAAGGGCAGACCAAACAAAAAACAATTTTTCCAACATCTGGCCACAGTGTTCAGTCTTTCATATACATTTGCAGTCATCCCCTTGTGCTTGTTAATGGGTAGCCAAGTTTTTTTCGTTTTTTTTATCTAGTGATCTCTGTAAAAATTGCACCTAAATAGACATGCCGCTGGCAAACCTCTCATCACTTTAGCTGTGCAATTGCTTTGCGATTTCTGTGTTGCTCTTTTTGCTGTTTGGGTCCCAAATAGGGCAAGTGCATTTGTATGTGTCTGAGCTCTGTCTGAGCTTGAGAACTTAACATGGGACAACCCAACATCAGATTTCTTTTCTTTCACCTAAACTAAGAAGAGCAAAAGCATGCCATCTGCTGCTGAGATTTTAAACGACATCCGCAGTCCCAAGAATGTGCATTGGGACAGTTTATATAATAAATGATAAGTCTTGTTTTTCTATCTTTCTACTTGGGGGCAGATCAGCATTTGTGTTTGTGTTCCATTGTCCTCTGCATGAAGAACTTACATCATGCCTTTGCTATGGCGCTTCCTGAATTTTGCTTAGTTAAAGCAGACACATGATTTGTTCCAGACAGAGACTGATCTAGAAAAGAATACATTAATATCTGTAGGAGGGCAAGGCTTGGAACAGCACGATACATTTCTTGGGCACTGTAAAGGAGAAATCTCTCTCTAGGAATAAGTATGGGATTTAAAACAGAACATTTCAAGTTCTGGTTCTGTCATTTCTAGATAGCACAGTATTTCGCCTCTCCCTCAGCTCCTGCTTTTTGTAAAATGGATGTAAGGATCCTCTGACCTACTAATCCCATAGGAACACTGGGGATTTTGCAGGGGTCAGTTATTCGCTTAATACTTTGAATGAATAAGACCTATATTAATGTTTGTAATTATTACAAAGGGTAACCTACAACAGTTTGCCAAATTGTATCCGTGCTGGTGGTATCTGGAAGGTTTTCTAACACTGTGTGTTAGCGACATGCAGCTGTCTGTTTTCATCCGAGCAAGAAGGTGGGTGCTTGACCCAGACAAGTGATACGCAATTAAAGCCCATCAAGTCGGGGTCAGAGCGTGCTGCTCCGCAGGGCACCGGCTCTCAGCTCCCTGCTTGGCTGGATCTCAGCATTGCTCTAAGAAACAGCTAGAAGCCAAGTGAGGTAGGCAGGAAAGTATCGGCAAGCAGGGAAGTGGTGGGAAGAAGCTGGTGGGAAGGTGAATGCTGAGGTGTGGGAGGCCCGTGATACGTGGCTTGATAGCCAGGGTTGCTGCTCATGGTGGATACCTAAGGGAAGGAGGTTTGGAAGCCTCTGAGGTTTTATTTAGTGCTTCTCTGTACTAACTAGATTAATGAAAACAAATATTTGATAACATTAATTCTCTGAATTAAAAATACAGTAAAACAAAGATTCTAGCTGGAAGCACATGCAGCCCCTTGTCCACTGTGCATACAACATATGGTGACCCAGGACTGTAAGCGATGGAGCAGCTTATTTGCAAGCAGTTGGCTTTCTCATTATTTCTGCCAGTCCAGCCACCAGCACAGCACCATTTGCCATCAAAAGGAGTACTACCAGGGCAGGAAAATTTAATAGATGTGTTAAAAGTGAGAAAAATATCCGTGATGAATATTTGCCTTGGATTGATATGAGAAATGGTGTAATTAAAGGTAGCGTTATAAGATTGGTGTGCCAGGGCTCAGTCACAGTTACCTATGGAGCTTCATGGTGCCTTCTAATGCCTGAGTCGTCAACTGTGCTGTGCCAGTGTCTCTGTCCAGTTGCATAGCGGGACTGCCATGCAGCTCAGCTTGCTGCCAAATATCAGGCACAGGCACTTGACAATGGGCACCAAAGTTACTTCTTTTCTTTTTTTTTTTAATGCGCTAGTGCCTTTCTCTCACCAAACCTGTCCGCTCGTAATACTATTGATTACCTGCGAGGCAACTCTAAGCTGTGCATTTGGTTATCCTCCATGTGTTAATATATTTGGTATTAAGCAGTCACTGGATAAAATAATGAGGCAGTCCTGGAGGCAGGGACCAACCTCCCACCTCCTGGTGAGTGCTGCAAGTCTTAGCAGTTAGAGCCATGTGCCCTGTTGTGTGGTCTCTCTCCATCCCAGCAAATCTTTAAGATTTTTCTGTATAGTGGCACAATTTTAGTAGGAAAATGAAGGTCTTTTTTACATCATCTAGAAGAGACAGCCCCACATTCTCTTTCTCTTCTGCTTCTGTTCTCTTATCCTTTCACAAAAAGAAATGCTGGTCATCATGAGTGGCTCAGTCCTGTGTTGCACATATGCCCTGTTCTGATCCTGGCTACTGCTTTGACCCCAAGCCTAGCTTAAAGCCTGTGTTTAAGGTGAGCAGGGTGCTAAGTGATGTATTCAGTGGAGAGGCTGTATTCAGTGGCGTGGCGTAAAAAGTTGAGTTTATTCAAGAACCTGGACTGATGGCTTTGCATGATGATCAAGTGTCATATTCTGTGTTTGGCTTTCTGTAAAGCTTTCCAGTACTGCTACTACAAGAAACATTTCAGGGTAAAATGAAACCAAGAATGCTAAAGCAATAAAGTTATCTTGCTGCTGCGCTACAGATCAAGATGGGGTATCTTTCTAGAAGAGCCAAATAAGTAATAAGGCTAGATACCTGGAAGATTTCTGAGGGCTGTTGTAAGCTTAACTCCATGATCTAGTGAGCTGTTCTGACCTTAAAATCTGTGCAGAGTTGGCATATGTTTAATAAAATGAGATAAGAATCCAGTTATGTTTCTTTTAAGAAGTTACTTGCTGTTTATTTGCAATGTCATAACCTTCTTCCCTTTGTTAACAGGAAAACCATTGGAGTTTTCTGCTGTGGACCAAACAAAATCTCTAAGATACTCCATAAACTGAGCAACATCAGCAATTCTTACGGGACAAGGTTTGAATATAATAAAGAATCCTTCAGCTGAAAGTCTGTTGTACTAGCAAGACTCTCCAGAAGATAAAAGTGCAAGCTTTCGTTTGTACAACTTAAAAGTTCAGCTGTGGTTTAAACAGAAATGTACCAAAGAATAGCACATTTTTTTTTCTTATTTATGATTATTTAAGTCTATGGCAAATGGTGGATACAGCAGTATACCAATAACGGCTTAAGCCCAAAGCCAAATGCATTCACACAATATTTGTGGCAGTGGTGATTCTTTGGAAAAGTTTCTGTTAATTACAAAAAATGCAAAAGCTAGGGAGAGACACAGCTTCCTGAAAACTGATGGAGGAATATGCAGCATTCGATATTCTTCCATTTCAGCTCTCTGAAAAGAGATCAATGAGCTAAACCCCATATTAGTCCGATTGACAAATGTAGAGCATTACAAAGACCCTGGGTTCTTGTTGGTGTAAGAATCATATAGCTTTGGAATGGAGACAGTCCTTATTAAAGATTTTAAGGCATTGCAGAACTGGGTTCCTGTGTGTAAAATATACAGTGTTATTCTCTCTGGTCTGCTTCCTAATGGGAGTTAATACTCCTATCGTGAATGGAAAAGAGATGGCGATCTGTGGGAGGATGTAAGTTAGTGTGCGGAAAAGTGAAGACAACCAAGTGGCACCCCTCGGCCAGACTCAGCCATGAAGTAAATCACAGCCTTTTGGCAAGCAAACAGCTGTACATGGAGAATTTTGTATCTTGCACTGATTCATCATTCAGTGACTTTGCAAAATAAATGTGATTTGTGCAGTTGGAAAGAGGGAGCACAAAATGTGCTTAGTAGAAGAAGGCAGGTTATGATGTTTTTGCGCTACCACGCAACAGCCTGGGAATTGTACTCACTTTTGCACTCACATGCACTGAACTTCCCAAACTTTGTGACTGGACTACTTAGATGCTCTTACTGATTAATTTACAGTGCAGCAGCTTCTGCTGACTGTAATGCCTTGGCTACCTTCACTGGAGCCACACTTTTTTGCACTGATGTCACTAAAAGCAAGTTCAGGCCAAATAGGTCATTTCCATCACCATCTAGCAGAATAGGAATAAAACCTTCATTACTGTGGTTCTTTGCATATGTTGTTAGAAACTTTGTAAGATCTGCAGTATGGTTTCCATATTTCAGAAGATCTCAGACATACAGATTTAAGCTTTCTTTCTCTTCTCTTCCCCGCAACTGTTTGCCAATCTGCTCATCTTTTCCACGAAAGACCAGAGGTGGAATCAGACATTTCACACTTGTTGCAACCCTGGCTCAATCCTCAGCAGAAGCTTCGGCGCAATACCCTGCAGTGCTCACCGCATACACAGGCTCAGCTCCTTGCATGCCTATGGTTCACCTACCACTATGCATTTGAGTCACTTTGCATCTTTCCAGTTAACACCTTTTTTACTTCTCGTCAGCAAGACTTTAATTTGCAGTTTGCAACATCACCTCTATTAAGAGATCTACACATATCAACGTTCAAAGGAACGCGTTTTTCTAGTAGGTGGTTTCCTGGCATGTTGTATATGTAACTAGTGGAGGTGAGATTGGTATTTGCTGTGGCAGCTTCTGCTCAGGAGCTGGCCCGGTAGGACAACAGGATGGAAAGGCATCAGCAAGGCCACACAGGGGACTGTTCCTTCGTGCTTTGTGCTTTGTGCTTTGTGCTTTGCACTGAAGTTCTTGAAAATTCATGGGGAAAGGAAGGAGTGGAGATGACTGTGTTCCTGTTGACTAGAATTCTCACAGTAGCCTAGAGGAGCTAGAAGCCAAAATGACATAGAAATGCAGTGTGAGATGGGAGCCTACTTCTGTTTTTCTTTTTTCAACACCAGAAGGATCATTATTTTCACACTGAACCTCCTTTGTCTGCCACTGTAAAACTGGAGTATGCAGGAGAAGATTAGTCTCTTTTCAGTCATTAGTATTTGGTTCTAATACTGCCTGTGTGAATTTTTTAATAAACTTAACACTGATGGCAAAATGCATAGATATGAGATATTGCCTATACTGCAAGCTTTTTCTGCTTCTTAGCACTTAGCTTAAAACATGATTGAAATCAAGACTGCATCTATTAGCCACAATGACACAGTAATCATTTTCCTGTTGTTTTAGGATCTAGTATCTAAGGATTTTAAATAGGGTTTAGAATTCTCTGATCACGTCATTTGTGGTTTCCATTACCATTCGTTGAACAGCTAGTTTTGTACTTAGTTCTGTGCTAAAGCAGATTATATTTTCTGGCTGAGCTCCTTTATAGGTAGTGCTTTATAATTAAAACAATAGCAATAACAATAATGATAATATTACACTTTTGTTCTGAATTTCAGAAGGAACTGACACGGTGGTTAGGATTGCTAAATGCCTACTGTTACATAAGGTGGTACTGGCAGAGCAAGATGCAAAGAGCCACTGTCCTCTGTTTCTGCCTCTGTCCTATACCACCTTCAGCTAATCCTCTTGTAAAATAATGGCATAGGACTATCTACCTTTCTAGGGTTTTGCAAGGCTTAATGAATGTTTTGGAATGATGCATCTGCAATGAAAAGGTCTGTGTAATTGCTATACAAGTTTATTTGTGCTTAATTTTTTTAAAGCTTTGGTTGCCTGACCCTTTCTATTGCCCTTGTGAATAATTCGTAGAGCGTGTGTGTATGAACAGCTGGAAAGGCTAGGAGTCTGAATTCCTTTTTCATTTTACTTGATCTATGCTTTTTATAAGAGCAAAACGTTTGAGGGTTAGTGACTGGGACTTGGCTTCAGGAGTGGCAAATATTATTCGTAAGCACAGCCTTTCTAGAGGCCGATTGCCCTTGGGCCTTCTGAGTCTCCAACTAGCTGGCAAAACCAAGCAGAGCTCCCTATGTGCAACCCGGTAGCATTTTTATCTGCAAGCCAGCACAGATGAAAATAAAACTCAGTGCCAGGCAAATAAGTAAAGGCTGACTATTTAATTTCACATTTACAGATCAACCAGATTTACGTAACTGAAAGTCTCTTTATGCTTGAAACCGAGTCCTGTAAGTGGGTCTGTCACAAGCTTCCTGCTGGCAGGGGGAGGATCTCACCACGTGTTATACCACTTCTTGTTCAGAAAGCTACAGACCCTTCAGCATTTTCTCAGCAGGATCTTTCTGTCTTATGCATCATAAATGTTCCAGGACTTTTATTTAAACTGCAGTGATTTCATGCAATCGTTGAAACCAAACCCTTTGTCTGAATGAGGGTCCAGTTCTCTCACAGAGCACCCTGAGTCTCAGGGTTTTACATGGCTAGCAGCTAGATTAATCAGATTTACCCAAACCATCCTATTCCTATAGCACTGGATTTGCTTACGTGAGTAAACACTCACTGAATGTGGGAAGTCCTGTCAAGGCACAGACTTCAGCTCTGAAGTCTCCAGGCTTGTCTGTTCTTCCATTAGGATTTCTCCAGTCCTGAGCTTGGGGCAGCACTTCTCTGGCTATGTCCAAATTCTGCATTTGCTGCTAATCTCATCTATGGTCTTGCATGGGCAGAGGGTTGAGAGATCACTAATGTAACCTTGAATCAGGATGGGGAGAGGAAGAGACCTGGCTGATGCCCTTGTGCAGGCGTGTGCACTGCCGGGTATAGGCACCGAGCAACCTGCGAGCAAGATTTGCACTAGTGCGACAGGTGCAGAATTGGCCTCCTCGATTCTGGTGCTCCTAGCACATAGGCAAGAAAGCAATTTGGAGCTGGCTGAGAAGGGGTGGATAATAAAAATGGCAGAGACTACTTCGGGAACAGTAATTCAGCTGTAAAAGCCTAACAAATCAGAGAAGTAATGGTTTGCTAAGAGATTTGTTTTTAGAACAGCAGCCTATGAGAAAAGACTCTACAAAACACTAACACACCAGGTTATCATTTCAAACTACACGACATTGCCTAAAGAAGATGGCAGGAGGCTCACTCATCATTGCCTGTAGCAGCCCAAGCTCCTTCAGCAGAAGCAAAGACACAGTTATTAAAATGCAAGGTTTACTTCTTTAAAAAATAAAAGAGCTTCTAGGGAGATTAATTTTCACTTCAGCCAGGCAGTTATTTCATAAACATGCCTGGTGTGATTTAAGACAAGCTGGATCTGTTCTTTGAATTGTGCATCTGATTTGTCTGCAAATTTCCCACCCTTCACAAATAAAACCAGTTTTTATTGTTTTAACAAAGAAGATTTAACACCAATGTTTATCCAAAATGCCACTGGCACCCATACTGAACAGAGTTTTTCTGTAATGAGTGCACGTTTATCAGGGATATATAGGATACAGCTGAGGACTCTTCTTTAAGTGTTGTTTGGTGGATTGAGTTGTTGCTGCAGCTGATATGTTTAAGGCCACTGTGGTGATGTCCTGGTGAAACACAAGCAGCTGAAATGAGACTCTTCATTCCCATTATGAGCCTGTATCTGCACAAGGCATAATAAATCCCAGAAGATCTGGTATCTCCTTCATTAACATTTTAGATTAATTAGCCAATGTTGTTTAAGGCTGATCCGCGAGTCTTCTGCTAGACTGACTTGTGTAATGAATGCTCAAATGCAAAGGTTTTGAGCAACAAATGTTTTCTTCAAGGTCTACATGAGCATTTGAAAGGATTCGGTATTCAACTAATCATATCACCCACCTTGTAACACGGATAGGGCCTTTTACAGTAGGGAGGGAAGCTGGGTGGCAGTGCCCCAAGATGCTGTGCCTTTCCTGGCAGGTTCCAAACATCCGCAGCTCTTCAAACTTGAAGCTTTATATTCTTCTGGGTAACAATATTGGTAAGAAACAACTCTTAGAGACGTACTGGCAGCAGTGGATTAATCCTGTTATTATGGAGGTACCAGCAGGGAAGTTCAAGAAAGCAACCTATCCCAGTTGTAGGTTGACTGTTAACAGACCCCTTGGATTTCTGAGGATGTCAGGTCTTGAGGAAAACACTAGCAAATATTTTAAGTGCTGTCCCTGCTTCTTCCTATCAAAATTTGCCTCTCCCATAACCCCAGATCTACATATTCTTCCTACTGTTCTGTGCTGTTGCACAAGGAGGGGAAAATGATGAGTATCTCTTGGAGCTTTAGGTAAACTGCGCTGTCAGTTGAGGAGAAAACTAGGAAAGGTGAGAGAGGATGGTAAATTCAACCAATTGAACAAGATGAAATATTTAGAACCGAGAAAAGATAAAGCAAAGGTGAAGGAGAAAAGCATTCTTCCTGGCTCCTAAACTCCAGAAAATGAAAGCCCCCTTGTCAGGATGTGGATACAAAGTCTGCCTGGGGTTTGAGAACCAATATATGCAAAGAAAAAGCCTTTCAATATACAAATCAAAGGTAAAACATGTGAAACAAAACAAAACAAGACAAATATATTTTAGTAAACACCTTGGAAATGTCTTTTATTTGGAATAAATACACCATTGACTCTTCCTAGCTTCCCTGTTTTAAAACATCTATTTCATTTGTTTTGGGGGTGGCTCTACTTGTTAACTGCTTTTGCACCAACATGTTGGATTATATAGTTCTCTGTGCTAACTGTAAACACCTTCAGCAATTCAGTAAATAAATCACTGATTCACTGCTGCTGACTCTAGGTAAGGACAGCCCTGAAGATGAGAAGGAGTGTTACATAAATGTCTAGTGTACATAGCAACACTGAGAAGAGAGTGGCTGCTGCATTGCTTTCGGTGCACCAGGCACACATTAAAATTCTGTCATTGCAAGGGCATGTTGCTCGTCTCGTACTCCGCAACCCTGGGGAAGAAATTTGGATGAGACATGGGGGAGGAAGAGTGAGAACTTCCTTGTTGTGCTGTGGCAAGAAATATATTCATTGACAGCAGGGCATTTCTTTTGGTTTCAAAAGAGCGTGTCATTTCTTTTTCAGGGGTGACAAATTCTCTCCCGGTGCTGAGTAGTGATATTTGCATGTTCGAAATGTAGCACAGTGCTAGCAAGTTGCTTCTGAGCTGAATAAATAAGACCTCTGAGCCTGAGAGAAATGCAAAATATCAGAGAGCACGGAGTGGACTATGTCCTGAGCTGCTCTCTGCGCTGTCTGGTTAAGGATGCTGCACAGGAAGCTCTGCAAGCTGCTGGGAAGAGGCAAGGATTAGGGCAAAGAGAAAAACAACTGTTTTGAGGAAAAACACAGCAGCAATACATTATCTGCAGGCAGAAACAAGCTATGTCGTAACATTGCCCGTCTTGTCTGTGGTTCTGAATGAGACTATCCTGAAAGGACACTTGGGCAGCAGGGAAAGTTGGGGGCTCTCAGACTACACCTGCAATGTGAGATGAAAGCAGGTTTGAACACAGCTGGTCCGTCACCAGTTGTGTCATTAGCTGAGAGGAGGGCAACACCCTTTGCTTTTCTGTGGCTTTGTAGAAACACGTTCTTCAGACTGGGGAGCAAGGTGTGATATTGTGTCCCATTAGGGATGAGATGCTTGAAAGCATGTAGCATCCCGTACCCCACAGAGCAGATAAGGATGATAAGTGCCAAGTTCCTCTGGAAAATGAATATATCCTGACTGTGTTTGCACTGTTGTCACAAGGAATAAATGGCAAAAGCTGGGCTGCATTTTGCCTTTATTATGGCAGAACACTTCAAATTAGGTGTTAACAACATACCTGCTAAAAATGTGTCACCCAAGGGATTATTCTTTTTGTTTGCCTAAACATTTGCTCGATCTATGATTTTTGAAAACAAACAAACAAACAAAAACTTTAATAGAGTGCCCCAAAAAAGGACTTAGAAAAGTGTAGCTGAGATTTGCAGAAGTTCTCCGCCTCTTGGTGAAGGGTTATTGTCTGTTGGTACTGAACGCATTGGTGCTTTCAGTGATTTCCATCTTATCTGCTCATACTCCACAGAAGACTAGTGGGAGTTGAGCTTTTAGCTCTATCTTTTCCTTTCTGTACCCCTAGTCTTCATCTGGAAATATAGGCTTTGGCCTCTGGATCACCGGAAAACATGTGCCCTGTTAACTAAAGCTATACGTTTGGAGATGGCATGGAAGGAAAACTGCCTCTTCTTCGCGTTGTCCGCCTTTTCTGCTCTTGCTCCTCACCCTCAATAGCACGTGTTACGTCAAGAGGCTTCTCTCACCCTCGGCTTCCTTTGACTCAGGAATACGCCATTTCTGGAAATGCAGAAATATTCACATTTAGACAAATCATACACTAGGTTTTTGCTGTTTCTAATATATCAGTAATGATCCAGGGACATTTTTTTTGGTTTCTTTGATCATCTTTAGGCAAGATGATCAGATCCAAGACCTGGTGATACTTTTTAGAAAGGGAGGAGGGGTGCTTCCACAAGGACAACTGTGTGTGAAATGTGGAAGACTCACAGTGTCAAAATTTATGAGAATGCATGAGAATGAGGGTTCATATTTTGTGACACTCAGATCCTTTGAAGTCGCCACCAAAATCAAGTCATGTTTCTACTCTCACACATGGGCATTTCAGGACAGCCCGCAGTGATGGAAAAGGTTACTTGTTTCAATTACATTCTCTATTTCCATGCAGCCCCTCGTTTATCAACTGTGTATAAATTCTTCTTTCCCTGATTAAATATTTCTTCGCCTGGTTTCTTTGCTTCAGGGAGCTTGAGAGCTCATTGTTTATAAAAAGAAAGAAGAAGGATTGGGTTGTTAAGCAGACAACTCCCAACACATATGTTCTGCTCTGCATCTTTGCAAAGCAGGCACTGATGCTGCTGTGATTGTAGAAAGGCAGAGTTTTCACTGATATTCAAACAAGAGGCTCTTCCAGCATTCAAGTGCTGGAAGCTCTGGTCTTCTTAATTATGCTTTTGTTGCCGTTGTTTTTGCTTTTTTTTAACTATGAAATAAGAAGCCTTAGCTTGTGTGTGCCAGGTTATGAAACCCAGGTTATGAAATCCCACTGAGCTTTTCCTTCCCTATGTTCCTTCCAATCAATTTTAAAAGCAAATTTGATGAAGTATGTTTGGGTAAGAATTGTTTTCCTTGATTGGTCTGTGCAAATTTAGGAGAAAAGTCATAATGATGATATTTTTTCCTTAAACTGCTTGTTATCCAGAAAGATATTTAAACTGGACCAGCTAACAACTACATAGATTCCATAATCTGAATGGAGTTTTTCTTTTTTAATATACTTTTAAAAAAATTTTATATAGAGTATTTTCATTTCTGAGCAAAAGGCCAGGTGGAACAAGTCCTCCACATCTTTTTTACTTAGAAAATGTCAGTGTTTCCATCTTATTTAAAATGAAATTTAAAAGTCCTTTGAAGATGCTTAGAAGGGGCAAATTTGTGGAAACCAGCATTCTCCAGATTCGGTTGCAACAACTTATTATTTTCTAATGGAAATATGTTCTGTGGGATATTTTTTTCTTTCTAGCCTTCATAAATGAAAAATACTGTTCAAGCAATTAAAACCTCCTAATAACCTGGGAAGTCTTCGTCTTAAGTTATGAAGCAACGTGTGCATCCTTTTGGATGACGCTTTTGCGCTTTGGACGCTTTGACGCTTTGGACGCTTTGACGCTTTGGATGACGCTTGGACGCTTTTGCACTTTTTAGATGGACTTGTGCTTGAAAGTGCTGCAGGTGTTGTCTTGAGGGTTCAGGTGGTAGTGTAGACATCCTCCCAAAGGTTCTTGGCTCTGAAAAGAAGGAATTCACTCACCAAAGTTCAGATTATACGCTAGAGTATTGCATAAGGAGGTGGTAAGGATATAGAGTTAGAAATTATCTTTAAAAAGAGGAAGACAAAGGATGCATTTTTATCTCACCTTGTATGGATAGAGTTATTCTGTGTTTGTAAACCATTTGAGAGTTTGATGTGGTAAGTCTCCAAAAACTGAATGTGTTTGTATTAACATAAATATCCCATAGAGACCTTGTTCTGTGCTCCCAGTAGTGGAAATGCTTTGCTGAACCAGGGAGCTACATGGATAGACAATAATTAATCAAAATGCACTTGAAGCGAGGTAGGTGGCCTCTAAATAAGATTGCTGCCATCACTAAAATTTGGAAAAGGGAATAAACACAGTTCAAACTTCCCTTTTTTTCCCTTGAGAAGATTAACCTTGGAAATACATATTTGCAATTAACATGTCTAATGTGATAGAAAAAGTGAATGTCATGTCTTTTTTGTAGATGCAGATGTTTTACTAATGACCACAAAGGATGTTTTACTAATGACCACATTCTTCTCTCACTATTAAGAGCTTCCCAAACCCAGAAAGAGTTGATAAAATTTGTCCTGAATTTCCAATTCTGTAATTATGTTACTTTTCTACTAGAGATGAAATAAAAATGAAGTCTTAAAAAAGAAGGTGGCATTAACTTTTTTATCTGTATGCAGTGCACAAGGCAACAATTTTGGAAAGTCCTATCATAAATGTCCATGCTTTTGAGCACTGAATGTTCTTTTCAGAGATGCCTGTTTACATAAACGCTACTTCAATCTGTTCTTATGTTTTTATAGATCAAGATGTGGTATATTCTTTTGAAAAGGAGTGACTGATTAGTTTCTAAGTGGAACAGAAAGCAAAATTTGGTCCTCACTTTTTTTTTTTTTTAACCTAAGTTTGACTTTAGGAACAAGAATAGTACTACTAGATTCCTGCCTATAACAAATCATTCTCTTTTCATATGAAATAGCCCATTTCATATGAACTTCAGGTTCAGCTTATCCCCAACATGACAGAACTATGTTTCATTATCTGGAAGGAATAAAATAGGTCTTTATTATAACTGTATGTTTAGTAAATCATCAAAAAGTAATCAATAATCTCTTCAGCTCTACTTGTTCCCATCAAATGAAACAAAGCTTTTACCAGTTAGCTATATAATCAGACAGATTACACAGAAAATTGATTTTTAAAAAGAACTTTATTTGTTTATTTTTTTTCCTCTCTCACTTTTTCCTGGATCATGCATAGGATCCTTCTTTACCATTTAATTATACAGCACTGTAAGGTAGCTGCAAATCACTGACTAAAGAATGAAACATGGAAGTATTTTGAACTCTATCCCATGTTTTTCTGCAGTTTTCCCACAAACAAACCTATACTTAGGATTTGCAAAATATATTCAAGAAGTTCGCTTAGATTTTGATACCAAACTGCATTAGGCTTATTTCTAAAACTCCCATTTCCTGATTACATACAAGATGAGAAGAGTTTTATATATTTCCCTAGGGTCATGATGCATTATTTTCCATGGATCATAGATCCCTAACTATTTCAGTACTTCTAATTTATGTTGTTAAATTGCCAGATTCTGGCTGCAGTAGAAAAAAGGTGCTTTTTGCAAAAAATCCTAGATGAACCAGCCATTTTATCTTAATGGCAATCCTGACAAGTCAACTATTCAGCTGATCATTCTGTTGCTGTTCAGATGTTATTGTTACACTCTGCTGTGCTAGCAGGACACCCTAACTTGAGTTTATGTCTTGCATTGTATTCAACAAAGCACCCTACATTTATTCTTCGTGTAATTATAGCATTGTACTCTCAAGGTATTTGCTTTACAGGAAACTTCATGATTTTGGAATAAATAAGCCTTCTAAGACAGAGCAAAACATGGTTGAGTTGCTGTTTGTGGGCTGGTTTTAATTAATGCCATACTGCTTTAATCATAGAAGCATTGTGTGTGTATATACGTAATTGCATATTATTACCTACAGGGAAGAATGGGATTTCAATGCTTAAATGGAGGCTCTTGAGATACTCTAAAGTATTTGAAACATCTGTACAGGATTGGCAGGTAAACCACAGGAGATCCATGATCTTCTGGAATAGCAGCAGGAATCCAGGTAGGATATCCATGTACCAAAATTGTGCAAGTCATTCTTATTTAAGCATCTGAATCACTCCCAGAGCCATTTTCTGTGACTTAAATATTAAGTACATGCTTACTTCACATGCTGTCTAAATTTCAAACAAATCCAAAACAACTGTAAGGAAAGGACAATGTAAAATATATTCTTGCTGTATTTTATTATGAGACCAAATCTGAAGCAGAATAAATTTATTTCATTCTCATACATAGTCATCCCACCACTGGACTGCAGAAAAAAGTCAGTCCTGCATATCCTTAGAGCACAGCAGGAAAAGAAAA
Organism: Nothocercus julius; assembly: GCA_013398735.1. NCBI lineage: Eukaryota > Metazoa > Chordata > Aves > Tinamiformes > Tinamidae > Nothocercus > Nothocercus julius. The sequence continues at coordinate 2,950,708 of VZSV01000042.1, forward strand.
CACACATGTGCCTGACCCTGAACCCACCAAAAACCATGGTGATCTAAGCTCCCTCTCATACCAGAATTATATAGAGATCATTCCTACTCAGGATGGGGGAATAGCACTTGAGATCCTTACTATGTGAAAAATAATATACCCATTCTGGTAAAGTTTTTCCCATTGTATTTCCTTCAAAGTACCTGCTCGAAATGCATTGGTGTTGATAAATCTTAATGATGACTTGATGCTCTATTGTGATCTTCAATATACCACTGATTCTAAAACAGATCAAACAAAAGTTCCCATTGACTTTCTTATTTGTCTTTTTGGTGCACTGAGGACCAGGGCACCTTCTCAATCTTTCTGAAAGATATTACCTGTCCTGGAAGCCATCCACATACTCATTTCTGCATCTGACAAGATTATGATTTTTTTTTTAATCAGGAAAATTACATATGAAAAACAAATTGAAAAAAATTAATGTGCAGACTTCTCTGATTTCAAAATGGCTGTCGAAAGTTCTGATTAATTATTTATTTCTAAGAAGACATATGCAATTAAACTGCATGTGTCAATCTCCATTATGTACTTTGTCACTTTATTTTTGAGAAAGATGTTGATATAATGAGGGCAGAAAGTACCATCCAGGATGAGAAGTTTAAGTGTACCAATATGAAGTAAATCGTATTAATTTTCTCATTTATATTTAGTTATTTGGTTAGAAAAATGCAGAAGTTAACTTCCCCACTTCAGTGAGGAATTTCCTGAGCTGTGGAAATGGAAAAGGTGTTTGTTTATACTTAACACAGTATTAGTGGCAAAGTTGCAAGAGGAAATATTGATTCTTTAAAAAAAGGATTATGGTGTTTTTCTTTAAAAAGAATGTCCCTCCCCACTCTCCTTCCCCTGGCCAAGTAAAAAGGTTTAGTAGAATTTATTTTTATTCATGAGCTTTGATTTTCTCTGTCATATTTGGAGAGTTGGGATGGGAAAGGATGTATGTTACAAACATATTTGATTAGTGCAAAAAGCTTATTGTTTGTACAAGAAACGTGGGATTGGCAAAAATTGGGTGGCTATTTTGTCAAAACCTAACTAAAAATGCTAAAGCAAGAATTAGAATTCTCCTTGCTCAGAAAAACAAGAAAAATACTTCATTTTTTTGCCTGTGTTTTAACAGAAGAGAAAAATTATACTTTCTCTTCCCCACTTACAGCTCTTTATAGGCGTATTTGATCAGGATATATTCTTGATTGTGTGATATGCAGAAGGGCAGACAGAGATGCTCCCATCTGAGAGATGAGCTCTCCTTCAGCCACCAAGGGACTGGGCCACAGCTGTGCCCATCCTAGGCACCAGCTGAATAAACTGCAATTATTTAATGAGCCAGACCTCCTAAAGTCCCTGCATACCTTTATTGTATCACTAGCGAGGAGAAGTGAAAACCTCTGAAGTCCTCCAGGGAGACATGGGGCATCTGATTTGGACTCCTACACTTCAGCACATAAGATGTCTTTCAAAAGCCCTTCCTTCCCTTCGCTGCAGTTGTAGGGAACGCACTTACCTATTTGGGGTGATCCTATTATGGATGTAAAATGCACGTACTTGTTAAGGGTATAAAACAGGTGAAGCCCCACTCACCCCAGAACATCCCAACCAGAGAGTCAATGCAAAACCTGTGCATGTTACAAAGTTGAGATCGTCTGAGGAGCACACATATTTGCTTCCTTACCTGTTCCCAAATCTGAAATCCAAGGTGAAAGGGATTGGTAGTGCTGCCAACCTCTTGGAAGCCAGGGAGGAGCTGTGCAATCCATTTAGAGCCATCCTTATTGCAGAGAAGCTGCTGCTTAACCTTACACGTGCCCCAAAGCCCAATCCATTCATGTGCGTGTTGCAGGAGGGCTGGAAAGGGGGACACTGAAATAACCTGCCTCATCAGTGCAACATGGACTGTTTCTCCTGAAAGCCTGTCATCATTCCTGGATGAGAGAGGTCTTAAAATAATCTGCACTTTTCATCCATTTTCCTGTTCCAACTCTTCCCAAAGTTAGTTCTTAAATTTAACGGCCCCATGATTGGTCATTAGTCTCTGATGGCTTGTTTAGCATATGCAGAAATATTGGATTGAGCTTAATAAAACTACATTTTCTTTCAGCTTGTTCTGTCTCTCTTCCTCAAAATGCCCCTTCTAGTTCTCCTGAAAATTCATGTTGTTAATTCAAATTTTCTGACATTTCTATACATGAATTTTCCAAATGATTTTTTTTCTCTGAGTTTTTATAGTAGTAGCTCCCCTACTGGGGAAATGGCGCCTTAATTTTGGTGACTGCAGTGATCTCCTGATCTGACATCTGTATCAAAAACACCAAACAGTTTCTAAAGCGACACCATCCTGCAGCCATCACAGTACAGTGCTCTGGAGTGCCATAGCTCTTAGAATGAGATGAAAGGCCAAATTTTTAAGTCCTGGTACCTAGTCTTGTGTACTTAGCTATATTTGTCCCACTAAAAGCAACTATAAATGGTCTGATGTGGAAAAGTTACAAGAAACTTCTCTGGTGATAGAATGAATGACAGAAATGTTTCATTTTTCATTTAGGCACCTAAGTGAACAAGAACCTGATTTTCACAAAATGTTAATGGGAGGTGGACACTTTGAAAAACTGCCCTTTGGGTTGAATAATTGGGACCACAGGCTATAGAATTAAAAGACCACAGTGAATTTTAAAGTAGTATCTCTAGTCCATAGTGGTTTAAAAGAAAACATGAGACCCAGGTTCTCTGCTAATCAGAATCTTCCACACTAATTATCAAAATTAAAGTGAAAACAAATCACTGCTTTCCTGACTTACCTAATCATGTATTTGCTCCTTCTTGATATAAGTGTCTGTAAAGTGATCCTCGTGGAAGGGGAGCAGGAAGAGTCCTTGCAGGTCTTGTCCATAGGCACATGCATACAGATAAAGCGATGCATATTGCTTTGTCACACTGGGACATGCATTGTGTGTTTCAGAAAAGAAAAAGAAATTACTTTTTATATATATATATAATTACATCAGGAAATGGTTCTGTGTACAGGATCCTGTCACTGTCTCAGTCATTAGATATTTTTCCAACTATCTAAACACATATATATTTCATTCTATACTGTCAAGTCTTCTGACAATGAAATCAGTCCACAGTAAGTTTAACAGAGCACCATTAATGGGCTAGTATTTTCCACCCATTCCTGTAAATTCATGAGAGCCTTCAAAAGCCCTTATTAGCAGATTTTCTCATAATATTTGCCTATGCCAGGGCATTTTTCACTGTCCAGATTTTTCATGAAGGAGCTGCATACAAAGAACATAACCTTTTAACATACATTTCCAGAAAGATATTATTTTGTGGTGTATATGGACTGTATATTTGGGATGACTTGCACAGAAAAATGAATGTAAGCAATGTCATTAGTGTTGCAAGACAGCTTTTCACTATCAGTCTTTGATGTCAAAAAACAAAATCTGATTACAAGGAGGATTGTATTGGTATGCAATACCTGGTGAATGGTTCTGCCCTAAGAGTTAAGAGGATCTGCAGACCACTTGCCTTTATTCATATTTATGACACTGTCGTCAGAAGTGCTTGGAAAGACGTACACTAGTTTGAAAATGTGGCACAGTAAAACAGATCATGCTTAAATTTCTCCAAGAAGCAATGAAAGCAAGAAACATTTTAACGTGGATTTGACTGCCAGAAAATGTGTGAAAATTTGTCCTCAGCATGTAAACCACCTGAAAATACTTTATTTGCTTACTATTGCCTGAGCATGTGCTTCTTCTAATTGAAAACAATGAGAAAAATCAAGGAGCTGATTTTATACATGCATGATTTTATAGCTCTATCCCTCTGCTGACCCTTAAGGATCCTTTTCCTGATCAGTCCAGGGAGGTCATGTAAGGCTGGATCAACTTGCATGAAGGGAGAAGACACAAATTAACAGGCCATTTATAGACAGGATCAATAGCTAATACTTATTGCTGAATCCTTCTCCTTATTTCAAGGGGAATTCTGTGGGTGTGGAGTGGAAAGACTAACCTCTCCAAATATTTTCCCAATCCAGTAGATTTCTCCAGCGTAGGCACTGTGTGAATTCTGCATGCGTCACCTCCTCAGGAAAAGGAGCATGCAGGTGCACTGGGAAATATCTAAGTATAAGCTGGGACAAAAGATAGCCTGGTGCTTGAAAAATAGATAAGCAGAAATGAGTTTATTTTCTGTATTTATATTCCAACATCTAATTCAGTTTATTACGAAAATTACAGGAATAGGACTTTTTTAATGGCAAGTTCTCATTGCTGCCAATTTTCGGCTCACTATGGACATTGGTTCAAATTGCCTTGCATCCCTACACACATTCATATAGACAGATGGTGAAGTCTAGATTTATCTCTATGGAGAGGACAGGTGCTAAAAACATGAATTTTGAAAAATCGTGGGAGGGAAGACAAAAAGAAAAAGCCTCACAGCTGCTCATTGTCCTGCCTTGACAAAACATGATGACAATCCTGGAAGAAAAAGATTGACCTAGAAAATGTAAGACTTCACAGAGGTATCACTCCACAATAAAGGCCAGAGACATAAAAACAGATTACACTGTAATGAAGCTGCCAGGAATGCTAAAGAAGACATCTGGATGCCACCGCCACACAATATTTTTGCATCACTGTGATACTGTGGGTATCCAGATGCAGAATCTGGTGGGATCCTGGTCTGAAAAAGACTTTCAGGCAACCTTATCTCCACAGCCACTGGGGTCAAAGCAGTGTATGGCTGCATGGCCTATATACAGAAGATCTCATGTTTTATGGCACCAAACACAATAAATGCTCATTTTTTAGGCATTGCTCCCATCGAAACAGAGTCTATGCACCTGAGTGAGCTGCCTACAGCTGACAAGAAGTCTCTTGTCTCAGAAAGAAAACCACCATATGGGAAGTCAAAGGAAAAATCAAAGATAGAGATGTGTTTACACTCTGATAGTGTAAGTCTACAGAGCACATAGACCCTCATGGAATTATATTATTTTTGAAAAAAAAAGACATCAGGAAAAGTCATTTTATTTCTTCTGAAGAGAAGGGGCATGAAGTTGCTACTCTGCCCTCCTCCTTGCTTATCTCCTCTTTCATCTTTTCCAGGTAGGCTCTTTGGACATGTGCCTAGAAGATGCGCTTTGATCCGTGTCTCTGCCTAGTGGCATCCATCTCCCCTCTCAGGGCAGCATCCACAAGCAGAGGAGGACCCTCAGCACTTCCCTTGGCACATCTGAGCCCAGTGGTAAGGATGTGCCCTGGCCTTTAGCCCTATCCCTCCACAGAATCAAAGAAAAGCCTTGAGGTCTCCACTGCAGCTCCCACTGTTTTTGTGTTCCTGTCTCTCCATTTGCCTGCCTGCTAGAGCTGAGGAGGAATCAGGGGGTCGGGGATTCCTAGGGAATCTTGACACTTAGATAGATGAGAACAGTTGTATCTTAAAAAAAAGTTACCAAAGGCAAAAGTAAGGTTTTAAGAAAAATCACTGAGCATGACATCTTTTGTTCGTGTGCATGTCAGGACTCCCATTTTCCTCCCATTTTAATTAGTTGAAATAGTGCAGAGTAATTAAACAAAGAGCTACTATATGTAGAATATGAGTAGATCTCTCAAACGTGCTGAAGAAAAATCTTTGGCTTTAAAGAAAATCAAGCTTTAAGAAGAAAAAAAATTAAATAGGTTTTTTTTTTTCTTTGATAGTATTTTTTTGTGCCAACAGAATATTCTGTTATATAATGTCTGAGCTGACTGCTTGAAATATAATCGTCATATAATTCCTTCCCTTTTTCTGATGCCTTGGTGCCAAGCACACAGTTAAAGTCCTGTGCAATCAGTTTGTTTTTCATATTTTCTAAGATGCTGAAGAGCATTGCTCTGCTAGTATCTCAGCTCATCAGTCAGGAGCCTCAGGAAAAGAAATGGCCCTTTGGAGTCTGGGCATGGAGACCTTCGTGTCGGGAAGTAACCAAACTCTTCACACTTTTCTGCGTTGGGGACAATTTCAGCCCATGTCTTCTTTAATCAGGGCAATAGAAGGATTTAATCAGACAGAAAACAGTCCCTTCTATCCTGGGGATGGAATAGGTTTGGATTTGAAGGTATAGTTTGTGACCTTTCATTTCTTGATGGTTCAACACGCTGATGGTTTTATTCCCACCTCCTCCTCTGCCTGCTTATGTGACTATTATGTGCAGTCACGGATGGCTGGGAGGCTGCAGATTTCTGTGCTGACTCATGGAAAATAGGATTTCCACATCAGGAGAGAGATGTGTGCAGATATTAGTGCTTTGATGTGAGAAAGCACAGAAGCACATCCCCTATACAAACATCTACTTTCAGAGGACCCTTCACAGCCATCATGCCAGTCCCCCAAGGTTTTACACCTCCTCTGCTCTGTAGAGAATTGCTCTTTCTACAGAACAGAAGATGATTCCAAAGCAAGTCTTCTAAAAGGGGAGTGAATCCATCTAGAAGTACAGTTGCAAAAAAGTTGAAAAAATATAAATGTGAAAAAAAAAAAAAAGCCTCTCATTGCTCCATAAGGATGTTCACTGGAGGCACATTTGAAAGAAAATAACTCATATGAGAGTTTCTACGGCACTTTTGACTAGCAAAGTGTACTTAAGGCAGGGGTCAAAGCGCCGTTTTCTCCCCCATTTTCTCATGATGCAATGTCTTTCCCTTCTTTTCTACTCGCCTTCCCTCCTTCAGCTATTTCGCCCTCATAACTGCTCCACACCATCTCTGAGGTGCTCTCAGCACATGGCTGAGTTGCATGCAAGGGCATCGTGGCACCAGCTCCCACGATGTCATGAGGACAGCGCTCTGTGGTGGCAGCGTAGGACAGCCCGGTGAGGATGGTAGTGGAATATAGTACCCTTAGCCTGAGACGTGGTGGGCTGCACCACTTCTGATCCTTATTTTTATTTCATTTCTGCAAGTAGTTAAGGAATGTACCTACCCCTCTAGGATCTTTCATTGTCCTCTTCACTGCAGCCACCTAAGTATATCTCAGTGTTTCTGGAAGTCTTGTGAGAAGGAGCAGTATTAATATCCTTTATATAATGGTAGGAACGGAGGTAGATGGTGGCAGAATAACATAGAAATTCTGTATCTGTCCTGGGAGTGGGTCTACAGTCCCTAAAGGCTCGTTCCATCACTTTAACCACAGCACTACCCTGTCAGCCAAAAAAAAAAAAATACCTGGAATGAGCCAGGACTGCAACATTGCCATGAGCAGAACAGGTATCTCCAGGACAAATATTATGTCCCTAGCCTCAATGATCTGTTAATTTTTTAAAAGATGACCAGGAAGTGATGCCTTTCCTCTGAACCAGACTAACATTACACCTAATTTTAAGGACCACTGTGAATTTATGCCTCTTACTAGGTGGGTGCTAGGTGGGTATTAAAAGCCAGTTGGAGTCACCATTGCCCAAAAGTGGGTATTCTTTTGGGTTAAGACTCATCATATTATTAGATACCTTGTTTTGTGACATATGGATTATTTGTACAGAATATGTACATATTCTTATTTATAGAAACACCTGTAAGTCAAACTGAACAGAGGCAGAAAACAGTGAGGCTAGATTTCCTCTCCTAAAGAAATTCTCAGCACTCCAGACAAATGAAAAACAATATAGCAGAAGATGAACCGAAATGCCTGAAACAAGTGAGAAGTGCTTTTTGAGTGCCTACTTCCTGCTGCTGATGGCATTCAATCAAGGGCAAACAGGACATTACTGGAGCTGGAGGGGAACTATTTCCACCTTAAAAGAAAAATGTGTCTATGGATCATTCCCTCTACTCAGAGGTACAGCACATTTCTCTCACTAAATCAAACGGCTCTGTATAACACAGTGTAGCACCGATTTGGCAGTAAGGCACCTCTCGCTGGATCCATTTACCCATTTGTTCCCTGTGCATTTTTTCGCGTGCATCAGGTTGGGGGATTTCAGCCTGCAATTGTAAGAAAGCAAATAAAGTAGTTCATACAGTTTGGTTTCACAGGAATATCATTTAATCAAGCATTGTATAGGAAATACACGGTTCCTTAGGTGATATGGTAACTTATGTTGGATCTGGGAAATTTTATAAGGGATAAATTTGACAATATACTACAACACTGGAGGTTACAAAAGACATGATGAACAGTATTGTCCAGTGTGCTTATAGAGCACACCTCAGCAATGTGTTCGTAAACATGAATCAAACCCTGCATGCTTGATTAGCACCTTAGCAACACCGCTGAATTACTGGAGGCCTTTATAAATGGGACTGATAAGACATATTATTGTAATCTTCACTGTCTGTGAGTAAGGGCTGTATCTCTGCAGAAGTTTCTCTTCTTTTCTTCCTGCAGGCGAGAGCGATCCCTGTGAGCAGAGCAGTAATTATGCCACCGATCACAGCTGCGCCAACTAACCAGGCCCAGATCTGACGAGCTTGCTCAAGATATGGGATTAAAAAGTCCTGGAAAGAACCAAATTCTGGGGAAAAAAAAAAAAAGCAGAAAAAGAAACATCCTTTTATATTATGTAATTTACTGGTAAAGACTGGCAGTTATGTAATGGCTAACACCAGAAAACTCAAGGTGAAAAAAGACACTACATTTGGTAAAAAATGCCCACAGTTCACAAATAGTTTTGAGCAAATCTTCTCGGTCCTTAATTTATGTTTCCCCATTTTTCTATTAGAAACAGGACCAGGGTTCACAGATATTCTTTAGGGTTCTATCAAAACTATAAGAACATAACACAAGAACAGACCGTGCAGTATGGCCAAAGGTCCCCCTAGCTCAGAATCCTTCCAGCAGCAACAACCAAAGAAGAGCACAAGAGCAGAGTTTAAGAGCAGGTCAAGAATATTCAGAACATTTCACAAAATACTCTCCCAAACTCCACCAATGTGCAGCTCAGGGATTTCCTGAACCAGAAGTGGTGTCCTCATGCGTAATAGCCACTAGTGGATTTTTTTTATTATTTTCATCAGCTTGTCTTGTCAAAACTGCTCTTTGAACTTCTGTCACAACCTCTTGGACCAAGGAGTTCATAGAACCATAGAATCATAGAATGCTTAAGGTTGGAAGGGACCTCTAGAGATCATCTAGTCCAACCCCCCTGCACACGCAGGGTCACCTACAGCAGGTGGCTCAGGACTGCGTCCAAGCGGGTTTGGAAGATCT
>VZSV01000042.1:2960586-3024934 GCA_013398735.1 Nothocercus julius
TATCCAGTCTGTCCAGGTCCCTCTGGATGGCAGCACAGCCCTCTGGGCTGTCAGCTGCTCCTCCCAGTTTCGTATCATCAGCAAACTTGCTGAGGGAGCACTCCATCCCTTCATCCAGGTCGTTAATGAATAAATTGAACAGGACTGGGCCAAGGACTGACCCCTGGGGGACACCGCTAACCACAGGCCTCCAACTAGACTCCGCACCACTGATAACCACCCTCTGAGCCCTGTCATCTAGCCAATTCCTAATCCACCTCACTGAACATGAGTTCCTTATCTTAACTGTATACTCTGTGAAGAGCCACCTTCTTTCCCTTGGCCACCTGCTTGTTTCCTTTGATGTGTCTCGGGCTGGGAGAGGCAGTGGTAACTTCTCACACAGGGCTCTCATTTCGCTGTGTGACCTCTTCATAGCACACCCCAGAGCCGGCTGGCTTCTATGTGAGAAATGCAAGGATGAATCCTGTTTGACCAAGCTGGATTTGGAATACACATCTCCCAGTTACTATCTGCAGGAAACGTTTTCAATTACTTCTGAACAGTGTGTGTGTACCTGGACTGCTGTAAATGTGCTCAACCACCTTTAGTGTGGCGCTTTCCCATAATGTCTTCCTGCCCATCTCCCAGTGGTGGTGCCAAGAAAAGTGACCCCATGCACTCCTTGAAGCATGGTACTTCCGAACTTGTGCTTTTGAATGCACTCTTCTCTGAAAAGATGCTATTGGTTTGGGCACTTTTAAAACTACACAGTCTTAGTACTTGATGTCTGAATTACTCTTTGAGATACAATATCAGTTTAACCTGAATATAGTTTGGTTTGCCTCTACAATTCTGCTTTACTTTTGGGAAGTGTGGTTACTATTTCTTGGGTTCTTATTTTCCAGTTTTGTATTCTGAGATTGGACTTGCTACAGTCTACACAGTCAGCCACCTTCTTCCGACCTCAGTAGACATATAAATGCTATACAACAGTAAGAATTATTAAAAAAATAGGTTCTTAATACTGCAAAATGGACTTCAGAAGCCTCTGTATACAAGGCACCTCGTAATTTCTCATCTGCCAAATGAGGACAGCACCAGCCAGTCAGATCCTTTGTACTGTGAATTTAAATTAATATTTCTGCAGTTCTCAGCTGCTGCAGTGGTAGGCACCAAAGAAAAAAGTGTAGGAAGATACATCTTCAGGATAGTCTTTTAAGAGTGTGCAATAAATCATACATTTGGCTACGCACAGCTTAACTGAGAAAAAAAGAAACCAAAATTAAGGAGAATTGGATATCTGATTCTTAATGAATTCTGTCTATGCTGTGCAATGTATAAAGTGAAAGTCTCCGGAAGAAGAACATGTACTTAAAGATAATGCATATATTTGAGCCTGGAGGGTGAATTATGATTATATGGAAAAATTTAATGTTGCAATTCTTAATTTTCCATGCTTGACATTGTAACCTCAACATTTTTAATCTGCCACTTTTATGATTATATTATAAACAAGATGGAATTAGAAACAAAATGGAGGATACATTTGATAACAGAAACCTGATACATGAGAGAAACTCAATACTGTTTTAAAGGTGTTTAAAAAAGAGCATTAACACAAAGTTCTCCTCTTTGAGAACTTTATCTGGGATATGAGGGATTTCTAAGTGACTCCATAAATCCATACTTTATCCTTCAACTATCTCTCTCCTCCATCAGTATTAATTGGAGTTCTGACTATCTTTCTATCTTTTCATTGGTAAAATATAGCATGACTGAGACACAGAGAAGTCACAATTCATGACTGGTCCTTTCAGAAGGGAATAATCTAACCCCTTTTATATATATGTATTATATATATATATATATATATATATATATATATATATCCCTGATATTCAGTCAAAATCTCTCTCTCTTGCTTTCTGCACACCGTTCCCGCAATTTGCTTGAAGTCCACAGCCATCTCCGGGCATCGACTGCCTGTTTTCGGCTTCTGCTTGCTGTACAGAAGATGTTTAGCGTCTCTATCATGAAGTTACCATGGTTACTCGGGGGTGCCAGAGAATGGAGTATCCCAGGGCTTCCTATAATCTGTAGACATGTGACCCAAACATGACAGTAAACCTATGGCTGTTCCCAGGCTTGTCTGCCTCACAAAATCCTGCAAACTGGGATTTCAAGGACTCCACTGCCGTAACGCTTTAGTCTCTGACTAGGGCTAGAGCCACGAGTGCAGCGATGGTTTTCTGACAGCTACCTAGGAAAAGTGTTAAGAAAGCGTGTAGAGGACAGAGCTGCTCTCTGGGAGCTGTTTTTTCAGTCAAATGAAAATGTGGTTTTAGTCAACTGAAGTTACCAGCCCCCAAAGATACCATGATTTCAAATTATGGAGACCCTCAGTCTGTCCCTACACCTGTCCCTACAGTGAGGAGAAATTTGCACATCCCATGCGCTACACTGGGGTTCCCTGTATGGAAACTTGGACAGCAGGAGATGTTGTGCGTGAATGTTAATGAGCCATGTATTGGTGTAAATTTAAACTGTTGCTTTTTAGTCCTGTCTTAAATCTAAGGTGGGCAACTCAGGAAACTACGACTCCTTCCCTTAAAACCCCTTTCATCACATGGCTATCACTGGAAAAGGTGAGAATCAGGTCCTTTCTGCATTTTATAATAAATTTTATAATCTCTTTTTTTCTCAGAGATGAGTTGGTTAGAGTAATCCCTGCTCATTACTTCTGCACAGTAGCATTGCTGTGCATTCCCACCCACCCACTGGCCTTGCTGACACATTTGCAGAGTGGATTACAGATAAAAATGGATTATTTTTGTGTATTGAAAGGGGAGAAATCAAATATTCGTGGTATATTTATAGAACAACACAGTTTGTTGTTGCTGTTGTTGTCATTGCTGCTGGATAATCTGAGTTAACACTTGCTCATGATAGTCGCTCTTTCATAGTCTGTTTATATGAATCTCTCAAAAAAGAGGCGAGATCTGGCTATAGGATACGTGATACATGCCATGACTACATTGGGTGCTACAAGGATGCTAATACCTCATGGAAAGATAATTTCCTTTTTCTAGGTCTCGATGAAAAAAGGAAAAAACAAACAAACAAAAAAGTGATTTTTTAAAATCCATTCTTCAAAAAATGAGAAAGAGCCACCCACACATATAGGTGTTATCAGACTGTACCCACTAAAAGATTTTCTGTGGAAAAGTCAAACTGTGTGTGTGGTTTTATCTGTTCCTATATCCTGAAGGAAAAAAATAAAAAGACTTAGTCCAAACCCTTAAATGCAAATACTTGGAATAACTCTTGCAATAGAATATTGGTGTGACAGCCATTGCTAGGTGGTGCCATTAGTCTTCTAAATCCTTTCTAAGAATGCCAGCAAACATTCATCCTCAGCAGGCCATGCCGCTTTGTTAGTTTTACAGTTCATGGTTTACAAGTCAGGGAGGGCTGGGTGGCTACTTCACTTTCTGCTCAGATCAGCACCCAAGCAATTTCACTCTGACATGTCTTTGATTTCTGAAGGATGGATTTCTGTGTATAATGTTTATGACAACTTCTGCTTCAGGGCTGTCATATGCATGAAAATAAATGAAGCTACAATTTAAAAATCCACATACTCTCCTGCACTGATTTGCTTTTCAGTAGAAAGGAGGGCTTCAGGCATCAACTTTTTCCCCGGGGTAGAAAAACATTTTAATTTAGCATTAAAATACCATTTTCTTGTTGGATCCTTTCCTCCTTTTGTTTCTTGTAACCAGCCTCATAATGTTCTGTTTGGAACAATTTTACCTCTACAAAGTCGTTGTGCTCTAGCCCAGAACTGCTGCCATTGCAGCTTTTCTCCAGTCACTTGCTTTAAAATCAAAAAAAAAAAAAAAAAAAAGGTTTCTTTGTTCATTCCTCACCTATCCATTCCTGCTCCTCTGTCTTTCACCTTCCTCCCCATTAGGAAGATCTGCAGAAATTCTATCTATGCTCATCCACCTGTATCTTCACTGAGGTTATTTTTTTCAACCTTTTTAGCTTTTTTCTGCATGTCTCATAACTCCTGGCTGTCGTGCACAGACCCATACTTTCTGTTCTGCCTTGAGTACTCTGGAAGCAGCTCTCCTTCTTCAGCTCCTCTACTAAGAAGTTCCTGTTTACTCTTAAGAAGCACCTAGCATTCCTATACAGAGAGAAGTCTCTGTTTAGAAACTGAAATATTGAGAAAAATCCTTATCTGCCTCTGAAATTCTAGAGCATTTTCCATTTGTAACCCATTTTTTCCTTTGGATGAGAAATAGCTCTCTTACTTTCACTGAGATTAACAGAAGGTTGAACAACATCTAAGGATTATCTGGACCTTCTAAGTGAGATTGAATTTTGCTCTTTGTGTTGATCTTTCAAATAATTAAGGATCTACTTTCCTCATGTTCCTCATGTATTAAGAATATAGGCAGAATTTAATGAGAATTCCATATTCTGAGCACTGCATGCTCGCGCAGGAAGAAGGAAGGGACCAGGAGTAAACAGAGCTAAATTGTTAAATGGTAACATGCTTACTGCTTGCTTTTGCAGTACTAGTTCAGTTCTCCCTATTTCTATCTCTCAGGATATTTGGCATTTTTAATGGTATGAATACCATTCATATCATGATTACATCATATCATGAGATTTCAGGAAACTAGTGTGTTTCATTAAAATTAGGTATGTATTTTTCTAATCGTGATCAAAAATTAAAACATGGATATGTAAACAAATAGGAAAGTTATTAATGAATTCAAAGTATTAATTTTGAGATTATATTTTAAGTGATTTTGAAATTATTTTCTGTTTGAATAAATGGGGTTGGTCAAATTGTGTATGGCAAGCTAGAAGAAATGCTGAATTGTTTCTGTGTTGCATTATGAAATAGCCTTAACGATTATCCAGGTGAGTTAGAGATTCCTTTCCTTACATATAAAATAATCAGTCATAAAATGAGTTTTCTGGATGGCTCTAAATCACAAGGCAGATTTTACTTAACTGGAGAATTGAATGAACAAGCTGAATGCACACTTAGACAGTTTATCAGATGTGCAGAAACCATGCACCTTCATCATTAAGCAAACTCCTTCAGAAGAGCAGAATGCCCTCCTGGGCATTGTTATTGTCTGATAAAGGAAAAAAAAAAAAAAACCCAAGAACACTAGTTTTGCTAAAATGTCTCTGCTATTTTTGCTTACAGTTACTATATCTTCAGCTTTCACCTGCCTTTTAATTGAACAGATGTTTTCACAGAAAGTTTTCTACCTCAATCACGAAAAGCAAACATGCCAGTAAGCTACTTGGCAATGATGTTTTGCAAAGATGATAACTGCATCTCATACCTAGGATAGATTTTGAAAACAGTGAGCACCAGAGATGTGTCCGATCATTCCAATAGTCTATTTTTATAATGGATTGGTTCAAAGTATCTAAGAAATCTTCTGTTCCAGATGACCTTATATCTTTAATAGAATTTAACTCTTCTCTTAGACGAGAAGGATAACTGCACTACCAAAGTGAAATTATGAAGTCCTCTGCTCTGACCACAAGACCTGAGTCTGCCTGATGTTTCCCAGCAAGTCCCCTGTCCAATCTGTGCTTGAGAGAATGCCTGCAATACTGAAGTCAAATATAACAACAATACAAGTGAAAATTGTCAGTAAACAATGCAAAATCCATGAGACTCAATTAAGAAGCATTATAAATGGTCCAAAGGGCCAGATGCATTCTGTACAAATAACTATAGGGTAAACACAAAGTCAGCGGATCACCTAGTTATAAGTGCTGTACAGAGGTTGTGTTGTGCTTTAATAGAGGTGAATTTTATTCTGGATATTTAAGAGATCAAATGTATAAACAAAAAAGGAGAATTTTGGATCTCCTTACCCTTCAAACAAAGTCTAGAATCTGAAAAATCCACTGGTTCCCACTTATGTTGCACAGCATCACCTGAGCTGGACAAACAGCAGATTCAAAACCCAGTCCCTTTTCTTCCCAGATCTGATCACAAGGTGATTCTTTGGGTCCGAATCTGTTCTTTATGAATCTGTGTAGTTACACAGCATAGACAAAATAGGTAGGATTGATGACAGTTATTAATTTTTGGTTGGCACTTTTCAAAGAGTATCATATTGATTATATATTTAACTGTATATATAATATATAATTGTAACAATATCTATAAATATATATAATAAACTGTAATAATATATATATAATATATTATAATATATATTTTATATATATAAATTTAACATTTAATTAGAATTGTAATGTTACCTGGTTCTTCCAGATATTGATAATCATATCCCAGCTCTCTCGACGGAACAAAAAATTCTCCATTTCGGTAAAGAGGGATAAAAGGGACCATGTAATTTTCTCGGTTGTGCCCAATGGGTGCATTGGCTGCTGGGTAAATTTCTCGCAGGGGCCTGTGTCTTCTTAGCCACCGCTCAAAAATGCTGTGAAAGAAGAAGAATGGCTATGAATGCTGGAGATTGTCATAAATTTTATTTCCAGAGATCACAGATTCACAGAATCACACAGATATCAGAAACAGTCAAAGAGGCTTGAACCCTGGGGGTGGATTGACACACATTACCTTGTGATCCTATATATGCAACACTCTCCACATAGTTCTGGATTAATTACTTTAGTTATGATTTCCTATGCAAGCCAATGTAAAGCAAAGGTCTGCATTGCTGCAGAGCCACTGAATACATTTTTAAATTTCAAATGCAATTCACTGTCTCAGTATGACCTAATTATAGCTTCTGCTCAGTAATTCACATAGTCCTAAGGGATATAGAGAAGAAGACTGAAGACCACGGTCCTTCCTCTTCACCGTCAGAACTTATTATGGCCATTTTTGCATAGACCTGTTCCCATCTCTTCAGTTCTGTTCCCTTTTTCCTGTTCTTTCTGCATTATAACCAGAGGTTTACATTACTCCACTAAAATGTGGTTACACGATACTTGGCTTGACATCATCCAGGAGCTAGAAATATCTGAGGAGAAAGGAATAGACTAGATGAGGGCAGAAATTTCATAAAGTAGGCCAAACAACTCTCAGGAAAGATGCTTTTTTCCAGCAGTAGATTCTAGCTCAGCAGGTGCCAGAGGCTTCATGCCCTGGCTGTCAGGACCTAGAGGGCACTAATAGCTGTTAGTGGTCCTGACCTGAGGCCTCCTTCTGCTTATGGACCAGGAGCTCCATTTCAGCTCAGCCAGGGCCCCAGGGATGCCATAGCGGTGCTAGTCTCCAGACTCTTGAGATGTTCTTTGGTTTTCCTGGACTGACCTTGGACCTGGCTTGATCCTTGCTTTTACCCTGATGTTCATGTTGATACTGTTGATAATACCTGCTGCTGTCACTATCTCACCCTGCTTGGTGCGGTGGTCTTGTTGCTCGCTATCATTGACCACGAGCTGAAGGGTTCAGATTCCTCTGTGTAATTAATAACCAATTGTTCTGGCACTGACGTTCTCTTAAAAACACAGTCCTTAAATCCAAGATCTCTACAGCATCAGGATCTCTGCATATCATCCAAGAATTCTGCAGGTAGATTTCATCTCCTGTCTTTGGGCAAAAGTTTTAAGAATCTGCTTACCCCATCAAATTAAAGCTTGCTCACTCTCGCTCATCAAAGCAGAACTGAGGCCAGAAACTCAGGGGTTTTTTTAGAATCAAAAGATTTAATAGATGAAAGCATCACTATGTTCATCCACCTTGTCAGCCCTTAACAATGCAGTTACTAATCTTGATTAAATTCTTAATTTATGGCTCTCGTGTTCAGTTGATTTCATCAAACCTATCTAGAAAGACTCTTATCATAATAAAAAATGTTCAGCTGAAGCCTTCAGATGAATAAATTTAAACAATGATATCAAGGCTTCAGTTGTAGTTATCACAAGGAAGTTTGAACAACAGCTCTGTAATCAGATTACATCTCCAGAAAATAGTATAGAAAAATTCAGTAATCATTACAAAAGAAATAGGATATAAAGGAAATAAAGGTCTTAGTTTAGACAGAGGAGAATGATGGACTTCACTCCTTATCCTGCATGATCTTCAACCTTGCCTTAGGTAAGGCATTCTGCCCGTCATTTAGAAGAAGGGAGCCGAGATAGTTCCTTTCTGTGGGACAGAAACACTAGAAGTGCCAAGATGCTCATGCTGGGAATAGAGAAGCATTTTAGTAAGAAGAAAGAGATAGGACTTAGATCAGTTTTTTAAAATCTGGTGATGGGCCATGTCTTAACTTTCAAATGCTCAATCTGAGGTGCTCTATAGGGAGTGACTTTTAAAAAATGCTGAGTACTCACATTCAGAAATTCTGGAGGGTTGATGAGCACATAATTCTAAACAAGAAGCCATCACTGACCTGAAATAACTTCATATGATACCCCGAAATGCAGCATCCTATCTGGGTGACTTAAACGTTGCAATTTCACAAGCAGTTTCCAGAAAAATTCTTAGGATATTAATCTTTTAAATAGAATGCCAATGCAAATAATTTCCTTGGAAATGAATATATGCACTTCAGTTTCTTTCATTTGCAATGTGGTTGCTACATTAGATATCAAGCTTTTCTTAGCAGTAGCAGGAGTATTGAATAGTCTGTCCTTGCAGCTGATCCTTAGGTTCAGATGCAATCATGTGCCTTTAATTACAGATATGATGAGTTCTGCTGATGTGGTAGCTATATCATATATTTTCGTGAGCTGTTTATGATCAGTTCCCTCTCTAGCCATATAGCACCAACATAAAATTGTACAATCTTTACTGAAATACATTTCATCTATCACAACTGTATGCTAGTGTAGAAAATTCATAAATATCCCTGTCGTTTTCAGGACTCGTGTCTTCCGCTTTTTCCTGTTAAATATCTCGCTCCGTGCATTTATCTTGATTTTCCTTCAGCCATGTTGAGATATTAGTATTATATTCTGCTTGCTAACAAAGTGATTGGATGAAGATGCATTCCACTTAATGGCTTATTCCCAACTTGTTCAACAGGATGGATTTGTAATACTACACTTTTCTTGGCAAGATAAGGCATGTGGCTTAGTATTTTCTTGAATATCTTCATGTTTTTCTTCTTTTGCCTGAGAAAAAGTGATTAGAGCCTGACAGCTCTAATACATCACTTCTATATTTCACATTCTCATCTGTTTGTATTTCTCCTTTTAAAAGGGAGGCACTGCCATTTCCTTCCTTTGTTAAGAGAAGTTGTAAGAAAAAAAAGCTCACCCTCACCTTGTAAAACAAGTTTCCTGGCTCGGTAGGAAAAGAAAACTCCCTCTTGCATCCAGTAAGGAGGGAGTTGGGGAGTGGGGAGAGGGAGTAGACCTAAGCTATATCTCTGTTGTGAAGTACAAGTAATACATGCTGGACACCTTAGGCCATTCCTATCAAAGAGCAGCATTTTGAGCCTCCCCAACTGAGGCCATTGGCTCCCCTCACAGGTTTTTAAAGAAAGATAGACTACTAATGTAGCCTATGGATTGTGCTATCAATCAGGTGGTGACATTGGCACAGTGTTTCTGTCCCTTGGAGATTTGCCTTAACTGAAAATACTTTGGTCACAACAACTGTATATATGGAGAAAATAATTAAACTGTCTTTGGCTTCAGTGTACTGGGGTCAATGAATTACAAATTCTACAGGAAAAGGATTTTTTTTTTTTCTCAGCCAAAGTGCAGGAAGAGAACTGCTTCACGGTTGAAGAGATAACTGAGAGATCAGGCAAGTTATCCATTTTCTGTTGATCTGTGGTAACTGTCATGTCTCAATCTATATCTTAATTTGAGGCAATTAACATCAAAAATGCTCTCATTCATGTAATGCTATCCTCTTCTGCAGGCAAAGAGAACACATCTTAACATTTAGAACGGTCATCTGACAGCTTGTCCGTGTATCTTAGTCTACAAAAAATGCTAGTTCTATCAGATAACTGGTGTGTGTTTTCTGTGGCAAAGACAACTCAGTACCTCAGTTGATCTATTGCTGGTAGAGCTTTTGATTTTCTTTTGTAAAGAAAATCATTTGTAAGTTGCTTCATTTTAGTATCTTGAAAATATGTACTTATTTTCTGTATTTTGCTCTGTAGCTACAAGCTTGGAAGACTGGCTTAGGACTGAAGAACCACAACTACACATGTAGAGACAAACGTGCTCTGATAACCTGGTCCCTTTGCTGAGTAATTATGTTCTCTGTAAGAAAGCAAGGCATGTAGCAGAATGGCAGACTTGAACTGCCTGTAGCAGTTTTTTTGGTTACCTTGGAAAAACTCTACTACCATGTTTTCCTTATATGAACCCCAGTGTCCTCCTCTGCCCCAGAGACCCTAACAAAGAAAGATTATGAATAAAATGGCAACTAAAGGCCTCCATTCCTCTGTGCAATGAGATCAAGAGTAATAAAAAAGACATAAAAAATCAGGGCCCCATGATATACAATTTCCAGATGACTTCTGTGAAAAAAAATATTATCAAGCAGACAGTCACTGAGGGAGAGATATATCTGATTCTTTCAACAGTCCTGGTTGCTCTTTCTCAGCATTTGGACCAAGAGGTCAAACAGCTAATTAAATATTTATTTTTGTACAAGTAAGGGTTATATTCTCCAGACTTGGAGGCCTTTTTTATTTTTATTTTTTTTTCCCACCACTGCAGTGCCAGCTAAACTAATGTAATTTGGGAGATGTTGGCAGTGTTGAAGAGAGCAGATGGTCCTGAGGATGCTGGGAAATATAAGGCAGGATAAAGGAGAGAAGAGCTAATCAAAAACCATTGGGAATTAGACAGAGGGGATGAGAACGGGGAAAACCTAACTTGGAATCTAACAGGGATAGTCCATAAGTAGTCATTACCAGAGAGGAAAAAGGAGAGGGGAGAAGAAGAACAATTACTGTGTGAAAAGCAAAGATTACCCTCAGTTTGACTAGAAAAGAAGAAGCAAACATGTTGGCATCTCTTAGGGACAAAAAATTCCTGTATTTTGGTCTAAGCCAATTCTTCCCTTATCTTCTTCCCAGGAATAAAATATTTAGGGCTTGTGATCAGCTATCAGGATGCATTTTTATCAGGGAGGTTATCCACTGGAGTGGGCTATCCTACTTGGGATGAAGAAAATGAACCCTATTTATCAGGTCTTTTAATACAAGGTCAGACACTGAGAAAGGAGAGATTCAGAAAATGTGTCTTTAATTTTTAGCCCTCCCTTCCCCCCCTCTCCCCCCACTCCAAATGCCAAATTATCCAAATCTTTGAGCAATTGTGGTTGGTGGCCAGAGCAAATTACCTTGGCTGTCTGTGCCTCAGTGGTTTAAGAGTGAAGATTTACAAAAAAAAGAGACATGATTAATGTCGAAAAAAAACAAAAAAGATATGCTATTAATACATCTTAACGGTATACTAACTATTATTTCCAAAAGAATGCTGGATCCATTTTCATTCTGTGTTTGTGGCTTGCATGGACTTCTACAAGTGACTTAGAAGAGATTTTGATAGCCATATATAAAAAGGTATTTCCTGAAATGAAGGAGATGTATAATGACAGGAAATTGAAAGGGATAGGAGAATATTTTGAATTTGAAAAACAAACTCTCACTTTTAGAGCCCCCAAAACTCATTATCTATAGTATACTTACAAAATAGTAATGATTTTAAGGTTGGGGTTTTATTAAACTACATATTGAAAGTTTAAGAATTACTGGAGTATGATGATCCAGAATCTATGCAAAGAATATTTTATTTTTATGATAAGAAACAGCACTTTAGCATTGTACAATAGGGTGGACTTAGACAAATTAGGCTAAAGAAAAGCTCAGTATTTGTATTTAAATCTTGCAACAACTTGAACAGGGGACACTACAAATTCACAATCACTTCAACACTTTGGTTCAATCAGAAATCAAGTGCTTGACTCAAAAATAACTGAAGGAAGTAAATCTGACTGGAATTATTCTCAAAAGGACAAAAGACCCAAGAGAATCATCTTTTGCATATTAGACAACTTTCAGAAAGTGTTAGAAGCCCCATTTTATTTTAGAGAAAATAGGCATATTGTCCAAGATGACACCAGATATGCTGCTGTGGAGCAGGACCTCAACTACAGGGTCACTCTGTGCCTACCAGACTGTGATGCCTCGAGGAGTTAGATTATATCATTGCAAAGCAGATGGTTGCGGTTTCATTTATGGTTTTCCACTTCTATAGATCTATGTATAGATCTCTCTGACTTTTAGTAAGCCTAATAATACTTGTGTGTACCAGCATGGTTAGGTTTAACAAGCTGGTATACAGTAAAATGCAAAAAGGACTGCAGGTATACAGATGCTTCAGTAATTTAAATTTTCATTCTGGAGAAATATACTTCAGCTTTGCAAGGTTTTAGTGTGATAAGGTATTTTTACAGAGAAAATTAAAACCATCTATAAAGGACATGGATATATCGCTTCCATCTGATTGTATATAAAATGAATCTGAATATTTTCCTTGTTGTTCTGCTCCATACATACCAAATTATAAACAGCAAAACGAAATGAGCCTTAGTAGAAAATTAATTTGAGAAAGCTGAGTTTAAAGAGTAGGGTGAAAAAAAAATATACAAGATGGATTTGAGGATCATTAAAATCCCACCAAAATATATTGCTGCATTCATATTGTTCTATGAATAATATATACAACAGGGATTATAGCTAATGAAAGGATGAGTCAAAATAAATGGGTTTATGTTGCCAGTGGGAAATATCAAGCAGAATATAAGCAGCACTGCTGTATGTAGGCCGGATAACTTCATGCTGTTCTAGCTAGTGTTGTATGTTTTGTTAGAAGATGTTGCTCACAAGAAGGGAAACTTAAAACCTGTAAAAAGTAAAGAAAAACAATTGGAATAACTGTTTTCTTTATGATTTTGGGAAGAATCACCTCTAAGAACAGTTTACCAACAGCGTGTCTCCACTGTCATGATCAGAGGTACACTCAGTAGATTGCAATGTAATAGGAGAAAGCAGACCTTAAATATTTCCTAGTGTTATCCTTGTATTAAGCTGTTACAGAGACATTGACTCATAGAGCAAATCTAGCTGACCATTCAGGAGGATTTTGCAGAAGCTTAAGCCTGTGTGTTTTACTCTGCAATTAAGGAGGGCTGGAGAGAGGAAAGGTGAGGGTGAAGATGGCTGTCTACCTGTGTAGCAATTTCACTGCCACATAGCCAAAAGCATGTGTGATACTGCTTGTGTCCCTGGTGGGACAAGGACCATGCTCTCCTCCTTTTGCTGAAGGTTCAAGATCACTTCATATCCATATGAAGCATCCTTCCTACTCACTTCTTCCTTCTTGTCCTTGCTGCTGTTCTGGTGTTGCACAGCCATAATATAAAAAGGGTTAAGCAAGTGATTTTGTTTAAAACCAACCATTTAATTTCTCTTTTTTTTTTTTTTTTATTTATTTCTGGGATTGCTGAGGTCAGATAAAATTCCCAGACCTGATTCATTATGAGGAGCAGAAGTGGGCACCACCAGGCAGCAGCAGAAGGTGAGCAGGACTGTTTCTTCAGCTGATGATGCGCAAGGTTATGCTGACTTAAGGGATCAGCAAAGCTGTGCTCTTTGATTGTGGTTACCTTGAGCTTGATAAGCCCATACCTCTGCTAAGCATGCCCATAGGAAGTAGCAATAGTTCAGCTGCTAGATTTTATCACTTTTTGACATTCAGATATGTACCCGTGTCACTACTCACACAGTATTTGAGGCATTCAATCCTCATTTACAACTGTGAAAGTGAGGTTAGGTCAGACATATTATGGTAGGAGGAAAGCAGAACAATATTCCTTATAACTCATTTATATCTTTCATTTCAGTATCACGAGATGTGACATTCTGTAAAAGAAATCTGACAAGTGAGATATATTACCATTTGGAAAGGAAAGGAGAACAGAAACAAACTGAGGAGGCTAAAGCGCCAGTCCAAGGACTATGGCACAGTAGTCATCACTTTAGGAGTTGGCACTAATCACCTGATATGACAAAGTCACCTCAGGTAATTCCCATCCCAAGTGTTTGGGACCAACACTGGTGCTTCAGTCCTGGAAGAGCTGCTTATGCTGAGGCTATAAAGTCAAAGCACTGTACTGTTTGCCAACATATGCGGTTATATTGCAGAGTCCTTTTCTTTTAGTGCTAAAGACACTACAGGGACTCTCAGGCTCATTGTAAAAAAAGTGTCCTGGTCACAGTACAAGTATCTGATTAAAAATTAAGATGCTGCCCTCAATTATTGCTAGAAACTTAGCCAAGATCTCCATGGCCATTTCTCCCCCACTGTTGAATCCCTCCCGAGATTACAGTGCTCCCTCTGTGTCCCAGACCTGGCTCTTGGGGAACTTCTAGACTTCTCCAGTCACCTCCACAGTGCAGCACGTGTGAGCAACCTCAGACACAACACCTCTCCCGTGAATTCCTGCATCAATGTCCCATCAGTCCAAAACCAATCCCTTGTTCTTCTGCATCTCTTACCCTGCATAACCTCACTCTGCTACTGGTGCCCTGTTTGATTTTCATCATTATCCTCCAGCACTTTAGAGAGCGAGAAGAAAGAAGGGGCAATTGCACTAGACCCAACCTAGACTGCTGAGCTACTGCAGCCTTTTGCACAGCTTCTTTCGCAACAACATCAGGCAGCTCGTACAAAGTAAGAGGACAAGTACTGGTGACAGCATCTCTGGCTGCTTGCCTGAAAGTCTGTGCCAAACCTGCTCTAACAAGGAGGTCCAATGTCATCACAAATGTGTTATCTGTGAAGAAAGATCACACCTACTGGCTATTCTGCATTTGTGTGTCATTCACCCTGTCTATGGGTATCATTATTCTGTACTCCAGAAGGACACCTGACAAGGCGTTTTTTACTGGACTTCAAAAGCCTCACTAGTTTTGACTATATACAGCAGCTAAGAACAGATCAAAACCTACAGGATACTTGCTTACAAGTTACATTGAAAATAATCATTGTGATTCTGGGCTCTGATCTGGGTATTTCCTGGGACGTTTTGGCTCTCCTGGCAAGTTCAAGTCCCTTCCAACCTAAATACTTCTCATTCTATGCTTCTGTATGTGTTGGTACGTAGTAGAACTCGCAGGTAAACACAATTTTGGCTCCAGGTTCATCGAGAATCCAAGGTCTTGGTCTTGGTGAGCTGTAATGCCAAAAGGGATCAAGGATTGCTCAGCCCATGCTGGGTGTGTTTCACCGTTAGCGTGTCCCCAAAAGTTATACAAGAACCTTCTTAATGGTCATAATGGAGAGAACCAAAGAAGTCCAGCTCTTGGCTTAAGAGCTTTCCAAAGAAAGCTTTCCAAGGAAACCCATCAGAGGAATCAAGACATCAGGCTTTCTCCACCACCTTACAACACCAGGTTATTACTGGGGTGCAACCTGGGGTACTGGGGGCCTCTGGGGTGTGAGACTCATTATGGGATGCCAGTGAAGAGCACCTTGGGATTGTAAAAGGCATGGGATGTTTAGGGAAGGAACCAAAGTCGAGGAAAAGGAGAAGTCAAGGTGGCTTGGCCAGGAACATGTGTGGGAAAATAGATGGAAAAGGGAATAAAACAGGCTGATCACTTATTGAGGTTCCAGTCAATACACTTGCCTGGCCATGCCCTGCACCTGATCAACACAGTCCATCTTCTTATTGAAATCTCTTTCTAGCTGTTTCCCCAGGTGTGGGGCTCTCTCTTGTGTGTGATTGTAAGCGTATGGAGATCTAAGTGCCTGTGGGCAGACCACGGGTCACAGGGCCCTATATATCTAGTTGCCAGCAGTTGGAGACACCAGAGAATACGCATATTGTGGATGTACATATGTCATGATGTGATTGCTGGCAGACATGAAGCCAGATGAGGCAGTGAGATATGCATATGTATAGGTACATATACATATATGCATATATCTATACGTATATTTTCCACTAGTGAATGTTCATCCTGGTCAGCCGGAGAGAGGAACAGGATAAGGCCATTTGTATGGTTTGTGTTTGTGTGACTGCTGTGTTTCCCGGTTGGTGTATGTAGTTGGCTATGTATATTGCGTATTTATTTTGTGCATGTGTGTTTATTAGGAATGCATGCTCAGCCTCAGAACTGACTGGACCTGGGGACTTCAGCTTTATGGAGCTACTGAACTTGGCAAGTATTAACACTTTAAACAAAGATTTGCACAAAAAAAAAAAAAAAAAAAAAAAAAAAGAAATATTTTAGCCCCATGGAGATGCTCTTTCACATAATTGTATGAGTCTAAGTTTTATCTTGCAGCATTTATTTCCATGTAGGTGAATGTCATGCCTCTGAAACATGAATATTCTTTGACAGTGAAGGTCTGGTTATCTTGTTTACCTTTACTCCGCCTTCTTAACTAAGTAAATTGTTTGCTTTTGTTGCCCACACTGACCTAGTCCACCTGCAATAGTGAGGGACAACTTGCAGATGACACAAAGCACCTTGCTTATCTAGACAGATTGACATCAGCTGCAGGCTGCCACCTGAAGGGCAATTCTCTGGATGTGTCATAGCAATGTGTACCATACTGACATCTTCAAACTCATTGCAGAACTGAGGAGCCGTGTGGCGTGTAAGGACCTTGGCACTGCCTGCTTCACCATCCCACTGCAAGTATCTGCACCTCCTTCCTCCTCCTTTATTCTCATTTGTGGCACGCCATAAACTGGAATCTTGGAGAGATGCACATAAAGGAAACCAAAGGAAAGGAGAGAGGACAGGCGTCATCCAGCATGACCAATCCCATCTAAGACACAACCTCCTCTCTTTGCTCCCTTCTGATTCTCTCTATCAAAAGCTTCAAGGTTACTGTGATCACCTGGGATATGAGATATCTTCCCTCTGCTAATGTGATTTAGAGCATTTCTCCCCTTATCTGTAAAATGCTCTCACCATCCTTCTAGGATTAAGGGGAAGAGAAAGGATCTTCAGCTATTTCATCTGAAACTGTTCCTCTTCATGTCAAAGAATACAGTAACCATAGTCAGTCAGAGAGTATGTGAGTGGGTCTCTCCCTGCTGCTCAGCATGCTCTCATGAGCTGCATGTGCCCTTGATCCAATAATAATGTAAGTGGTTTTCTTTTATTATAAAACACGTTGCAGCTCCTCCATCCTCTATTGTGAGAAAAAGCTGCTTAGGCACCTGAGTCCAAAAGAGGATTCACATGTGACAAACCTGAGCAGAGAAAGAAAGCTGCCATCAGAGCAGGAATAAGTGCTGTTCCTCCTACAGAAAGAGCTACTGAATGCCTCTTCCCCATTTACTGGGCTGACTCCCAAGAACCATATTCTTAAATACCTATCTTTTCCCAGGAAACATATGTAGCTGCTTTGATCCCATAGCATGAAGGTCTAGGGCTTCTAGGTGCTGGGCAGCTGGGCACCTTTTTAACTCAGTATTCCAGACAATGAATCTGACAGAGATTCCCCCCTTCTCCCTTTCCAAGAAATGATGTAGGCTGAACCAAGAAGTACTGAGCCGAGCCCACGTTTGATTGGTTATTGATGGGTTGCAACATAAAGAGCTTTCTTCCTACCAGAGGAGGAGATAATGGATTAGTACATCACTCACTGCACTAATATCAGAAGCTCAGTGCTGGAAATTGTCTAAGACTCTGCAGAAAAATATGAATGTAGTCTCATGTGGAACAGGGTTGTTGCCTAATTGTAATCTGGTTGTTGATTGCCTGTAATCAAGGCAACTCCTGCTGAAGCTTATTCTGCACCTTTCCTAGAAAAAAAAGTGACTTTAGGTCAGGCTTAGCTGGGTTAACATTCGGTCAGATATCTGATCAAAGTTTTTCTTAGTTGAGTCAAGCTCAGGTTTATACCAGAGAAAGTCAGCAGTGACTCTAGCTTTGATCTTGGAGAGGAATTATTGGTCCTTAAGATAGCTGTCATAATGTATGATGTTTCACCCCTGGCTGTCGAAGTAGGGCATTTTTTGGCTAAAAGTATTCATTTTTCATTCAGATTTATGTCCCTGATGTCCTCTGACACTGTGTGTGCCTTCTGTCTTTTGTAAATAAGGAAATACAGATGCAATGAAGAGTTTCATGAAAAAGAGATATAGCATTTGCTGGGGCATGTTTCCTGTGTTAACTTTCTCATGTTCATCTTTGCCACAGTTTGCAGCTAACAGAAAAACATCACTTGAAGTAAGAGATAGTACAAATGCCAATTGTTCCAAAGTTTAATAACTAGTTTCCCCTGAAGGGAAAGATAACAAGGAGATTAAAATGGACTGTGGTGCAGGTAGCTGGACTGACTCTATGTAATCCACTCCTGTGCTCTGTAATTCATTTCTTTTGAGAGAGTAAGATTGTCATTATTGAGGTTCACAAGGGCATGTAATATATAAATCACATCTACCGCAGCAAAGTGATAATTTCTTTTGATGAATAGAAGGTACCTACATGTGGGTGAGAAAAGTACCATGTTTTCCTGTGATTTTTTACAATTTGAACAATTACGGCAGCTATTATTGCAGAAGTGCTGCAGGAAGGAAATTCAGTGCTATTCTGGCTGGCTGCATTACAGTTTGTCTTGATCGCAGTATCACAGAGAGACTTTTCTCCTCCTCTAGCATTATAAGTGAAGACTGGAGATACTGTTCTTGCCAGTTTTCTGGGTAAAACAACCTTTCCTTTTAAAAAACTCTAATCACTTGCGTAATATGTAGTAATGGGCAAAGTGATCCATTTTGTATCTGCGTTCAGCAAACTAAAATCTTACCATAATAGCGATATAAAACATGCACTTTAAATCAAACAGTTTGAACAGAGCCTCCTATGCTATCAATTTTAGGAGCAGAATGGACCCTTACAAACATCTAACCTGAATAACGATGTGATAAGTGAGATTGCCAACTCTTGTATTACACACATATTCCACCTGATGCCTGTTTAACCTTCCTTTCCCTGTACCCTAAAACAAGGCCGATCTGCATCACAGTAGCTTTTATATATGTACAGTTAATGACAAGAAAGTTTACCTCCATAGCCTGTTTCTTGTCTCTGTTTCCTTCTGCCTCTGATTCTCCACAGTCTGTCTGTGGATTGCCAGGGCACTTAAAGGAGTGTGAGTTAGTTAAGATGCTACTTTAGATGTACTAAATAGGCTTGGCCTGGCCTGTCAAATGGGCAAAGCAGGAGGAGGGTTGCTGTAAACATGTTTTTCTTCCCTGCACATCTGTTCCTGGCTACCACTGGAGACATGATAAGGACTAGCTGGAACCTCTGAGTCTGCTCCTACATCCCTTTAGGTGCTTGGGAATCGCTGTAGCAGGAGCTCTAACCTCCTTACAAAAAATAGATGTAAAAGCTCAGCTTCAGTTTGCATTTCAGCCCCAGACACAGGGATATTAAGGAGAGATACTGGGGAGCTGTGTTTCTCAGCAACACCCCAACCTTCCCACTTACCCTCTGTTTTCTATGGATATATTTATGTGGTATTTTGCAGTACATGAGAACTCTCTCTACCCACATACTGAGCCCACTTTGAGTGAGTCAGCTCCATCAAACAAGCTAAGTAGCTCTGGCGAACATGCTACTAAGCCTAAAAGGTTAAGAGGGGAGGGTTCTGAGCTCTGGTTCAGTGCTAGTTGAGAGCAGCTGCAGGGCTGCATGGGAAGCGGAGGAGTTTGTGTCCTACTGCAAAGGAATTTGCAGGCAGCCCCAAAGGGAAGCAAAATTAAAAACATCCTTCCCTTCTGTAATTTCTAAAACTCCTGTGCTTGGGTTTTCCACCTCTTCACTACTGATCTATTGTCCATCTTATACCTGTGACAGGAGTATGTGGGTACCGAGAAAGTGATCCAGATCTCTTCTGGCCCACCTGAAAATGAAATGCATTACCAGAGAGCAGTTTTCTTTCTCTAATAACCCATAGAACGGTGCTTGGCTCTGTGATTTGGTGTCTTCCAGCACAACTGCAGCCAGTGCTGAAGCAAAGTGGTTACTCCTCCCAGAGAGGTGAGAGGTGGGATGCTCTGGCGCAGCACAGCCTGTTGGCAGAGATATGTCGGTCACTCTTGTTACAGCTCAACGCTCAGCAAGGGCTCTGCAGTACACCCAGGCAGGGAGAGAGGCTGACGAGCAACTGCCACGCAGGAGGCTTTGCAAGAAATTAGTTTCCCCAAGATTTTTGAAGGTGGGGAAATAACATTTCCAGACTGAGTTTTACATACACAAGCAAGCACCTTAAGCATTATATATGTTGTAAGAGTTTGTGTTATGTTAAACTCTTGAGCTTAGGTGGACTCTCTGTTCTACATATTGTGCATATGTATATATACATATATATACATATATATATGTATAGATATGGGATGGACTCATCTGGCCAAAACCCCAAAAGTGTTCTCAGCAGATATGTTTATAGCTGAGCTAGATACTAGCCTGTCTCTCCTGACTATAAGTGGGGATCACAAGGACAAGTCTGCACAGTGCAGCTCAAGAATAATGCGTAGCCACGGCTGGCTGGCTGTTTCCTTGGAGAGAAAGCTGAGTTTCTCTTTATCACTCTTGCATACATTCAACATATGCCCATGGTCTCACGGACACCATACAATTCCTGTTGATGCCTCCCACTCCAGCACTGGCATCCCTGCCCCACTGTGAGCACTGTCCCTCTCCAGGCCCAATGGCACTTTATATTCTAGATGCTTCACTCCAAAGGGCAACATAGATGATGTAGACATTTCTCCTGAGTACAAAATGACTGTCACTCCTACCAGCTTCCACAAGATTTCATCCAGCTGCTGGATATCAAAGAACACATTAGGAAATGGAAAACTTATGGGGTAAGGTAGGATTTGGGAGCAATAGGGGCTGTCCAGGGGCTGTACATGGCATCCTCTCACCCTTGTTCTGGAAGCAACACAGAATATTTCTAGGTTAACAACAATTTCCAGGGACTGGTCTTTTTAAAATTGCATGGTGTTATCCCTGGGAAAACGAGTAGTGCAGTGATGTTGATGCTTTTTCTCAGTGCAGGGACCTTAACTCCTGCCAGGAGTTAACTCCTGCCTCCTTCCTACCAGGGACAATTATGGAGAAGACTTCACCTCATCAACTGCGTTTATGCAGGCGCTTGGAAGGACACAGTGCAGGACACAGTAAAAGTCTAGCTGACATGATGCAGAAAGGCTGTGGCTTTATGCTGCTGTGGGAGGGGGTATATTGCTAATAGCAGCCTCTTGACCTGCCTGTGTCTAACAACTTTGATATGGCTACAAGCTGTAGTTCATTCATTTCTAGAAAAACATGACTTTTAGCCCTGGGTCATCATTTTATTTACAAACATACCTCAAAAAAGCCATGAGTCTTGCTGTGCCTATATCAAGAGAGAGAATTAATCTCACTCAGTGTTTATTCAGTGACTTCTCCAATTTTACACTGCTTTATTATTAGCTGTGCTGCTGTTGTATTACAATCTCCATGCTAGCTGTGCTTAAATCATTTGTTTCTGTGTGCCTATGTTTTCCAAATACCAAATCGGGACAATACATCCTTTGCTTCATGCTTTGTCTGTGTTATCTCCAACTGGAGACATTTCAGGGTACAGAATGACTCTTATTTCATGTATTAAACAATTGTGGAAAGCAAATGTCTCCTTACAAGAATTTCAAATGATCCTTTTTGAATGATTTCACTTGGAATGCTCCAATTTCTTAAAGCAAATAGTTTTGAACTGCTAAAAAAAGTTCTTGTTTCCTGTCAACATTTCAAAACAAGAGAACAACTTGCCTTTGCTTGTGCCATTTTTTGGTTTCAAAAACCTGAGGTGACATTTAAGAGAAAATGAAAATGTTCTGTTTTAAAAACAGAGTAAAAATAAGAGGCTTTTATTTTGACATCTCCTCTGAGTGAAAATCAAATTTCTTCTTGTTAGAATAATTTCCCACAAAATCACTTTTTGATATAATGCTAACTTTTTGGGGGGAATTGGCAAGAAAGTGAGAATATTGTTTCCTCAAGGATTGAGAATGTCCATTATGTTGAGTTAGAGGATGGGGTGTTGCTGGCCTGTCAATCCAGGCATGCAACTTTGGTTCTCTGATATATTTTCAAATAGATTGCTCCATATTTGCTTTTCAATTTAACACTTCACTGATAATCAATGTGATAAGCAACATTTCGTTTTTAGAGTCTGGGATAAACCAGAGCTTGGCATTTCCTAAAGCTTTCTGCTCCAGCCTGCCACCAAAGCAGAATGTTTTTTTTTAGCATCCTGCAGAGAAGTCTATTGCAGCTGATGTTGCTTAACAGCCCAGAGACACTTGCCTCAATCAAGCAGAATTAGTGGCATTATTACAGGGCTCTGAAGCTGTTATCTAGAAGAGTTTCTCTTGAGTGTGTTTGGAAGTGTTAGGGTAGCTGCAGGGGCCAGTGTCTTCACTCTCTGCATGATATTACTCCTAAACTGGACTGCTTTGGCAGAGTGCGCGTGCGTGCACATGGACTTGCATACACAGACAAGCACCTGAAGGCTTTGGTCTCCTTAGAGCGAGAATTCACTCCTGCGTGGCAGTAAGCAGAAGAGTCACTACTGCACCAAGAAGATCAGCATAAGGCTGCCCCAGTGTCTCTTGTTATTGCCACTTCATTGAATTGTAAAAGCAGCAATTCCCCTTTCCTATTGATCACATTACCTTAGCACTTTGGAGTCCTAGGCAGTTGATAAAAATATTCATGCCAGGTGAGGCGCAGATCCAAACACTTGGACAGTCCTTTCATTGAAGAGTTTATAATATACGTGAGATGAGAGACATGAGATGGGTACAGACAGTTGGGATGAGGACAAGGAAACAACAGCTGAGTACTGAGTGGCTCACTGGGTGAGGATTTCAGCTCACCGGTGCCCTAGCTTTTCTGCAGGCTTCTTTAAAACTGTGGATGTTTAGGGAGAACAATTCCCAGCCAAGGGGAGCATGGAGAGGCTTGTTGGGATGCTGAACAGCTGTAAGGTCGAGGCTGATGCCACAGCTTGTTGGTGGGGTGAGTGAGTTTCATAGCAATGAATACGGGATGATTTGGGGATGGGCAGCGAGGGGCCTTGGAAGCAGCAGTTCAAGCAGTTCAAGGTCTGATGTGACAAAGAGCAAACGTGGTAGAAGGGTGCAAACAGAGGTCAGTACTGGGTCAATATGCATTATACTTGGCTAGTATAACACATTTACAAAAGCGTTTTGAATGACATCTACT
This sequence comes from Nothocercus julius, assembly GCA_013398735.1. Classification (NCBI taxonomy): domain Eukaryota; kingdom Metazoa; phylum Chordata; class Aves; order Tinamiformes; family Tinamidae; genus Nothocercus; species Nothocercus julius. The sequence continues at coordinate 2,983,872 of VZSV01000042.1, forward strand.
TTCAATAAGACTGGAGGAAAAGGTGCTGTTGCACTAGCAATACTTCGACAAAAACTGGAAAGCTACTCTAGCTGAACAAAAATAGTCTAACAAGACTGAGTTGCAAAGATATTATAGAGAGAGCGAAAGTCCACATCATGTTGGGTGTCTCTGGAAAATCATTTGTAAATTGCTTGCACCAAAGAAAGTGCCTTTGAAAGTCACCCATACTATTATAATAAACCCTGTCCATTACTGCAAAGAGCCCTGCAGAGCAAAAGGCCCTGCTGTGCTAGCTGCTATACAAGCAGTATAAAGTTCCTTAATAGCAGCTAATGGCACTTTATTTTCCTGGTTGCTGTTTAGTTATTCTTGCTGTTTGTAAGAAGTGTTGGGGTAGAATGGGAAAGAAAAGCTAAGTGGAAAGAAGGGATATAGAACAAGTGAGAAGAAAGACAGAAGAAACAAAGGACAGAGATGAAGGGAGAGACAGGTGAAGATCCTCCCTGGTTATGGGGATGGAGGGACTGAATTAGTCTCAGTTGCTACTGCGGGCTCTTGCTTTCACTGCTTTTGCAGCTGCTCTTTCCAGCTTGAGTGGGCTGACTCCTCCCTTGTTATTCCCTTGTGCTGATTGTGGAGCATATCTGAATGGCAAGAGATTTGCAATTAAGTGAAATGCTTCACGGAGTTAAAAGAGCTTTTTTTTTTTTTTTTTTTTTTTTTTTTTTTTTGAATCTATATTTTGTTGCATCTCTGTGTTTTTTGTTGTGGTGGTGTTTTTCTTAAAGCCATTTAATTAACAATTGATAATTTTCAGGACGGTCGCCTGCTATTACCAAGCACTGGGGGTTAATCCCTTGATCTTCTAGCTAGTAAACTGGAAGTAATTTGCTACGCAAACTGTCTCCTGGGTGCACTGGTACTTTTGCACTGCTAGAAGGGAATAGCTTGAAAAAAGGGGAGTGTTTGTGAGCAAATTTTTTTTTTTTTCTACCTGAAAGTTCTTCTCAGATACGCCTCTGCCCTGTCCATCCTTCCTGTGCATCAGGCCTGGTAGGTAAGGCTAGGGTGAGCAGCAGATGGGAGCTGACTGTTGCTCTGTTTGGAATATAACTCCTAGCATTTGGCTCACACCTGTCAGCAAACTCCATATACACTTGTTTATCCTCCTCTGTACCATATGTTTCTATATAAAATCAGTTCCAATGATCTATTGCCTTACTTCTATCACTCCTATTATGGTCGTAACTGAGCATTTCACAGTCGTTAATGCATTTACACTGACAGTGTCCCTGTTGCGTAGGCCTTTAGTTTCACCCACTTTACAGATGGGTTAGCTGAAGCTCAGATCAACAGCTCCTCAAAAGTCTTTAGGCACCTCTTTCTTGTTTAAATCAATGGAGGGAAACACATCTCCAGGAGATGTAAGTATTGGAAAGCAAACTACTTAAGCGATTTCACACAAGAAATCTCAGTGGAGTGAGGAATCCCTCTTCTAAGTCCTGCACCGATGCTCGAAGTGCTGAACCACTCCTGATTGCCTGGCACAGAGCATTTTGCTACCTCCGCAAGACCTGGCAGGCCTGCAGCTGCCCATCTCTAGTGCTTTTTTTAGGTCCCAATCTTTAGCCCTTTGCTAGCAAACTCCTGCCGCGCAGCCCTCCATGTCCTCACCAAAGCCTGGAGGGGATAGACAGCAAGGCAAAACAGCTATTTGAAGTCCATCAGCTCAATGCAGTGGTGAGCAATGAATTAAAAGTGCTGTGCCCAAACCAGAAGAGTTGATATGGACCAAAAAAAAAAAAAGTTTCTGCTGCAGTAGAGACTGTTTTTTTACCTTTATCCTCTATTCTTTATATGCTTGCTTGCCTCTCAGAAAAGAGCTTCTCAGCCCTTCAGATTTAAAGTCTATGTAGGAGAGGAACAGTTTTTTAAAATGTACTGTACTTACCTATCAGTCACCTACTTATTAATTATAACTAAAAGCATGATTAATCTGTCATGGATAAGGCTGCTAAGTAACTCTAATCATGCTAATGCACTTCTGTCACTTATACAAAAGGCAGCATTATTATCAATTTTCACATCCATGTGTATGAAAGCCCATATACAGAGCAGCTGCAAATCACTGGTAAAATTCTATCACAGATGGGAAGAGGCTGCATGATGGCTTTCTGCACGGTCCCCACAGCGCCTGTGCAGTGATTTATTTCCTCTGCACCAGTAGGATATAATAACATTATCTTTTGCACATAGTTTTGTCCTCTAAAATGGAGAACAATTACTTTTATGAAAAGTATTCCCAGAGGCTCATAACAACTGCAGCTGCAATATCTCTGTGGGAGGGGTCAGCATGAAGACCAAAGTGCTACTTAAGCCCTGTGCTGAGTAGGAGTTAAGAGATGCGTAGGTCTTATACAAGTGTGAATATCTAAGGAAAGCTGTATTGTTTCTATATTACAGAACATAATGCTTTTCTTTCAATGTCTCTTTTTTTCCGAATGTTCAAATGATCTGATTTTTAATAGCCTAGACACTGGAAAGTTCATTTCCAGGTGCCAAACTTGAAAGTTGGAAGCTCGCCTGAAACCCTTGTATATCCAACCTGTTAAGCAATCATGAGGTGGATAGGCTAAACTGCAGCCAAGGTATGCTGTTTAACCTTTAAAATGTTCTAAAGAAAAGCTACTCACAGAGAAGACCTTCCAAATGGACACCTCCAGAAGACTAATTATACCATTCAGCAATAGGAAGAAAAGATAGATGGGTCATCCTTCTAAGGAACCATCCACGGGTACTTAGGCGACCCAACGGATGCCCTATTTTTAGATGGATAAAGTTTTTAGATGGACAACTGTTAGGTTCATTGAATATTTGAACTGAGGATAAAAATACCCGACTTTTCTTTCAAACCTACTACAATCTACAATTAGTGTTTTGGTGTGAACTGCCTAAGATAAAGAACATCATTTCAAGATAATGTCTTCAAAATGTAATCTGTATCCCTGCTGTTCTGTATGCCTCCATGGCCCAAATAAAGAAGCCATTTTTCTTTTCCATCTGAATAAGCAACTTAATGCTTGCAAGCTATCAAGCTATGTCTCACTCAGTAGTTTCTGAATGTACAAATTTATGAAAGAATCCACAAAGTTTTTGTTGGGAAATACTTCTTTCCTGAATATGAATTTCTCCAGAGCTCATGACATAGAAATTTCTAGTGCAGCTAGTCAACTAAACAACTTGATAAGAAGAGCAGGATGAGTTGAAAAGGATGATTTGAACAGGTAATCTTCCAAAAATATAGGAATCTTTCTCAGAGGGAATGGCATCAAATTTTGAAGGAGCTGAATGTTTTTGTTAAAAACAAACAAACAAAACCCACGAAGAAACAAAAACAAACAAACAAAACCACAAAATACAACCTGCCTTCCTAAGGCTAGATCCTGGAACAGTGTTGATCTGGCTTACTTTTTATTGCAGTTGAATTATGTCTTTTAAATTAGAAAGTCTGCTACTTCCTTCCCAGCTCGCAGACAGAATAAAGGTACAGCACAAAGGGACTGGACAAGAGACTGTTCTTTTTTTTATTATTACTGTTCAAAACTATCTGGGCAGCAACTCAGCTTAGAAAAACCTAATGAATTTCAACATAATTTTAAATTGTTGAATGTATAGCTTTGCAGTCTCTTTAGCTAACTTTCTTTTTTATTGCCCTTTAGTCTTCACAGTTTTTTGAACACAGTAAATTGTTGTAGCCGTTCACATATATTATAGAGGCATGCCGAAAATTTTAAGATCACCATTAAATCTTGGGATGCAGTTCTATGCCTTAGCATAGCAATTTCCTTCTCTTTTTGCAGAACTGCACTCCCCTACTCCTTCTTATTAATAAACATGACATCCCTCTGTTTGCTTTCCTCTCCATCTGCACAGCTGTAGTCTTTTATTCCAGCAAGAGGGAGTCACAATTTTGTTTGTCACACTGGTATATGAATTTTTACTTCTTTATTTATGGATACCATGCTAGAATTTTCCTTATGGAAGAGAAATTAAAACAGTACTGACATTTGGAATGTAAAGGAATTACTCCAACTGATTATAGTTGTGTTAAAATGAGTCATGCACTTTTGGTCCAAACTCCTTGACATACACTTCCATATATATTAATCACTATGACATCACTGAAGGACTATTTTTACCTTGGTAAAAAAAGAAGCTGGATGCATTTGTCAGCTTTTCAAATGACATTTAATCCAGTGAACATTCAGACATATTATGGAAAGTTATAACACACTTGCTTTCAAGTAGCAGCAGAGCTCAATTCTACATGACTGAAAATACTGAGCATGCCATGGCATGTAAAATAATTTTGATCTACAGGTGAAAAGTACACTGTAAAAACACAAAATAAGTCAGTTTTACGAAGAAGAATTAAACTCACCTGTCAACAAAGGCATGGTGCAATACAAAGATAGGATCATTTGCAGAGCCTTGTACTTGGGACATGGAGCCGTTCATGTAGATGTGAAGTGCGTTATGCAAGCCGCTCTGAGATATGTTTGATATTGCAGTGCTTGGATCAGCAAAGCCTGTGTGATGAAAAGAAGTCATATGCTGATATGACAATGTGGATAATTCTTTTTTCAGCAAAATTCGAGATCAAGGTACCTACTTTCTCTTCATTTATGTTCAGCTTTTTAGAGAAGAATTCAGAAAAACATGTAAAGGAGTGCTAATGCATTTCAAAGGCATAGCAAAAATGACATCAAAATAAGCTAAATTAAAATTCCTTCCATGTAGCTGATGCAGCATGTTAGTAAATGCATAGCTAAATTGCTTTATATTTGTAAATTTCTTTGTCCATTCTGTCTATCTGTTAAAAGGTAGCCTAATCTCTGAAGACATTTATGAATACACACTTTTCTCGTGTTGAGTAAATTTACTCACTTTGTTTTTATTTTTGGTGTCTATACTACAAGTTATTAGGTTCTTAAGATAAAACAGGTTGTTATATTTCATTATATATTCAAACAATTGTCATCTTTAATATTGTTTAATATCATGATTTGTCTCTACAAAACACATTCCTTCACTGATAGAAGTCACCAGAGTGTAAAATTTCATCTTTACAAAAGTACCTGGTAAATAGTTGATTGGATGATCCTCGCAGTATGAAAATCTATGGGTTAACATTTTCTATATCACTTCCAATGAGTGCTTTGAGAGAAGGTCACACAGATCAGCTCCCAAATGGGAAATGCCAGAAGTTGAATCTATCCATCAGCTTCTATCTATCTTGGTAGCCTGCTTGCACCTCAGCTCTGATGTGTCCTTCCTGACAGCAAAGCTTCCTCCCTGTCTGCAGTGACTCCAAACAGAAGTCAACTCTACCTTGTCTAAGGCTTCTCTAGGAATCTCTAGGAAAATAAAAGCAGAAATGTACATGGTCCTCTCAATCTATTTTGGAAAATGGTGTTAGTTCTCTGTTTAATCCAGGCTCTCCATTAACTCTCTTTAATTTGGCTGCAAAAACAGACTGCTTCTCAGAATTTCTGTAAGCTATAGGATGGGAAACATAGTGGGTCGACATGAAAATATTTTTACAAATTATAATTAAATAAAAAGGGCTACTAATACTGTGCTGATCCTCAGGACTTTAGCAATATGGCTGTATTTTTTTTCCAGATTGTAAGGCAGGAAGAAGAGAGATCTTAGCTCTTGTCTTTGAAAAATGTCTCATACACTTTGAACACCTCCCTTGTTGACTTATTTGGACCAAGAAACTTTAATAGTAGTACTTTAATATGGACCAGCAGGATGTTTTTGAAGTAAATCTCACTAGAGCCCTTCTGTTGCATGTTGTGATTCATGTCAGAGGGCAATTTCTGGCTTTTGGATGAAGCCTGATATGTGCCAGCCATCAGTGGGTGTTCAGTTTACAGACTAGAACAAGAGCTCATTCAAAATTACCTTTTCTACCCCAGTAAAAAGCAAGTATGATAGGACTACCTTAAGCATTCATTGAAACCTGACCAGGGATACCTTATGAGTGGAGTCATACTCTGTCAACTTGAAAATATGAGTTTTAGACCCCACTGTAAGTCTCAGTGTGCTGGATGAAATCATTTAATTTCTTTATGCTTTTAAATCCCACCATCAGTCTTTTCTTTGTCTATTAACCCCTTTAAAGGAGGGAAAATTTTCCTTAATAAAATGATGCTAAGCTCATTAGGCATAAAGGCTGAATGGGCACAAATCATAAAGGGCATAGTTGTGGCACCTAGGAAGCAATATATCATAATAGCTACACGTATTTCCTATTGTGATACTGTGATAAAGATTTTGAGACAAGGAAAGCCACAGAAGGAAACAGAGCATCATGAGAGTTGGAGGAAATAGCATTGGCTTGTGATGAAAAATGTAAGACTTCTAGAGGTGTGAGTCTTGATTTAGGGGAGAAAGAGGAGCATGTCAATGCCTGCAGATAGCTGGGGGTTTGGCTCAGATATCGAGCAGGATTACTGAAGATGCTGCATGATGACATAAATAGCCATGGTTGAAGATCTCACAGTGTAAAACTTGCCCACAGAAACTTTCCGGATGGTGAATGTTATGTTAGCTAGCTGTCACTCAGAGGAAACGGCAAAATAATATATTTGAAAATGTGCTATAAAGAATGATGTGCATTGACAGTCAGGCAAGAACTCACTGGAGCTGATGGTAGCAATTTTGCTCTTCCTTGCTGATGGCCACAGCTGGTAATCATTGGAATCAGCTCATGTAGAAAGCCCTCATGCTATGGAGGCTCAAAAATATCTATCTGTATTTCATTATAAAGTAATTATTTCCCTTATATTCAGCTGCAGTATCAATATGGTGAAGGGAGGACAGAATTTTGTACCATCCAAGCAAAAAGCTAGGTGTTTTACATTAGATTTGGAATGATTCTTAACATTTCTTAATATGTTGAAAACATTTGATCTAATAGTTTAGAAGTGGTATTCCCAACACTCCTTTTAGCTAGGGACAACTTTTCATGGAACACCTGCACATGAGCAATCTATCTTAATGATCCAAAGCTCTGTAACAGGAAGAGAATTGGAGCCCCCAGCTCCACTTAATTGGGGTGCGTTCAATCATTGTCGAAGGTTGCATCATATTTAACCATATGCTAAATACATCTGAAGTTCTAATAGCTGGTTTGCTATGGAAACTCTCTATAAATAGTAAGCTAGCAGGGATGAAAAAATAATGCAATTTTGCTTTATTTATTTTACTATCTTATGCCTTATTCTGTTTTCATTTGAAATCTTTTATCTCAGAAAATAAACTTTTTCTTTCTAAAAGTATTCAGAACAATCAGGCATCCAGAGTGACAGACTATGAAATGTGATGAAGACAATTAAACAGAATATGTGAGAAGAAGATTTATGTTTTGTTTTGTTTTCCAGAATGTGATAAACTTTGCTGAGCTGGCTGTAGTATATTGGTGAATTCCCTTCTCCTGCAGGTGTAAAGGCTGCAGATCTATAAGCCCCTGTGAGCTGAAGTAATAGCTCCTTGCCTCTAGAAAGGGGAAGCTTCACTTCCTTCTCCTGCTTTGCTTTATGCTCTTGCTCTCCTTTGTGATAAATGTTGCTCTTGCCAGGCCTTCTGTGAGCTGATTTAACTCACTCATCATCTGGCAGGGAAGAATATATATATATATATATATATATATATATAAAGACTGTTAGGGTGCATTATGTCATTAAATGATATGATGAGCCCCGGAACTGGTACCAAAAAAGGAGTATAGTGGCTCCCTGGAGGATGGAGGAGATAGCACTGTCGCTGATGGCAGGGAGCTGTTAAATCATCTGGTCAGGACAGGAAATGATCACTCAGACATCCTTTTAAATGCTCATTTGATTACAGTGTACTAGACACAGTCATTGGGTCATAGATCATACATCACTGCGGCAAATGGAAGTTTTGCCAGTCATTTCATTGAGGAACAAATCACATTTTTAAGACATCATAAACCTCATCCTGCTCATGCTCATAGCACTATAAAGCAATGACAATGATTCAGTGAAGCTGAACTAGCTTTGCTGGAGCCAGGCCAAATTAAATCAGATAAGGATCTATCCCAAATTTTATCATAGGAGGAACTAATGATGCCACCTATAATTAAGGCTGCCAGACACTTTTTGGAAAGACAAATAGGTGGTTCTTATTAAACATGCAGTTGGGTCAGGTGTATGTCTTTTAATAGAGAGTATTTAATTATATTAACTACAAGTTTTATAGTCTAGCAACAGAGACAAGAGAAGTCCATGTGCAATCAGTCAAGCACAGCTACGCATTAAGCGTGGGTAATGTTTTCCTCCACTCCTCATTTGCCAATGAATGAAGGGCAGCAAGTGTTGAGCTGATTTCAGATGGGCACGCAGATCTTCGAGAGTGTTATCAGCATTTGGTGCTACAGTAAATGAGGAACGGTTCCAATAAACCTCTCTCCTCTATTTTAGCGGACTACTTAGGACTACTTACTACTCTAGCATTGTTACATTAGTCAATTTATTAAAACTCATTTATAATAGCTTTGCAGGCTGTTCTAGCTGGATAATTGTTTTTCTTCTAAAAGAAAAATTAGTTTTGTGTGACTTTTTGGGTGTGTGATCTGGACAGCAGTGGCACTCAAGGCTGAAATCTGCTTTGCGTGTTGAATGTCTGAGTTCGCCTGACTGTCATATTTACTCCCAGTCTCCCTGGGAACATTTTTTTCACCTTTACAGAAAAGGGCAGGTCAGATAGATGCACCTACTTTGAAAGAGAAAGGAAGAGAAAAAGATAGCACTTTTAAGACCATATCCTCATAGGTCTTTGAAGTTACTGATGTTCTTCTGTCTTATGCTGGTGGAGTATTTTTGCCCTTGGCAATTCTATAGGAAACTTTTCTGAGTTAAATCTTACATATTCTCTTCGGTTATTAATATAATCTTGTTACAGTGAGGTAGCTGCAAGATCTGCAGAATTTGGCCTGCAGGCTGTAATAAATGAAGGTCTATGATTATCTAATTTAGACCATGTCACCATCCGTTTTTTCTTAAAATGATTATTGTGCGCTCTGGTCTGGACTGAAGAGCCTTTCTGTTTCTCTAGTAATGACCCTCTGTGACTTGACAACATTTTCTCTGTGTACAGAATAAATTTAATTCAGAGGCTAAAAGTTTGAACTGCTTGAGGAATTTTTTTTCTTTTGGAAAACTTCATTTTGAGAAATGTTGACCATTTTTTTATGGGCTATCTAGATCACAGTGAAAATAATGAGCAAAGATTTGCGGAGGAAAACTTCTCATTTCAGGAAAAAAAAAAAAAAAAGAGCAATTAAAGTGAAGTTAATTTTTGAAAAGTTTAATATTTTATTCCATTATGTCATGACAAAACAACAGTACTGATGCATAATTTGTGAGACAGTGGGATGCTATGATATGGCTCGACTTGATACTATGTATCATAAGTTAATTCATGAATAATGAGAGCAATATACAATTTTAGAAATAAAAAATAAAATGTTCTTTTGTCACTTCATACAAAACTCAGAAGACTGACTTTCATTTGAAGTTGACACAAATATGCTCATTTCATATGTGGAATTCTCCCCCCCTCCCCCCCAAAAAAAGAAATTCTAGTTTTTTCAGACTTCTCTTATTCTTAGGAGATGTCAAAACTGCACTGTACGAAGAAGAAACCAACTACTTCATCTGCAGTCAGCTAATACATTTCTTGTCTCGCTGCTTAAGAGATAGACTAAAGTTCCATCCTCTAGTGTTCATAAAATCAGATAGCGTCAATATTGTTTCCCATTTAGGGCTACTATTCAACAAATCCTCTTCAAAATAGTTGCCTCCATTCCAAGGGACAACACACAATCTACTTTTAACACATTCAGTTAAAGCAGAAGGCCTAACCCTGAGCATGAGAAGAGTCTGCATACTCTGCCCAGTGTGGTCTTTCCTTGTTGGACAGTATTGACCTTTCCTGTTCATGGCTTCTGTAGTTACTCATATAACATAATCTTGTCAGTATAGCGGCATTTTCTCTTACCCAAAGATTCAGCCTGCACTGTTGACAACTGCTTGTAATAATGATGAAATCTTTAGATGGGTTCACCTTTTAGACGGGTGAAAAAAGTGTTGTCTTAGTTCCATTTTACATGGACATTCAAGTGTAATAGAGCATATAATTTTGCACAGAAGTGCACAATAACATGCATAGAAATTGAATAGCCTGTTCTCATCTTCTGTTCTAAATGACCACAGCTGTTTTCTTTCACAAAACTGTAAATGAGGAATAAATCTCACATGGATGTAAATCAGGAGTCATTCCATTAGAGTAATTGGCTCTGTTCTGGTCATTTGTGACTCTGGAATAAAATCACTAAAGGCATTGGAGTAGCTTTGTATTTACTTTGTATTTAAAAGAGATTATAATTGACTTTGTATGTATTGGCACAAGCTTGTGTAAACAAATAAAGGAGGATTGATATGGATTTTGCTTAGAAAAGGACGTAAATGTTAGGAAACGTATGAGTGTTAGCAGGTTTATGAGAACATCATCATATAGAAGCAGACACTGGCCTAGTAAATGCAAGCTGACAGTTTAAATGTGGCACCTGCACACAACAAAAAGCCAGCCAGACCATTAGTAAGAAAGGCTAACAAGATAATTTGCCTTGGCAGTAGAACCGGCCTAAGAAGTTCCCATCATCTTTTTTAACATTAGTCATGTACTCATGGCTTCATATTGTGGTTCACTCTCTTGTTGGTTGAACCGTTATAAATTTTATGGAGCCATGGTGTCAATTTGACTGTTGAAATAATTCAAGATAAAAATCCAATGTTCTCAAAGAAAAGAAATTATAAGCTGTCTCAGAATGGTATTGTGTCTGGAGAAATAAGCTCCATCTCTGTGACAATATAAATAAATTTTTCCTGAACTAGATATAGATTTCACTGAAACAGACCCATCATTAAAAAAAAAAAAGAAAAAAAAAGCCCTTATTCATGGAATTATATGGGGTTCCACTCCAGCAATTACTGAATCTAGCAAAATGTTCTGATCGAAGGAAAGGTAACAAGAAGAGAGATAAAGGAGAGAACGGAAACAAGAAGTTTCCTCTAGAAACTTACATCCTTTTTTATCTGAGATGATTCATCTTGATCTAATATCCTTCAAAAACATAAATTGCCTCTTTATCCACTTTCAGTAGTGTTCATTTTGTGTTGTTTTATACAAACAACAAACATCAAAATTACCTTTTCTTAAAGTTCAATTGTTACATGGGAATTTGGACCCAGGAAACGGGTAAGATTTCAAGTGATAAGATTGATAATAGAGTAGAAAATTTCTCAAAATATTCAAAAGATATGTAGTATACAGCATCCTATGTAATTTCTTTTTGCACACATGAAGGGATTCACTCCATTTGATGGATAAATTTTATCTACTGTTCTGAAAGTCTCTGTATTTCATAATCACTGTTCCTTTTCTATTTTAATGAAAAAGAAAAGGAGAAAATGGGAAAAGAAAATCATTGAAGGCAATGTTGTAGTCGGTCAATAGATTTGGGGCAATTTATGGTTCTTGTCCTGCTTGTTCCCCTTGTCAGTAATTATTTAGTTCAGCAAGCCAGCCGTATTACAGTCAATCACGCATCTCACCAGCTTAAGAAAATTGTTCATGAATTGAGAACATACAGAAAGATCCAACCCTGACAATATTTTGAGAACTGGTGCTAATGAAAATAATGACACTTAAGGCCCAGAAGTGGCATATTGGGCTAAGACAAGCATGGCTATGAAGATATTACAAAGATTTTAAGTCTTATTTTTTGTATATTGCACTTAGAATAAGGAAGCATTTCAAAACTGCATATATATACGTAGGCAAAAGACATATATATGATGTATATGTAGAAGGAAATCAAAGGTTTTAAGTTTCTGTTAGAAGTCACTTATGAAAAAAGATAGCACAAAAGTTAGCAATAGCATAGCGATATTGAGCAACACCTGGAAACAGATTTTCCTGTGGAAGCACATGAGAGGAATAGTAGTTATGCTGCAAAGAAATAGTGTATAATCTATTGGGGGTGACTCCCACCCTGTACCTGGCTTGGCAATTGCAGGACTCCAAATAATGATGGTGGTAATCTAAAACTTCTTATCTTCAGTTAGGAGAAAGACAAATACCACTGCATTTCTGAAGGATTATTGCACAGAACTGCAGAATTCAGTTGCAGACAGATTTAATCTACCAAAAGTCTTTTCAGATGCAGGGATGTTGTTGCAATTCAAACTAAAGCATGGCCCTATTCATAATGTGTTTGGAAGATCATGCTAAGTTATTCAGTTATGGCTGTTGGAACTTGCGATGAAATTAGTGTGATAAAGGCACAGCACTGAAGAATGGTTTTCATAGATTAATCAGATAAAGCACTGATTATGATTTTAGAAATAAAATAATATCTACTCAAAATTTCTACTATTAAAAAAAAAATCACAAAGGACCTACTCAGAATGTGTCACTTTTTTTTTTCCCCCAAACATCATTTGTTTCCCATTTTCAAAGGTTACATATACCTGGAGCTGGAGCTGATCAGTGCTTGGAAACCCTTCTGGCTTCATCAGACAAACTCCATGTTCTTCACTGTTTTTAGTGTAGAATTTAATTCACATTTTTACCTGAGAAGATTTTATGGCATCCCACACCACAAGCAGAATAATACTGAATGTTACAGGCTTTGCTTTCTTGTCATCACATCAGCTCTTTTATTATATGGTTGTGGCCCTTGTAAGCTGCCTTGCAAGCAAAATTCCCTGGGAAATTCATGAAAGTGAGTATACAGCAGACATATGGCACATGAGGGAAGCAGCATTTTTTGGGAACTATCAAGGGTCTGCTACTTTGTTTAGCACCAGTATAACAAGACTCAGAAATGTTGGTTAGTGAGATAGCTTCCCTTTAGGAAAGGATACAAATGACATATTTTCTATAACCCACATGATCAATGGTTAGAATCCTATTTAAGTGAATAAGAGTGTTAGACTACCTCACTTTATGCAGTGCCTCATTTCTTTGCTGTATCTAGGGCTGACTACTGCAGGACACAACCTCCTAATTTTGGGGCTAGTCTGTAGTACAGATTTGCTTACTGCATTCCTTTAACGTGATTCTCCCTGTATGTTGCAATCTAAAAGGAAACATAACATTTTCCTGAGTTGTGCTTCGTGCAATAATCTCAAACTGTCCAAGGCTTGAACCCCAGAAAGAATCAATTTACTGATAGAAATGACATAGTAGAATAAAACACCTTACCTTCCAAAGTGTTTCGGAAACTGTAATTGGCCATTTTATCCATGGTTCCAGATTCATACTGAGACAGTGAGAGGCAAAATTCAACTTCAGCTGAAGATGGGAGCCTTGGTGTCCTTGATTTATCATTATTCCCAGGATTTCGCAGGATGGGCCCTTCACTTGTGGCATTGCATAAAGCCTGTTGGCTGTTGTACTCTTCAGACCGAGTACAAATTACCTGTGCAAAACATTTTCTGTTAGCAGAGTTGCAGTGGTTATAAAAGACAAAAGTAAAGAAAAATTTTAATTAATTTAAAATAAACGAAGTAAGCATACAATGGAATATTTGTTATAAGAACCACTATTTTTTTTCTGTGTATTGTTTTAACATAAAGTAGGATTTTTAATAAAAGATTAGAAGAAAGAGAAAAAAAAGACATAATTGCAAGGTTTTGTCTACACACTGTTAAGGAGAGAACTCTTATCTCGGGATACGGAAAAGAACACATCTTCTTTTGTTCTGAAAGTATCTGTCAATACTCTGTTAGGTTAACCGGGCTCAATTTCACTGTGTTTTGATGATGCTAAAAGGATAAGACCCTGCTCTATCCCGCACAAATGTTGTGGGGGTAAATATAAAATGGGTTGAGATGCCATGCTGATGAGTATTAGGAAAGGGCTTTGGGTAGAGAGATGGATACAGATATTAAATATTGTTAGAATCCAGAATGATTTATATAAAAGTTCGTGATTCATAGACACATTCAATTACCATGGCACCACAAAATCATCATTTATCAGATTATCTATGGAAACTGTCAGTCCAATTTGAGACTTCTGGAAGTGCAAGGTAGTGCAACCTAACTTCAAATAATAGTCAGGTAATTTCAGCTAAGTCAAACTCCTACATATTTGACATGGTTTGAAAGTGCCCACATGGACTGTCACTATTACTAAGATGGTGTTCAATGCCTTGTGTTTTTTTTCAATGTCTTTTAATGTCTTTAATTCAATAAATTCTGCATTACCTAAGGATGTGGGCACTCTGATGAGAGTACAGTAGCTTCCACTGCATCCCTGCTTGACAATAGAAGTGATGGAAATAAAAATGTAATATCTTTTCGTATCTTGGTTCAATAAATGCACCCGGAGTTAGCACATGCACTAGTTCTCCTTCCTATTTCATATTCAGAAACCTGTCTGACATGGAACCAGGTGAAAAATGGAGGAAATCTAATGACACAGTGGCATACAGAAGATCAAGCTATTGTTTTGGTGATCCCTTCTAGTGGCATGATTGATGGGTCTATGAAAAAGAAACAGTCGTTCAAAACGTCCAGAAGTTGATCTGTATGCACCTAAAGCGATGCTGGGGGTCTGAACCAATACCGGTATCTTATTTGTCTTTTTCCAAGAAAAAAACTCAAATTTCTGCAGTTATCGAGTAATCGAAGAAGTTAATTAGAACCCTAAGTGGAGAAAGAGCAGATCTCAATATGGAGTGATGCATTGTAGCAGAGAACACATAATTGAAACCTAGGGACATCTTTCATCCTGGAGCTGTGTTCCTATTTCACAGGCTTCAACAAGAAGGTGAGTGAAAGCAATCATATTTCCTGAGTGAAGAACATGAGATACTGTATTCGTAAAGGCAGTGAGTGGGAGGTTCATTTTGCCAGCACTGGCTGTGTACAAACTGTCAGACTAAAGTAACCCTTTACGCTCAACTTCTACAGTCACTAGACAAGGAAAGACATCTCCAGAGTGTGATTCAGCCCGCCTAAATCAGTGAGATATCTGTATTTTGGGGCACCTAACTCTCTTCATTGGCTAAACTAACAAAAGGAGATGCATAAAAATTCAGCGCAGAAACTGTCTCTGGACTATAGTTATTAAAGCAAGCAAAATTAAGAGCATTCAGCTAACTTAGTGCTCTGCTTCTGCATTAGGATGGGATGAATCACACCCTGGAGGCATGGATGTATCTCTACTGACTAAAACAACTTGCTTAGTTTCCTAACTAACTTTTAAATGACTAGAAGGAGACAAGATGAATCCTATTCTAAGCAATCTGACCACCAATTCACAGAAAATGTATGACAGAGTTGGTAATATAGTTAGATTTGTTAAGAATCTGGCATTCTTATATGATAAGATTTCCATGAATATGAATTGCATGAATACATTATCTTTTTTTTTTTTTTTTTTTTTTTTTCAGGAGATAAGAAAGCTTATCAGAAAAATTTATCCTTCAAGGTCACTCTATTAACTGCAATTTGCCATAGTCTGTTAAAACTATTGAGGTGCCCTTGGTAGCTGTAGGTAGGAGGCATCCAGGACAGAGTTTCATGTGTACAGAACACAGTATCTCATTGTGGGTAACCAGCTGGGCCAGGATTGTGCCTCTAAAAGACTCTTTCCACAAGCCCCGTGAGAAGAGTGACCAAGAAGAGACCTGCAGTCATAAACACAAAGCACAGCTATAGCACTGCTTTTATTATTGCTTTCTCTTAATAATAATAATAATAATAATAAGTTCTTGTAGCTTGTAGTTACTCCAGATGGAAGGAAAATAAGGGGATGATTCAGTTTGAGGGAGATGCTCTAGTAATTTTTTGTGCAGAGAAAGTGCTCTGTCCTATTTATCTGCAACTGTGCTAGTCAAGAAGGAAGTGTGCCTTGGCTGGTGGATCTCAACCCATTTCCAAGTCAGTCTCTTTGCTCAGAGACTCAATGTGTGTAGACTTTCTACCTGGCTCTGTTTTTTCAGGGCCTTATCCAGTGCTGCTTCTGGCTTTTCTGCTCAACCATCTCCTGTCCTTTCATCCTGCCATCTACTGCCCTAGGGTTATATCTGTAGCGTATCTTAAAGAGGAATCACATGTTCAAGACCATTTTTTTTTTTTTTTTTGGCCTATTTAGACCAGGAATCTTTAAATATGAGCTTAAATATGTGTTAAAAAAGAGGAACATTTCCCTATTGTTTTCTTTAATCGAGTTCTAATGGAGTATATTGAAATGTAGTTTTAAGAGGTTTATAAATGGAAAGAAAGATAGCTTTTTTTTTTTTCTTCCTATTTATGTGTCAGTGTAGCTTTCATTAACTGACTAACTAAATGTAGCTTAAACAGAAGGCAGATGCTGTAGGACATCCGGTTACACATATTCACACAATGACAACATAAGGGACAGGAATGAAAACATAACCTATTTGTTTTAAATTAAGTCAAGTTATACAAGTAGCCTCTGTGCTTCTCCAGAAAGGTATAATTTAGTCAATACAAATTATGGGTCTATCTCTATGTTATTACTTTCTGTTTTATCAGTCTTGTGAGATGTAAGTTGTAACAGCATGCAGGACAGTTAAAGGGTTTTAGTGGACTTTTTGGATTTAATCTGTTAAATGTATGGAAAATAGGTCATATCATTGTCTTCTTTTCACTTCAGAGATAGACTTTTTACTAGAAACATGCCGTTAAAACCCACTTTTTTTGTTCCCTTTTTTGGACTAAATTTCTGCTTGCCGTAAGCAATGTTTAATACTTAAACTGAGCTGAGAACCTGCTCTTCAGCATGTGTAAATGCACCAGGTCCAGGGAAATTCTGAGGCAGCTTCCCTGAACTCAAGCTTATGTAAGCAGCCAACAGAGCAAGTGCCAGTAGATGGCACTCCAGAATGCGCAGCATCGCTCCTGGCCCTTGGAAGCTCCCAAAAACAGACCTCAGTGCACTGCAGCTGAGCTCTCTGCACAGCTCTTTGTATTGTTTCTTAGAAAACAGACTGCAAATGTGTGGAGGTGCTGCTGCTGTCTCTCACCTTTTTGAAAATACGAAACCCTTTTGCCTTTAAGTTAGTAACAGGCTGCACAGAGCAGCACCTGAACCCAAAGAAAGTGCAGGAATCATCTGTGGGGTTCAATTCTTTAATCTGCTGTTTTTAAATGCAAAGCTTCTGGGAGTTCGGATGGCATATTCATTGGAGTTGCTTTGCACTTGCTAGATCTGCGCTTGCAGGGACGTGCAATGCATGCAACACCTGGAAAAGATGATGAATATTTTTCTGTAGTGCTGGAAGAGCTGCTCAGTTACAAGCTGAGCTGAAGTTCCCCAGTTTCCTAGAGAAGGAAGGGCATGCAGAGGGTTAATCTGCACTTCTGCACACAGCTTCCTTTTAGACATGATCCCTTGCACTGCCTTTTTTCTGAGCCCATGGACCATGAGTCCAGAGAATACAAATGCGTATATTCAGAGTATTATGCCCGGGGTTAACATACACTCAAAGAGCTGGTTCAAAGGACAGGCAGAGCAACTGCCTGGTTGTCCTTGCTTGTCTGCTGGACACATCCCAGTTCTCCCGAGGGCTCGGATGGGGCATTTCCTGGGTGATGGTATTTCTCTGTGTCTTACACATTTTTCCTACATGAAGTCTAGACATGCAGACTGGTGCCCTGAGTCAGATATCAGGGGCAGAAAAGCCTTTGCACTGTTTCAGCACCTTCCTCTGTTCTTTTTTTCTGCTTATGCTCACCTACATGATTGGCAATCGCATTAAAGTGCTGCCCTCAAGCCTGATTTAAAACACATGGCAGTTGTAAAGGGGTCTAACTTTTACTTTTGGCTGCATTAGGGACATAATTTAATCCTACTCAAATGGCATCCAGAAACCAATTACTCACCAAACTGGGAAAATACAAGGAAAAGAAGAAAGGGAAACAAATGATCTGCAGCAGAACAAGCTGTGCTTTGAGGAGCTTGTTTTCACGGGCAGAACTGTAAAAGGTGCTGTATCTCTAGCAGAACAAAGGATTTTAAAGATACTATGTATATTTATATCTTCTTCATGTACTCCTGAATATTAGCAGAACTAGAAAGATAAAACAGGCAAATAATTGCATAACACAAAATTTGACAGTGAAACTTTGAAGAAATTCCAAGAGCCACCTTTTTGCATATATAAGGCCCTACGTTATCTTTGTGACTCTCACCACACCTGCATTAACTGGGGAAGATCCTAAACTCAAGTTTAGAACTGAAACAAATCCAGAACCTTCAAGGTATTTTTCTCAGCCTTCAGTAAAATCTGGCTGAGTTTTATCTCTTTGCTCAAAGGTAGCCCAAAGTTGTGGAATCTTTTACATCCCATTCAGCACCTAAAAATAGTGCTGGGGTGGAGTGGGAAATTCAGTTATCAATTAATTGCTGCTGAAATATTAATCAATACTTTCTGATTTGCCTGCCTGTTGTCAAGTTGTACCTTTTTGGTGTTGCTGTCTCCACGTCTACTGTAAGTTCTCAAAAGTTTCTTTTTCTGGTGAATTATCAACAAATTCCAATCTTTATGAAATACTTTAGTTATTAATTTCTATACTTCTGATTATTTTTTCAAACTGTAAAACTCCCGAGCAATCATTGCTGTATGCTAGATAACAGCCTAGCAACCAGAGGCCAAACTGATGCTTTCAGTCACCTGTGATCCCATGAAAATGTTGGAATTAGAGGTTACAGTGACATAAAGACGCTGAGGAAGTCCAACTGTCTTTCGCTGCTGTGCATAGATTCTGAATTGCTATAAAGACAAGGTTCTGTTTTGGCATGTGGAGATTTATCTCTTTGCAATAGGAAATGTTTCAAATTTGTAATCTATGTAAACATATCATTAGAAAGATAATTTTTATCAGCTCTTCTTTGGTAGTTGCCCATTCCATTTTGGCTGTTGTGTTTTAATTTACCAGCCCGTAGCTGACACCAAAAACTGTAAGTAGCAAAAAAAAAAAAAAACTCTTTTGTTTTTGAGTTTATAAGAAACATTTTTATATTTATTTATTTAATTTATTAAATGCTTTTTGATATTTTTGGGTTTATGAGACATGCAAACATCTACATGTAGACTGAGATAGGGCTATGACGGATTCACTGCTGCCTCCAGTGTTAAAAGCATTGGCTAAAACATAGATTAAAAGACTAAGTTTAGAAATAGGTTTTGATGGTGTTTTCTAACACTTGCAAAACCTTTGAGCCATCAGCAAAACCTGACATAGAAGCCAAAGGTAACAGAAGGGTCCTGTATTTATCTCCACATCAGTACTGCTAGAAAAATAAGTGCTTTCTACCCCAATTATAGGTAAAAGGCACAAGAAAAATATGGCTGAATGCACAAAAAGATTCAAATGTCACAGAAAGTGAAAATCTGAAACATGTTCAACATTTAGCATTGCCTGAACAGCAATGGCATCAAAAAGAGAAATCAGGGATGCCTATCTTAGAAATTCCTTCTCATTTTGGGCATCCATTTGAGAAATAAAACCGGGATGTCAAATTCCCTGGGGCAGGGGAGAAAGCAAAACCTATATCCCTCGCTTCCTATCACCATGAAGATACTGGCTGGAAGGAGCAGCATCTTTCCTACTGTGTATTTTGTGAGAATATCTAAGTCCTGGAAAGAGTTTAGGATTACTAATGCCACCATAGATGTCTATCTTACGATTTTGAGCAAGATGCAGAGGTGTCTGCATCTTGTAAATAAACCTGTGTCCATCTTCTCATCATCAATCCAATGTATTCAGCACTCCGTTGGGAGCGTTTAGGATTGGGATGTGCTGCACAGTGGAACATGGGCTCCTTTCTCTGGTGTGTCAATGCTGCCAGGTAGAAAGGGGCTTAGAATCATAATAGTTGGATATCACAACAGCTCTTGTTGTCTTAGAATCAAACAGATTATCCAAGATTGCTTAGAAAGCTGGCAATATTTATTCAAAGTCCTAGGCTAATATCTTAAACTGTTCTTTCCTTCTCTGTTCATTTGCAAAATCCTAAGAAGGTGAAAAATATTTTCAAATCAAAAAAGCATTGGCTTTTGCTGTTTATATTTTGGCAAATTTCTTGCAGTTTCTAAAGTTGAACAGAAAATAAAGCTTTGACTGATCCTCTCAGGCTATTCAGCTAACAATTCAGTACCCGATAAACTGTGCTGAGAATTAAATAACAGTATCTAAATAATCAAATTTCATCTTTCTTATGAAGACATATTTTCAGGTAATGGATCTAAAGTACTACCACTTTTCGTTCAGAAGCATTTTACTCATTTTGTATTTGTGTAAATTTTTTCCTCTTGATAGCAGTTTTGCATTTGTAAGTGGTTCTTCAGGGCAATGCAGAATTAAGTGCTGAGGGAAATTCTCAGTGCTCAGAACAAAGAATTGGCTCCAGGCTTACACCAGGACTGCTGAGAGGAGCAGCCTTCCATACTCTGCAATTACTCCTCTCAAGTTGCTCTTTTAGGAGAGAGAAAATTCAGACCTAGAGTGAGTAGCCTGTTTGCCACAATAGCAAACCTGCAACTACACTTACATTTTATTGCCACATTTTATTCATGATATATCCAGTAAGCTGGAGGTGTGTATGTGTGTGCAGGGGGAAAAGCAGGGAGGAACACAAACCTGTAATGGTAACTCCCAACAAAATCTGAACAATTCTGCTTTTATCTGCAGAGGATTTGTTTGGATTAGCAATTTCACTGACTTCAGTAATTTCTTCAAATAAATATTTATTTGAATAAATCTGTTATCTCAAAACATCATAGAAATGGATTTTTAAAAAATCTCAAAATGTCATGGATAAATTCCATCTTCCACCTGGTTTGCTGGAAGTCTATATGGTATCACAGAATAGGTAAAGTATCAGTAGGTGTCATTCAGTCCTAAATAAATCTGTATTCAACATTTGAATCATCACAAACAAGTAACTGAAAGCATAAATCCTTCCCACCCACCCTAAAGCAGGAACGAAGCAAGCAAACAAAACGACTGAAGTTTCCTAATATTCTTGCTTGTAAAAACAGAGGCAAGAATCAGAAGTTTCACTGGATAATAAATGTGAGAAGAAAGTGGACAGCTAATCCACTCAGCTAAGTGGCTGCAGCAGCATGTTGAAAAACTAAAGGGAAAGCTAAAATTTCAGCATGTATTCATGGGTATCCATGTTGCCATGGCAACTTCTCGATGGAATAAAGTATTTTCTCCTTTCTTTAGGGATTAAAAAAACCAACAAGATGCTGCTCTGCAAATAGGCACTTTGCCTTTTAAAAATACATCCATAACTATTTCTTACACAAATCTATTTCTGAATTTTACTAATACAGCAGGCGTTACTTTGTTACGCTTTGAAAAGAGCCTTACATTCTGAAAAGGACACTTTATTATAGATGTGTTAGTCAAAAGGTTTCTCTTGCCCTCTTCTTTTTATTTTGCATGCTTATTAAAAGCCTGAATTCCTTCACATTTCTGGATTTTTTCTTTCTTTCTTTTTTTCCTCTTCTCTTTCTGTTTGGCTACAGAGCTTGGATAATCAGCATATTCTGCAGCAGATCTAGGACTGTTTTCTGGTTGAAGCTAAAGCTATTTTTGTTCCCTTTTGATTTTCTGGAGTAAGAGCCTGATCTCTTATTTTATGCTACTCCAAGGAACTGCATTGACTACACTTTTTTTTTTTTTCATCATTAGTAATTGTTAAAGTCTGGGTTCCAGGCCATTAAAGAAACATCAGGTTATCTTACACCCTCACTACATCTTCATTGACCTAAAAATGCAGCTGTGTTCAGTCTTTTTCTTTCACTAGATAAGGCAGAGAGATGTAAATAGATAGAAAAGATTAAAGGGGAATAAGTACCTTGAAGGTAAAGTTTCTAATGTGGCATTTTTTTTTTTAATAGTACTTTCTGAAGTAATAGAAAAATACCTGTTTAATGAAACTTATTCAGGAATCTTTGTTTTATTTTCTGAATATATCTGTTGCAATAAATCTAACTGTTTCTTAAATATATTCATCACTATTGATTAAGTGGCATTTATGTGCTACTAGGATTGAGGAATTCTAAGAATCTGGATATGTTTAATAATGCCTTTGAAAAAGTGAAATTCTTGTATTATCTGATCTCTCCTGTGCTCTTATAAAATATTCCTAACAAACTGCTAATTCCTTTGTCCTATCTGCTTCCCACCGCTTTGGTTAGCGTATCCGTTATATTGTATTGATAGCTTCACTTGACCCAGGTAACCAGCTCAATTCTAGTTTCAGTTTATTTCACCTTAACGCTTGTACAATTTTCATGCAATTTCATGTAACTATTTAGTTCAGTATGGCAAAGTATCAGATCCATTTCATTCTGCAAATGCAGTCTAATTAAATTGATAGATGTGATCCAGATTCATACTGTTAGAAAAAAGCAGACCCTTTGAATATAGGATCAATATACATATCCATGGATATATCTACTTCATGGCTACACTGAGGCAAACTGACATGAAATAACCCATGTCTATGCTAGGGAAACCTTAACTTCCCCCACAGAGTGACTGTATGCAGTGTGCTGGAAATGGATCCTGAATTATTTTAACAGTTTTCCCCTGCCTGGGAGAAAACTAATTGGTACATGCAAAATTTGTGTCCTAGAATATTCAGGAATAGATCTGTTCGAATACAGGAACAGATTGGGAATGCTTGAATTGACAGGTATAAGCCCAGCCTATATTATTCAGAGGACACCAATGATGACTAAATCCAGTTTGACCAGCCAAATAAGTCCAGTTACTTATTGCTTTATGCTACTAAAGAATTGCAGATCTGCTGGAGCTTGTATCTCTTTCAATTTCCACTAAATGACTAAAACTGTTCAATCTTCATTTAAGATGATGCTACAGAAATAAGCAGAACAATACTGTGTTTACACCAACATAATCATATACTCCAAAGCCAGAAGGGTTTGTTACTATTGTCATGGTAGAGTATGTCTGTGCAAGCTGATAGAAATTTGTCATTCTATTTCAGACAGGGTAGTAGCTTGGGAAGAAGTCACCACAAAATCTGAAGACCATTCAGTGCAAAAACAGTGCAATTCAGCTATCTGAGATTGTGCCACCTATCCAAATTCATAAAGATGGCACAATCTCCGATGCTGTACAGACTACTTTTGCACTGCATTTAAGTAACAGAAATAATTTTTGAGTTTAATTCTTAGCAAACTTTGTGAATTTAGTGATCTTAGTTCATCTGAGCATAAGAGATTACTTATTATTTTTTTGTTTGAACTACTGATATGAATAGCACAGACTTCTTTGTGCTTTAAAGGTTGTGTTATTTTGGAAAATCTGAAACGAGACAAGCTTAATTCCATATTTTTTAACTCTTGGCTGACTTGGCTGAAAAAAGGTATGTTTTTTAACTCAGCTTGTTCCTTGAGCAGACCTGCTGTGCAGACACAGGGACATGTGAGCTTGCCTAGCTTTAGGTTTTTAATTCAGTTGATAAGAACTACAGTCAACAAAGAGATAGAGAAACAGATCAGAGCAGCTGTAAATGATAATTAAATCTATGTAAAATCTGATTTTTTTTCTCTGGAAATGCTTACTTTCTCTCCAGGAATTTTAAGGCAATCCAGTGTGGCTGAGCTCTCTCTTTATGCACTTCACTTAAGCATCTAAAGTCGGGATAATTCTAGGATAAGCAACTCTTCCCTTCCCTTTCCCCTCAATCTGTCCTTACCTGCCACGAGGAGAAGAATGATGCCGGGCTGAGTAAATTAGGGTTGGTGGGATGTCTGCCGCCCATGTATTCATTGGTGCAGACTTCACAGAACGCAGCATCTCGCCAGTCCCAGTAGGGGATGGTGAAGTTCTCATCACCTGTTATCTTCTGGATCTCACGTTCCCACAGCAGCAGAAAGGCACGATGCCAAGGCAGAAAACCTGGGGCTTCATGAGCAAAATCAATGTCCCTCCACACATTTGACCCTCCTAGGAGAGTGTCTCGAGAAGCATAATAATGCATCCACACGAAGAGGTCATACACGTTGATGTTTCGGAACATGGGGTTGGAGCCGTTGCTCATCTGAGCGTACGTGCCAGTAGCAATGACATAGTCCCGGCTGGGGGTGCTCTTCGCCAGGTTGAGGTAGGCGAGGAACTTGTCCTTCTCGCTAGTGCTGAGACGGAAGATGTTTCTTCTTGTTCTCACTCGCCTTTCAGTGCAGTCGGCTCCAGAGAAACCAAACTTACACTCACCACAGTTGAATCCCATGAAGTTGCCTCTGCATTGACATGTGCGGTTGTAAAACACTGAGGGCCAGTCCTCTCTGTCGTCCACTCCTGAAAAAGGGAACTGCGGCCCCAGCGGAGCTTGAGAGAGAAGGATGCTCTGGCAGGAGCCCCTCCTGGAGAGCTGCCCACATGGGGACCCGTCCCCATCCCATGGAGGACAGCACTCCTTCCTCAGCAAATTCTCGGTGTTGGCGCAGGCTCTGGGGAACTGCCCCGTGCAAGGCTGGAGGATCCCTAGCAGGAAACCCATGGCAAGCAGAGACATCCTCATAGGGCAGCAGGAGAACATTGGTGGGTTTTCGCTTCACTGCATGAAAAGCTCCGTTCAACCCCTTCCTATGTCCTGCACATGCAAGAAATTTCTCCGCGCTGCAGGGAGCTCTTCACTGCTGACTTCTCGTAGCGTGCACCCTGCAATATCCTTCCCCATTCCTACCCCAGGCACATTTACACACAAAATACAGTTCACAACTAATCTGATTATCACATGTTCTGGGTGAAAGCCAAGTGACTTTTCTCCCCACCCCCTACAAGTTTCAGAAATACAGGCACTTATTATATACGTTCATCTTCTGCCTAGCACATGACCGCTTTACCCTGGCAATTGGAGAGGAAATAAAATTAAAGTTTGGACATAGGAATAGCTGTCAGCTCTTCAAATTGCTTGTTTGATTATGTGCATTAAAGTAAGAAGTTGTCTAAAAAACAGATCCAGTTGAATTTGATCAGTTAAATAACTCAGCAAATATAAAAAAAAAAAAAAAAAAAAAATTTGTGGGTAAACTATCTCTTTTTAATTGGAAACAAACACAAAGTGGAGTCAGATAAAGTGTGAACCTGGGCCAGAACCAGAATAGAGGATTTGTTGTTGCATTTTTATATTTCAGTGTAAGCTGCCTTTCTCAGACCAGTGTTTGGCAAAGTTAACTTCAAAAAACATATGCTCAAGTTTTTGGAAAAAAGAAAAAAAAAGTATTTTCTTGAAATCCACAAAGATTTGAGACTTAACACCCTTCCCCCAAAACATGTGAACCCAAATTTACTGATTTTAAATCTGAAGCCAAATTTTCTGTGCAATTTTGAGGGGAACATAGTCTGCTGACAAGCTTGTGGAAAACACTTAAAGCAGCCACCTCCTGGTCTGGCAAATACACCTTGACTGCTGCCTTTCTGCCATCAAGAAGTTTGCAAACAGCACGTCTATGTGTTTTACTCAGTGCTTTCCTGGTCAGCCTGCTGACCACCCACATCCTCTTTCGTCTCCTGCATTAGCCTGATCAGGGTTAATTGAGTTGTCTGAAAGGCATTAGAAGTTGTGTGTACTTTGAAGTGCTGCTTGAAGAAGAGAGGCAGCAATTATTTTACTGCCAGACAAATTACACAGAGATTATCCAGTTTTCTTCAGCTATCACTGCTATTACTAAGGGACTTTATTATTTTTAAGCATCATGAATATTTTTTCCTTATGTTTGCAGGGAATGTTAGTAGGACAACATACAGGCAAATGAACTGAGAACTTTGCTGGAAATTATGTCTTTTGTTGGGATCAGCAGGTCATCACATGGCTGTGCTGAGGAGCACGAGACACTTTAATCCTGTTGGCTTCCACGCCCCAGATATCCAAAGAGATTATCCCTGAATCCCAGTGCTAGAAAGCCTGCAGTGGGGACACTTGGAGCAGAAAAGGCAAGGGAAAAAAATGCTGTTTCCTTTATGCACAGGCCTGTATTTGCTCTCATTTGACTGATTCCCCTGGTTTTCATGCTAGGTTTGTAAAATAGATTTTATCGCAGAAGTGTTGCTAGTTTGATTTATTTTCTCTGTGTCTGGCTGTTTGGAAAACCTTTGCAATCTATTTCTTGTAATGTTCCTCCCATGGGGACTAGTGTAAAACTAGTATATTTGAGAAAAGACCCATCTTTGATTATAAGAATATATATGTTTTAATATACACTAAAAAGCTACAGGGATTGGGAAATGCTTGAAGTAAAGCCTCAGAGTGAAGTTGGATAGTACACACATATATATCCACAAAAATACATTCAAAGCCCTATTTTTATATGTTAAAAATATTTTATGGGTAATGTTAAAAAAATAATAATAAAAAAAAGAACCTGAGTCTTGTGAGCTGTCATATGATGAGTTTCTGAAGCAGCAGGTTAACAGAGGTATCTTCTGTGAAAAGGTATGAATGAGAAACTCTAAACAGGAAAGATGACTGAGAGGTGGCATACACCCTTCTTGACCTACTATTGAGCAGATGTTTGTTTTCATTAACTGTCAATGATTCAGGCAGCATTTAGAAAATCAAGCTTATCATATATTATCAGTCATAGATATTAGCCAAATAAGAAAATATGTATGCCTATTCCCTTTTTTGCCACAGAGTCACCAAACCATGGGACAGTCACCCCTTACATGCTTCATCTGGGCAAAAAGTCTTGTCATTAAAGAGATGCGAAAGATTTTTCATTTGTCTTGTGCTTCAAGCCAGCACTCCATCTTTCACTCATTTAACACAACCATATCTGCCTAAGTTTGTGAATAAGCTGAATTTTGCCTGAGAAATCTCCCTAGCCTATCACCAATGAGTCAGCATAACTTTGTTGAATGCCTTCAGAGACCCAGTCCTCATCTCTAGGTCGTTTCATTTGAGAATGGGTCAGGATTTATCCATTTAAGGTTCACAAAAGGCTGGGTGGTCCATAAAAAGACACACCACTTTCTGTATTCAAGAAAATGCAATACGGCAATCTGGGGAGCAGAACATCTGGCTTTATTTGACTCCAAAGAATAAATCACCAGGAAATGCTTTGTAGATGGAGCTTGTAGGGGCTTTCTTCATCAGTGGAGTGGCACAGAGTTCTAATTTATGTCCCTAAATCTTAACTGTGCCCTCAGGTTTTCAACTAGATAAATTAAAGTACCAGTTTCAGTAATCTTCAGAAGATATCTCTTCCAATCAAAAGACATTGGAATAAATTTCCAATCTGGGTTGCCATTATTGAACCAGTCTCAATTTCTGGTAAAATTAGTGGATTTTCAAAATTTCAGCACTTGGATGACTCTGTGAAATTAGTAACTCTCAATACTTGTTAAGAGTTTTTAAAATCTATTTGTTTACACTTTTTAGGTTTTCTGTGCTTCTATAGTTCAATTATTCATGTTGAATAAAAAAAAAAGGATGAAAAAAATTTTGAAATTATAACTATTTTAGAAGTTCAGCATCAAACTGTGACAAACCAAACTGACAGAGGGAAGATATGATAATCCATTAACCAGATGGAAAGTTTGATTTGAGAAAGTAATAGACTCAAATTACACTCTCTGGTCCATACCAGCTGCTCAGTGCTGCCCACTGTCAGAATCCTCACACACTGTCGCAAGGCACTTGACTCCAAATGTTTATCCAAGATTTGCACAACTGCCTGTGGCCCTGTTGACCTTGCATTTCATGTATCTGAAGGACAAAACATTTATTATTTTTCTTTTGCCCCATGGCCCCTGTGCCAGATGGAGCTATCAGTCTCCTCGGTGGTTCTCCAAGAGTGGGAACAAGAGACTGCATTGCCCTGTAATGGATCTCGTCGCTGAGAAGTTCTTGCTCCCAAAGAAGCCCTACTCTTTTCCTTGATTTATCAGACTAATCCTCTGTTGCACAGCTCGATGAGAGCTGATGAGGTATTTGCCTCTGAAAACTGTAAGAGAATGTGGGCCAGGTTTAGAGAAAGATAGGTGTATCTGAGGGTACAGTTGGAGCTATGAGATGGAAAAGAAAGGTTGATTTAGGATGATGACATTTGTACTTGTCATAAATACTGTGCTGGGGTTAAAGCTGGAATTAAAAATCTGCCTCCTGTTTGTTGATAAGTGGGTGGGTGACAATTCAGAAGAGTCCTGCTTATCATTAAGAGCCATGAACCAGACAGATATTTAAGCATTACACAAAGAAAGATGAAAATATTTAATTTCTATTTACAAATCATTATGCTTAGTTGCTGAAAAAAATCAAATTTCTGATGGGAAAGTAAGAATTTCACCAAGTTCATTTTTCTTAATCAAAGGTCTTTACTAAGAAGAAGGCTATAAATTACCACAAGTCATCTTTTTAGCCAAAGGCAAATGCTTCCTCACCTTTTGGAATATTTGAAGATAAAGCTTAAAAAACCATTTGGGCATATGTAAGGAACATGATTTTAAGCTGAAAAATGATTCTGAATGTTCTTAAGTAAACAGCTTTTAACCCAGGAATAGCATACCTAATATTCAGTGAACACCACTCAAGATATACCTGGGGACATATTGATTAAATTAAGGCCATGCAGCAATTTAAACAAATCATTCCCTCCACCAAACTTAGCCCACTGTAGAAAGAATTCACAGATGTTCACTTCCACAAAGTTTTGTTATCATGATCCACTAGGAGCACTAGTGGACCAACCACCTCCTGGCAGTAATGTGATACAGGCCATATATGAACACCCAGTCGCAGCTCTGTTGAATTAGAGAGGACAGGACCAAGGATATAGTTTTATGTTGGTTTTATATAGCTTGCAAGAGGAGAAACATCTCCTCTGGCAGAAGCTTGTTATCTGGAGAGATGATATTTGATGGGGTATAAAAAAAAAAGAAAAAACAAAAGCTGCTCTGTCCTTTTAACAGCATTGAGCCTATGAGTTCTGTTGTATCAGTGGTTTTATATGCCAGTGGCCATCACGTTTTTATTCTGATCTTGGGAGCTCTAGAGACAGATTTAATGCCTCTGAATATAGGTACTCCAACTGATCTCAAAACACAGGCTAAATATTACAGGTAATATGAAGGAGTCTAACAGGAATCTAAATAATAATAATAATAATAATAATAATAATAATTTGATTGATTTACAACCCAAAGCTAGGGAGAAGAGAAGCAGATGCAATCAGAAGAACAGAAGTATAGAAGCAGCAGCAAAAGACAAACAGGCATTTTGCCTTGTTTATAGGCAGAAGATAGTGTCAAAGTAGTTAAGTACCAATTTATATGATTTAGTTTTTTTTGCTGCAGGTCACACAAAATCTGTCAGATATTTATCAGTTTAGATGGTAGAACAGCAACTAAGCAATATTATCTATAATTTTGTCACACTTCACCTCCACACTCAGCTCTTTGTTGAAGCACACTGCCTAGAGTCCTGGCTTTTCAGTACATGCCAGGCAGAGGGGAAATCTAGGTAAGCAGGTTTGAATAATTCCTTTCAAGGTAAAAGTACCTTTTTTTTTTCATTTTTTTTTCCCCCTACTCCGTGTGTGATATGTGAATTTGGTCTTGATGGCAGGCTACAGGCTAGGGCCCAGGTTTAATTGAGTGGGTAATACTGAGGTGGTTCAGGAATTCCCTGACTCAGCAAAGAGCTTACTGAGACTGACAGCATGGAAAGTTGTTCAGTAACCTTGCAGGAAACTATTTATATTTTTTGCTGGGCTAGTGTTCTGCTTGTTTTCCAAGAGGAACTGGCCTGCTGAGAGGTCACACAAGTGCTCCAGCTGACACAAAAGTGGGGTTGGGAATAGCTAGGGGAGAAGCAAGACTGGTCTTTGTGCTTTCAGAGGGCTCCTCCCATACTGCAAAACCACATCCATAGTCCTTGTGACAGGCACCCCCCCAGCTATGCCTTAATCATTGCTGCATCTACTCTTGAGGTTATACCCTGTGATCTTCCTCTTCCTTCCCAAAGTACTTTGATAAACCTACCTCTTCAAGCTGACTGTTTCCCATGCCTCCTCTTCAGAAGCGACTTGTCTACTAAGTGCCATGCTCTATAATAACAAAAATTCATAGTGGCTTCCTATTTTTTTTTGTTTTTGACTTTATTTTTTTTTAATTGTTTTTATTATATTATTTTCTTGTGTGTGTGTGTGTACGTATATGCTGCAGAAAGAAGATAATCAAATAGCATATTAGAAAATACAGGAATTACATTTAGCACAGATCAAATCTCAGTAGCTCCTGGTGATACGGCAAGCAGGGCTAAGCGGTGTCAAAAACTAAATTTGGAAACACAATGAGAGAATCCGTCAAGACAGGTATGTGGAAATAAGCCAGATGGGACCCTCTGAGGCTGAAGTGACCTCATATAACCTCTCATATGCAGGACTAAGCTGTATTCCATGAAGCCTTGCTTGTCTTTGCAGATGGAAGAGGCACTTGTGCGTAAGATAGATAGATCACATTCATATTTTTCTCTGTATGTCTAAACACACATCACTTTAGCTGTAAGCTGGTTCATTCAACATGCTACCAAAACAGTCCTTTAAATACTCAAAAAACTGTGAGGAGAAGGCTACAGTTGCTCTAAAGTATGTCTCAGAGATTTGCTAAGGTAAATAAAAACATTTTGGATGGGAAAAATAGCTGTTCTTTTCATACTTATACATGTATATATATGCCAGCTTCTAAAATGCAAAAACACTGCAGATGTGACTAAATGTGGAAAAAAAATGTGTACAGAAGGAATCAGTTTCACATATTTGATTCAGATTTTGTCCTTTGAATACTCTCCTGTTCTAGAATTTTCTCCTGTGGGCTTGAAGATCACTTTGTCTGGCTAAACTTACATGTGCCTCAAAGGGCTCCATAAACTCCAAGATTTTTTATTTGCAATGGGTTCTTAAAGTCCACAGGTTGCCTGAAACTGCTCCATCTGGACAGAAGGAGCGATTCAAATAAAATCTGGCTGATGGAGGCTGCAAAGCAGGGGCACTTTCCATGAGCCTCTGTGGGAGAAGGAAAGCTGTGGAGAGTGGATGCTGCCTAGCCTCCCAGCCCATTACCCACAGATCATCTCATCACTGCCTAATTTCGTGCAGGTGTCTACTGGGCTGCAATGGGTGACGAACAGCCAGCCATGATAGTCCTGAGCCCTGGTCGGAGGGTGACCTCTGGCTTCCTTCTGGCTCTCCCTGCTCCACACAGCAGAGACCATCGTGTGGTTCTTCAGTACCAGATCATTGCAGGGTGAAAATGCAGATAGTAAAGTAGGCAATTATAATAGCTCCACTCACATTTCTGTTAATTCAAACTTCTCCAGAGCATGGGAAAGATAAGGGGAAAAGACATACATTGTTTATAATTAAAAAAAAAAAAAAATCTTATTAACCTTCCACAACTGTCTGGCAATGTTCAAAGACCTAGCTACTGAAAAGACTCAGAAATACGGGATGTATTCTCTGACTTTTTTTCTCCCTTCTAAATAATCATTTTAATGAAGAATCAAACTGTAATGAATTTGACATTTCTGTAGAACTTGACTAATTAACTACAGCTAAATAAATATATAAGTAAGACCTTGACATTCAACTTCACTTTAATGCAAATAGAAGATAGAAAACTCAATTTTTCATTCTGCAAATTTGCTGAATAAAAAATAAAACATCTTAGTAAGACATTAAGCATCCGGAAGAAAAAAATCCTTCCAAAGTAGTGCACAGTGATTCTGATAATAACTGAAAGTTTTAAGCAATGTAGATAAGGTGAATTGGAGATGATTTTTTCCACTTCTTTTTTTTTTTTTTTTTCTCTCTTTTACTTTGCTATTAAAATGTCGTATGCTCAAATCATAAAAAAAAAGATTTTTATTCATATGCATAATAATAAATCTGTTAGAATCATTTTTACAGGTTGTTGGGAAGATTGAAAATATTTATAGGTTCAAAAACTGACTGGAAAATTCAGGAAAAAAAACTTGTCAATGCCTGTTTAGTACAATGCCTCTAGTACAATCCCCTCAGCAAGACTCTGAACCCTAAATTTCTTGCGGGAGATCTCTAGAGAAATGTCACTCCATGCTGACTGTTCTTAAACACTTAGTACATTTGCTGTTGTCCTTTGCGGAGGTAGGATACCAGGCAACATGATCATTCGGTTTGACCATTCTCATGACAAAACTAGATTAAATATTTCTCCACTGAAGTCAGTGATATGTTTAGCATGCGTGTCATCACACATGGCTAGTGCTAATCACCTTTCTTATACAAACACACACAAAAGAACAGTGAATGATGGATTTCAACCCATTTGATCATTTTTTAAGGATTTTTTTTTTCAAATAAAAAGAGTCATTATTTTCTAAGTCCTGTTTAAACAGCAAACCCTACCTCAATGCAATGTGCTGATATCAGATTCTCTCATGGCAATGAAATAAAGCCTAGGAATTCTTAAAAAGCATTTGCCTGGAGCTTTTTTATATGGAATAATATCTCAAGTTTTCTAGGTCTGATATTTTGGGCTCTCCCAGAACTAGAAGTAAGTGTCAATTCTGCTCTGCTTTTGGGTATGTCTTCATTTCATGGGGGCAAAAATCAATTTCAGTCTTTCAGTGCTTGGAAAACATTGAATTTGGACATTGCTATTTGGATTACTGGTGTTTTGCAAGGGAATTACTTTTATGATTTTTTTTCTAACTTTTTTTTTTCGTGTATCTTGAATATTAGAAGACTGATAGACAAAATTCAGCTACTCAAAGAAGCATATCTATTCTTCAGCTGTATTAAGAATACAAGCTTCCAGGCATGGAATATCAAGGGATTAAAGGGGCAAAGCTTTATTTCCCTTCACTCAACACTTCCCTATGCCTCATGCAAGCTCCCAGTCCTGTGATGTACGCGGGAGCAGCAGTAAGGCAATAGTCCAGCTCCTTACCTCTCCCTGCAGCTGTATTCTTCCTTTCCGTGTTCAGTATCAATTACACAGGCTGTGAAATTACTGCCAGAAACTGTCAATACCACATGGAAAAACTCAGAGCTTCTCTATTTTAAAGACTAAAGTGAAAATAAAATCCCACTAGTTTAACTTGCCCCCTAATGTAGGCCAGAGGATTTCACCGCTAGACTCCTTTGCTGTGCTAAATAATTTGGAGTTGAGCTCTATTCATCCTTTGATCCAGACACAACAAATCTGTTTGCACCTCTACACCACTTCAATGAACTCTAGTGGAACTGGGCCAAAGATATTACTTGTAAATTCTTAATTCTTAATCATTCTTAATTGTAATTCTTAATAATTAGGAAATCCACAGAAACACCCCCTGTCTGTGTCCTAAATTATGCCTAGTATACTGTGAGTTGAGACTGCTTCTATTGAACTTTGACACCTCTGTCTTTCCTCTTTGGCCACAGTACATTAGATAAAATATTAATAGACTTGTTTACTTGAACAAGATAAAGAAAAAACAATAACTGATCCAATCAAGCCAAACTAAACCAGTCTGCCCAAATGGGTTATTTTAAAATTAACTTTGAATCCTTTGAATTTCAATGTGATCACTATGGTTGTATGTGGAATATATCATACTTTGAATCTTGATTTGAATCTCATCCAAAGAACTTCAAATGGTTAGTGAGTGTGAAATATTCTTAAATATCGTCACGCCATAGAATTAGGCATTTTGCCTTTGTTTTCTGGTAAAGAAAATGAGGCTGTGAGAGCAGAAGCAAACTGTCCCAAGGCCAAACAAAGACTACTTTTTGTTTGAGAATTTGTAAAAAGCTAAAAACAGCAACATAAAATGTTCTTGAAGATTAAACTGAATAGAATTGCTTAGAGAATCAGAGCCAGTTTCTCCATTCCCTAGTTTGGTTTAGCTAAAGAGTTAAAGAGACGCATAGAGTCACTTGAGCAAATATTTCTCTCTCTTTTTGCTCAGTTGATAGTTTGATCTTTTGCCTTATGCGTAGAAGAACCATCTCTTTTCATTGATAGACTCTAGTGACAAAAGAAAAGAAAGTTTTTGGAGAAAATGAATATAGATAAACTTCATCATTATCAATGGAGAACCCACCCTACATGCTGAAATCCTCTGATCAAATTTAGATATCTGAATCTGATTGAATCTCACCTAAAATGCTTTATGGTTGTGGGAAAGAAGCCAGAAATTTTAGGATGTTTCTTACTTCATCCAAAAGCAAAACTAATACCTATATCTGAATAAAGTGCTTCTTTTCTTTGATTATAATGGGAGCTCAGGTTTCTCAGCTGTGCAATGCCTGCACTGACCGTATCTAAAATTTGTTGAGATGTATCCCACTCCGGTTGCTTTGTCTTTCTTATTCAAGTCTTTCATGTTTGACAGTTGATGAATAGCATCTCTATTTATTCTGTTATCTATAGTCTAATGTACCAATATTGACTCATGGCTGAAGGACTGTGAGACATTTGCTTCTTGTCAATAACAAAACAGCACATACAGTACACTTCACGCACAGATTTGTATAGCAGATGCGATAAACGTGTAAATAGAAATGAATGAAACTCCAAGCGGAATTCATCTCCTCAGCCTGAAGTTAGTCATCCAAACCCAAGCTTGTCACCCTGGACTTCCTTCGGGGGAGATGCCAACAACTCATGAGTGACTAAATAAATGATTAACATAGCTCACCTTCACTTTCTAGTAGTGCTGGTTTCTGTCCATTTGCTACAAAAGAAAGACAAGGTGACCAGCTCAGCATCTGATATCCAAAGTCGGATAAGAGGTAAGAAGGGTGAATATAACCTCACGTTTAACCACACGTTGCATCACCAGAGTAAGCCTCAGCAGTCCTTAAATGCAGCAGAATGCCATGGTGGTGCCAACTGCCTGTCACTCTTCTGTAGTCAGAGAGAGGGCTATGGGGGACACATACAGAGCCACATTGAATCACTTTCCTATTTTTAAAACAACAGCCCCAAATGAACTGCTGATCGAATTTGCAAAGACTTCTCCTGTAGAAATGAACATGTCTACATATGTTTTTAAACTGTACCAATCAGTTTACATCAGTTTTATACAACCTTTACAATGAAATGCTTTGGAAAAATGTTCTTGCTTTAAATGTGAGCTATGTTGTCAATATACTTTTAAGCACTGAAAAATCAGAGGAAACAGAGATGCTGGAAGTATCTGTTTCATAATCTATTAAATTTTTAGACAACCTTCTGCAACATGAGCAATATTAAGGGGTAGGGAGTCTCCTCCTCAAAGAGTGAACTGTATATTTTTCACAGAGATATATAACACCAAATTTTGACAGAGGGAGCCTATAGATATGCTGACTTTGGAACATAATTACTATGGAAATAACAAATAAAGAGGTTATCTGGGAGTGTGCCAAGCTGAAATTCATGCCTGGATTGATTTCAACTCTTTCCTTGCTGAAAAGTATTGCTAAGATTTTCCAATTGAATCCTTTAAGAAGCCTTTTATCATATGTGATTTTCATTTCCCCCAGTCCCCCTCCACTTTCTTTTCATATAAGGACATGTACACACATTTTTTCTTTCAAAGGTTAATAATTTTAAAAGTCTTTGATTTGGGGTTTTCTACCTATCAAAACGGATTTCACCTTCAAAAACAACAAAGTAAAAATGGCACGATTAAAGTATGCATTGAGCATTTTACTCCAGGTTTTAATAAACACAGGAGAGAAAAACAGAAGGATTGATGGACTGAAGAAAATTTCCCAGAAAATTTGGAAACAAATTAATTTGTTAAATTATGAAAATATAATCTTCCACAGACGTTGTCTTGATCAGCTTTATGACATATTTCATGCCTATTATGAAGCAACTTTTTTCCGTTTACTGGAAAACCATAATAAAAAATGTAACTTTTTTGGTAAAAATGAAATTACAAATTTTTAATTCAGTAAAAATTAAATTGGGGAAATTGCATTGAAATAATTAAAGTTTCCAAGATATAGAAAATCTCACCTATTTAGTCTTAAAAATATGTAAATGAAAATACAAGTTCAAATGTGGGAAGGAGAAACTGTGTCATCTAAAGATACAAAAAAGGCAAAGATTGAGGATCTTCCTTTTGATCCTCTGTTAATAAATGTTAAAGTTTTATTTTTGCATGTATTCAAATAATTAATAATTATTTTTCCTATAAAGCCAAAAATATGAAAAGATAATTTTAAATCAAATTAAAATCAATTTTTTTTCTCACAAAAATAGCAAAACCTTCTTTGCATTTCTGTCTGAGAATAATATTTAAGTTTTTAATCATTTCATTTATTTTAATTTACTGAAAGTTAGCCCAAAGTATTATTTTTAAAAGAAAAAGCCCAATATTTCATTTAAAACACTGCAAATAACATTGATATGTCTAAATTTTCTCTTATGCTTTTAGCTGCATTTAAGCTTAATCTGCTCCTTTTCAGAAGTGGCCAACCCTTTATTTATAGACGAAAAATAGCTTTTTTTTTTTTCTTTTAAATATTTGTAATATTTGTTCAAAGATCTAAAGACACACAATCTGGTTTCAGAACAAACAAACAAATATGCAAAATCACATGCACAAAATATTTCATCAGTTGCTAAATTTCAAATTAGCATAACAGCTTTATTTTGACATTTCCTTGTAAGGTTGGTTTTCAGGCTATAACAGCTTTGAATGGTCTAACAAAAAGCAAAAGGTGAAACCAACTCAAAATAAAAATGCATCTGACATCCAATTTGCTTAAGATCATGAGGCATGGGTTTACATATCTGCATGCAGACATCTACCTGAAGGCATCACATTTTAAGTAGGACCTTAGTTCAGCTCCTTCAACATAGAAGTTTAAAGGAATTTGAGATGAAGAGGGCTAGAAGATAAAAGAAGACTTGCGCCTTTCCAGATAAGATAAGACAACTGGAGATGCACTGAAATACCCTAAGGCATCTTGAACAGTGCTAGATGCCAAACACTCGATCAACCGAGGGGAGCTGTAATAATCCACTTGCAGGAGAATTGTTCTCCGGACTCCACTGGATGTGTTGGCCAGGAGAGGGATTCAGTTGCGGATGTGAAGACGCTTCATGCTTCTTCAGTCTTGAGAGTATCACTATTGTCTTTCACCTCACAGTGCAAAAATATGTAGGTCTCACTCACCTCCAGGCCATTTTGCCAACCCAACGCAATGTCCCAGATGTTCCAGCTCATAAGTTGATAATTGCCTCCTGCCATAGGAGTGGAAGAATCCTAATCGCCATGTCAATATGTCCATACTGATACTTAAATCATGGAGTCCTGATTTGAAATGGATTCTTACCTTAGTTTGATTTTTTTTTTCATTTTCATTTTTTTAAAAAAAAGGAGTAGTGTTTATAAATAGTGAAAAAATACATTCAGTCCTTGAAAGGCCCTTGGATGTATCCTTTGGTAGTAATATAAGTTGAACGTCATTTTTATGTATAAATTGAACTAGAAGTTAGATGCATTAAAAAATGGTGCCAAACAGAGCTTGAAAACCTTTGAGGAA
This sequence comes from Nothocercus julius, assembly GCA_013398735.1. NCBI lineage: Eukaryota > Metazoa > Chordata > Aves > Tinamiformes > Tinamidae > Nothocercus > Nothocercus julius. The sequence continues at coordinate 3,021,544 of VZSV01000042.1, forward strand.
AAGATGTAGGCTAAATTTATTTACATGTGTGACACGGAAGCACCAGGGTGAGCAATAAGCATCCCCACTTGTGAACTCACCTCTCCCTCTGCTAGGCCATGGCTTCAACACTTTTAGCTTGTGCTCCAAGGGATAACTCCCTTGGGCAAGACGAGTTTGTACACAGCTAGATCCAACAGTGTTGTGTGTGAGGCATAACACATTTAAACCTGTGCTATGTCTTCAGAGCCCTACAAAATAGAGTTAACACTTTGGGAAGCCAGGTCGCTATTTTGATTTTGACAATGTTCCTATTGTTTTATCTTCCCGATCTGCTTTTCAATGATTTATACATTAATTTTTCATATGCTAATCCCCAAAGCTAAGCTTGGAAATCCCACGCTGTAAATAGCACATGGCTAACACACATGCCAGTGGTAGGCAAAATTTACAAGAAACAGACAAACCTCAAAATAATAATTTCATCATATCATACTTATAAATCTTCCCAGCTGTTCTGACACTTTAATTATAAAGTGACACTTCCCATCTTAAAGTGTTGTGGCCTGTGTAATAGATCATTTCACTTAATACATGTTATGACTCTAGTACTGTAGAGAAGACATTTTACAATCCATCTCCTTTACTAAGGCAGAAAGACAGCAAGAGATTAAATGTTGTAACTATAAAATTCAATAAGCAATGGGTCCAGTCCTGAATTTATTTCAAGCATATATTGTTGCAGTTTGAAAGCTGTGATGGTGGGGGGGAAGGGGATATCAAAGGCTGTGTTAGCTATATGCCTGACTCTGACAATATCGGATTCACGAACAGTCTGCCGACCGTAGGTCCGCTCACCTTCCTAGGGGTGAATCGAGCACCCAAATAGCATGATCAGCTATAAGCCCGACTCTGGCAGTATCAGATTCACGAATGGTCTGCCCGCTGTAGGTCCGATCACCCCCTCAAACAAGGAGTCGAGTTCACAAACAGCAGGATTTATTCAAATGCAACATTTACAAAGCAGGTTTCGGATGTCAGTACAGGAAATTCTCTACTACAATGTGGGCTTTTTAGCTAGCTCTGATGTACGAATGTGCAGTCATCCCTCACCCCAGAAAATGGGAGAGGGCTCTCCGTCTCGAGTCTCCTCAGGCAGCGTCCCCACCCAAGGGGAGGAAAGGGGGATCACCCGTTGACTGATCCAAAATTTATGATGAAGTCTTCCCTCCTCACTTCTGAGTCTCCTCAGGCAGCGTCCTGACCCGAGGGGAGGAAAAGGGGATCAGCCCATCGACCGACTCCAGAGTTACGATGCATTCTTCCTTCCTCATCCTTTTCCTCCTTAGTTCACCTTTTATACTTTTCTCTACATTCACATGGAGCTTGAGTGACTACAGTCATACTTAATATTGTTATTGATTGGTGCGAAAGTTTCTCGCCTTCATTTAAAGGTACAGTCAATGGAAAATCCAGAGCACACGCTCAGTGAGGAGCGGTCGTACCTCGGAGGCGGGTAACTTTTGGGATGGAGGTGTGTTTTGACATTATAATGAGCTTATAATGAGCAAAGTTCAAGCAAAGTTCATCCAAAAGGAGTGATTTGCCACCCTTGCTGGCTCAGCACCGGACATGTTATCGTGTATCTCCCATTGGGCAGCTCCTGTGCAGCTGATCAGCGGCCAAGCAGAGGGAGTGCAACAGAGTTTGGCCGTGGTGCCCTCACTCCTCTCCACCCTCCGTTACTCCCCTCTGCAGCTGCAAGGAGGGCAAATTGTGATGCCTAGGGAACCGTGGAGGAGCAGAGACCAGGCCTACCAACCATCCTAGAAGTGGCAACTGTGTATCACCCCGAGCAAGCCCCTGCAATGACAAAACTGCTGTTAGCCCCTAGTTTTTCTCTAAATTTCCCCTTTTCAGGCAATTCTTCCACATATATACACACAAAAGAATACTCATTGCCATGAAGAGATGTGTCCTATCCTTGTATATGACATTCTTCCGGTGAAGAGGTGCTTTTGGTCTGGGAGAATGTGCCTCCCAGCTGCACACTCAGGGTCCCTTTCCCCTGTGACCTTTTAATATGTCTCTTCAAAATTGAAGGAGGCAAGAGGTGGGTTGTTTGGCTCTGTACTACACATACTCCCCTTCCCAATAGCCCATGCAAACCTCTCTGAGAAATGCAGGAATTAACTCAAGAGCCTTGGGATGAGAATTAGGTGGTCAGTTCTTGAACAGTTTTAACCTGAAATGTGATATTTTCTGAAAACTACTTGGAAATTACAGAAGCTCCAGACTTTTCTTCCTGAGCAGCTTCCAGGTAAGGGACTGAGAAGGAAACTTGACTCAGGAATAAAGGCTATATCAGTTGTTTTCAGTCATATAGAAGGGACAGCACAATTTGGTGTAAACATTGATATCAGAATCTCAGAACAGACATGAACAAATACTATGACTTTATTACTTGGAGGAATAGGTGGCAATCCTAGCATGATACTTCTGTGGTGTGATCTCCACTTAGACGCATATAAAAATCCACAGTAATGGTAATAAAGGCTACAGAGACAGAGATGTGACCTGTTAAATACAACTGCCTCTCTACAAATATATCTACAGAACTCTAGTTAGTCATCCTGCAACCCTTATGTCTTAAAACATCACTGTTGTTCAAGTAAAAGAAGCATCTTTTGTCTTCCAATGTGATATCTACAGACCTATCACTGGAGTAACAAGATTGCTGTCAGTCATGCTGAGCAGCTTCTCTGAACAGTAACGTTCACAAAAAAAAATGTTTTAGAGGGATGTCAAGCTGATTTCCTTGCCTGAATGTTCCCAAATGGTGACTTAGATGACAGAAAAGTTTTGCTTTCTCATTTCTTGGTCTTTGTTTTGGCACAATCTTTCTATATTCTCTGTGCTTTGTTGTTATCATCAAGTTTTAAAGACATTTGTATAACTCAGGCATATGAATGTTGCAATTAACACTGATTTATGTGCATTCTTGTTTACAAGAAATAGTTGTGCAGATGTCTCAGGACATCCTTTTAACATCACCATATACGAAGAAGTAGTGTATAAGCTGTCAAATGTTATTAGACCAGTATAGAGCTATCCCTTATTTTTCTTAAGAACAGAAACCATCTTGATATAGGATCATTTCTTTTATCTATTAATTCTGCTAACATATGTCTTGGTTATAGCATTAACATTGTGTGACTTAGTATGGTATCCAGAATTAATGAGCAATTCAAATCTAGGTAGTCATGACTTTAATGGCTGATTTTTTTTTTTTCATTTTTTCTAATTTGTGAATTAAAAAGAGAAAAGAAAGAAAGAAAGAAAGAAAGAAAGAAAGAAAGAAAGAAAGAAAGAAAGAAAGAAAGAAAGAAAGAAAGAAAGAAAGAAAGAAAGA
>VZSV01000042.1:3026067-3045215 GCA_013398735.1 Nothocercus julius
AGAAAAGAAAAGAAAAGAAAAGAAAAGAAAAGAAAAGAAAAGAAAAGAAAAGAAAAGAAAAGAAAAGAAAAGAAAAGAAAAGAAAAGAAAAGAAAGGAAAGGCAATTATGTGTTATGTAGATTTTATTTATTTATTTTTAGTAAGGCTTCACAATGTATACAATCCAGCTCTTTCAGAGTAGATTACAATTATACTGGAAGCTGTCTGCATGAAAAACTAGATTGGATTAAAAATCTGGAATTTGAATATGCAAAAACTTAAGATAATGCTTCATGAAACCATTGATGAATTTTCTGTTATTTAAAACATTTGGATCAAGTTTAGAAGCCTGTTAGGAAGAGCTGCTCTTACTTAATTCAAACTTACAGGCTTTACTTACAGAATTTCTGAGTAAGAATCTCTGACCTGTGCTATGCAACCAGTAAGCTTAGATGATCATAATGGTCCCATCTCACCTTAAAATCTATCAATTTATTAAGCAACCTGCTGTAATACTGTGATGCAGAGGCAATTTACATCACTCTTTGAAGAGCACTTAAATTAATTGTTTCATTAAAATCCTTTTGAATGCTTTTACATCTTGATGTACACTGCTTCTGGGTGCCTCATAGATTGCATTAGGAGATCTTAGGTCCAAAGAACTTATCAATACCCATCTGGGCTGACTTCTGTGTTACACTGGCCGTAACACCATGTTCTGGGGAGTCACAAGGTAAGGAGAACTGACATAATGTCTAGTGCTCGTGGGTGGCTCTCCAGTTACACCTACCGCTAGGAGGTTCTTCCCAGCAGCTCCACTCATTACTCTTCTTGGCATCATGAGGAATGAGCTCTGTACTGTGTAGGAGAGCATTTTCAGATCTTTCATACACCTACAGCTTTCTGCCAAAAATAAGATGCAATCATTTGTTTCCTAGGTGATAACCACTCTGAGCGTGCGTGGTCCTCGCCGTCTCTAGCATGGTGAAGTGTGCTATGAGCCTGTCCTGTAGCGCTTGGAGGCAATGCAGCAAGCGGCCTTTCCTGCAGCACCAACATGTTGTTCATTATGCACGTATGGAAGAAAAATACTGAGGTTTACAATCTGGGCAAATGTTGTTTGCTTATGTGTTTGCTTGTTTTTTTTTTTTTTTTTTTTTTTTTTTTTTTTTTTTTTTTTTTTAGGTGGAAAGAAGAGGCAAAAAGAAAATTCCTTTAAGTTCTCTCTCAAACTAGGTTTGTACATATCTGAAAGACCATTTGAATGTTCTTTTTCTCCATCTTTCAGTCCATTTGAAGTTGTAGCTATGTGGAGCTGAGAAGACTCTAGTTCTAAACCTGGTTTCTCAGGCAGGTGCTGAAAGTTCCTCACTCAGAATATTATCAAAGCACGTCTCCTACCTCTAGAGCAACTGAATGCCATGAAAAGATCAAGATGTTTGCTTTACATTGCTATCCTGTGCAATAGATAGCAAAGAACAATGTAAGAAGTATAACAGATGTTTACTGCTGTGGTAGAATATTTGTTTTTTTTAATTTCCCATACATCAAAATGTCTGTTAATTTTGAAAATACATAAGTTTCTGATTAGATCAATTAGCATATTTTATTTAAATAGCCTTGACATGCTATATATAATTTTATAACTTTTATATCATCAATGCTTACTATTTTTTGTTTTATAGGCATTTATTCTAAAATGTAGTACCTTATTGGGAAATATACTAAAACCTTTTTTTTTTCCTCTCAGAAAAAAGAATTTGTGCATTTACCTTCTCCTGATGTAAAAATAAAACAAACAAAAAAGGTACCTAAGATGAAGATGTTTCTTCTCAGATTAACCAGGGAAGAATTTAATCCTTTATAATCTTTAGAAATATCAGTTACAAAAAAAAAAAAAAAAAAGGTGAAGAAAAGGACTGGCACTCAAGAGTTGCTTTGGAAACTAACTCTGGATCTGCCATTGTCCCATGGTATTGCTTTAAAAGTGAGATTGCAACCTCCTTTACAAAGGTACAACTTTGGGTGATAAGTAATTGTCATCAGCTCAATATTCTTAGGAAAGATACTGTGAATCTGCCAGACTGAACTCATTTTTTTTTCTCAACTTAATGGAACTCCTAATTATGAAAATGTCATTCCGTTATTATAAATTCTTGCCCTCTTTCAATTCATGTCCACTGTAGGGCTAGTCACTGTGTATTCTACCACAATTAGGGCAAAATGCTAAGTTGCATATTAAGACCTACTTTTTTTTTTATTTCCCCGAGTAATCCTAAGTACTGTGAGGAAACTGAATGTGATTTCAGTGTAAAGACATTTATAGTTCTAGTTTGAGAAGACATAGTTTATCAGTTTAATTTATGGATATCTTCATTCTGATCGGAGACAAGAGCTTAATTCCAATTGCCAAGATTCATGCTTTCTTATCTAGGAGGGTCTTTAGACTTTTAGACCACGGCTGGAGGAGTCTCTGTGCTATCCTATTGACTAGCAAAATGAGATTGAAATCCTGATTCTGTAAATTGAAAATGTTCTGGTTCTCTTTTTGATGTCCATGGGGTTCCTTATGTGCTGTGCAGCTCCTGCTATGTTCAGTCGCCACCTCTAGCATGGGGTGCTGAATGCGTGGGTGGCTGTTCTTCTTCTGGCTAGGAGTCTCATTGGGCTTTTCTCCTTTCATACTTTTTCTGCAAGTTGATGTTAGACTTCCCGTCACAGCCTCAAGGAATTTGTAAGGCTGCTTGCTCGGCCACAAAAATCTCCCCCACAAAAATCACAGAAATAATATGAAATTGAGGAAAAGGCAAGCTAAAAAAATATGGAGTTAACTGCTTCTCATCTCATTTTTTTCTACTTGGATCAGAATTCTCATTATTTTAACAGAGTCAGAAGAAGAAGGGAGAGGAAGGCAAAAATCTACAGGACTTTGGAATGGTGGAAAATCTTTAAAGCCTAATTGACACGGACAGTTCAAGTGCTAAAACTCTGGAGGACTGAAGTTCACAGGACTTTAGCAGAGCAAAGTCCTGAGCCTTAGAGGGCATGATTTTTGAACAGAGAACACTTTTTTTGTTAGCTTGTTTGTTTTTTAAGTACGTCTTGGCATCACATCCTGGCATGTCAGGGCTTGTAGAAAGTGAAATGATGGATCTATATCAAGGCTACCCCCAATGGAGTGAGATGAATGTGCTTCACTTGACTGGCTAACCAGCTTAGATACTATGCTAAATTCCAGAGATAAAGCCCTGAGTATCTTGATGACTAAGGTGATTTTCTTCATGTGTTCCAGAACAATGCTAGAATAATTTGCTTCTGGCTAAAAGGGATAGTGTGTTTTCAGTCAATACAAGCAGCAGTCTTGCTAGGTTTGGAAACAATTTCATGAATATGACTGCACAGGAAATTTGGCAATGTATATTCTCTAATTTTTTTTGAAATTTGAAAATCATGACCAAACTGATTGTACTATCTTCTGTGAAACAACGATCTGCAGTTGTTTCACAGTCCTCCTGCACATTTAACTCTTGCTCTATAGATATGTTTCCTGACAGAAACTATTAATGGGCATTTTTGCAGAATTCATAAGCATCTTCCTCCTACTGAAAGAAAAATGTTGGTAGTGTCAATCTCAAAGACAGACTGAAAAGGCATTAGATCCAAAACTGAAAAGAACTTCGTATTGATGTGTCTTTTGCAATTGGTTCCTTCATTCTATCAGAAAAGCTTTTGCATCCTCTATTTTAAAGATGCTTAATTATTTGATTTGCAAACAAATTCATGTTGCTTTATTTATAAACAAGAGAACAATGTCAAAAAAATAGAAGTGGTGCTGATATTTCTAAATAGCCAAAAAAACTGCAACTGTTTATGGTAAAATAGTTTCTGGAATAGAGACATCAAGTTAAGCACAGTCCTGGCAAGTTAAATGACCATGTTATGAGAACCTTGTTTCTCTGCATCCTTTCTGGACAAAGGACAGAGTAATGTTTTTAGGGCAGTTCATACAAGAAATTTGATTTGATAGGGGAAAGTTGTGTTTTTTTCTTTCTGCACGTCTTGAGATTTTACTTTTGCTTAAAACAACACCTCTTTGCTGTTCTTGCAGTAACATATGAGCAGAAGTGACTACAGTTTTGACATAACTAGATATAACGTGTAACTAGATGGCCATTTCCTACATCATGTCCTATATCCCCAGAGAGATGAAGCTGGACCTTCTCTATTAGCTCTGGTCCTTTATCTTATGGTATTTTCATTTATGGTGTCTTTTCAATAGTCCTGGCTCAGAATCACCCAAGAAAACAACAGCAGACACAGGAATAAGAATGTTATTCTGCCTCAATGTAGATTTTGGATATACTGATATATGGATATTGTTAAACGGTCCTGTTTTCTTCTAACTCCAGTGCCACAGCAGTAAGGTAGGGAACAGCAGTATATTTTGACTACCCCTTTCTAAATTTCTTTTCTCAACAAGAAATCATCACCAATAAGAAGAGTGAGGGATGCAGGGAGTACACAGTAACTCTGTGGAAAGGTTATGTGCTTCAGGCAACAGCTTCATGCAAAGAAAAAAAAAATCTCCAGATTATTAATGATCTCTATTTTTAAACAGTAAAGAATTGTTAATGTAAATAATGAGAATCTTTGTTGTCTTGGAAAGTCCTTTTTTTTTTTTTTTTTTTTTTTCTATTTCACTTATCTGCATGCTACACACATTTAGCTTCCTTTTCAAATCTACTAGAAAACTTGAACAAGGTACTGTGGTTTTCTACTATCAGGGTATTAGCTCTGCACCAACAATCTTGGTTTGAAAAAAAGAAAAAATCTGTTCTACCCCAACACAGGTTGAGCAATGAAGAGTTTCGGGTTTCTCTGCTCTTTTTTTTTTCTTCTACACTTTTTACTCTTATTTCCCTCAGAGACGATCCTGTGGTCCATCCATCAAGCTTTCTTACAAGACAGAATTCTAACTAAATATTTTTCCTTGCATTTCTTTCTTCATACTATTTAAATCTGAAACTATCTGTCAGAACTTTTTGGGGCCACACTGGGATTTTTCACATGACTTTTTAAGGTCAAAAAGCATATTGAAAATCTCAATGGGGCCATCCTGTGATAAGAGGTTCTGTCAGCTCAATGCTGTGGGAGTAGCTGCATTAGATATATGTACAATAGGGTTGGTTTGACAAATGAATAGCATAGTGTGCTCTTGATCACAGTACATAGCTGAGCTGTTTTAATGCACAGTTAAATGTTTAAATACAGAAAAAGAGCAGAAGTGAAAATTTCAACTTCAGATCCAGAGACTACCCCATACCGAAAGAAATCAGGCAGTCATTCTTCTCACTCCCCTAACTGAAATTTATACCTAATATCTTGACACTTACTTTAATAGCCCATTTTTAAATGCCATTTTTTCTTGTTTAGTGAAAACCATATCTTATCTTCATCTGAGCTAACCGGGAAAGTTCATAGTGTAAATATCTTCTGCTCAGTAATTAGTCTTGCGTCCATAAACCAGACAACTTTATGGTAAATCCATGTGAAGTCTGCACAAGATTGAGACTAATCCTATCACCCAAGGACTGGTTCCTCTCCACTGCCTGTAACTGCAGTCTAGATAACCAAAGGTCAATGTTGCAGTACGGTGGCCTATGTCTGGTGATCATATACCCACTAGCCTTTCATGACAGCATGTTATTGGAGAATAATTTTGTGCAGTGAGATTATGAAAAGTGAAAAGTGAAAAGCAGTGAGATTATGCAGCCAGCACAGAACAGTGGCACAGCTCTTCTGCTCTTCAGAAGAGACATTGGGAAAGCACTGAGGGAACAAAACTTATAGTTGGGTTTTCCAAAGTGACATTAGTGATGAAAGGTCAATATCTATCCTGTTATATAAAGAAATGTTGCCCAATGTGAAATCCATCCTGTTTAACAGAGGAAGATTTCAAGATATCTGTGCGGGCAGGTCTATCTAAAGGGAAAAAAGACAGCAATATGTAAATGAACAGAACTAAATTTGTTCATAGTAATTTATTTATTTATTTATTTTTTTCATGCACCTCTTCCATCTTTTCAGTGAAAACAATACATTTCACAAAATTTAGAGCTTGTTCATCATTGGAAATCATGTCACTAAAAAAACAAACCTTCTTCTTCATGGGCCATGTGTAAATGTAATCTGATCAGAAACACTAATGTATGAACAACCTCCATTCTCATTGTGGGTCTCAAAAAAGTATTCATCTTCAAAATACAAAGGCTTTTCTGTCCATCAGTGTTCCTATGGTAACTACAGTAATTGTTTACCTGGGAAAGCGATATTGAAGATTTATCATATAAAGCTTCAGATCAAACAAACATAGCATCTATTGCTTGCTGCTGGCTTTACTTCTCTTTTTCTCTTTTGATATCCTACAGGAATCAGGAGGAAGCATTTAGGAAGCATTTACAGGAAGCATTTAGCATCACTAAAATGATTCAGTGTCTATGACCCCTGCCACTTTCACAGCCTTTCCTTTGCAGTTAATGTTTTGCACAGAAAGTGTGTTAGTTAAGGAAAGGGAGCTCCCAGTCTCTTTCTGTGCTAGGTGGGCTTCCAGCCAGGCCAGTGTTGCTCCTAGAGAAAGACTATGTATTTTCAAGTATTTTGTCAATCTCCTTTATTCATGAAGGGAATGGGAATCAGATCACAGTGTCAGCAGGAGAACTTAGCTGGTCAAGCATAGCTAGAAACAACAGAGTCAGCTACAGTACAGCAATCACTTGCATAGCTTGGCAGTGATTTTTTTGCTACCTTCATTTGAAGTCTGGAGTTTTGTTCAGGTGGAATTCATCACATTTGTACTCAGTTATGTTTGTTTCCAACCAAAGGGAAGTTCTATCCAGAGGGAATGAAATGGAGTCGTGAAATGGAGTGTGTTTCTAGCATAAAATTCCTCACAAGTCTGGATTCTACAATGAGCAAAGTCTCTTTGAATAGGTGTGATGGCTTCATAAGAAAAACAATTGCAACCCCATCATCTCCTTGCTGTTTGGCAGAAGATGTCAGCCATGAATGCAGCCACGGGTAAGAGTCCAAAAACAGAATGGCATCTGACAGTCGAATTTCTTCCATTCAGTGCTCTACCCTTGCTGCTGATCAAAGATAATATATCACACAGCAGCATAATTGGAGGTTTCACATTCTTTCAGCCTTCATTAGAAGCACTCCCCCACTCAGATGTGAGCTTCCTGAGCAGAATTTGGAGAATCAGCTTCAGATTTTGAATGATGCTAATGCGCTAATGCGCTCTCTGCCAGCACAGAGAAAAAAAATGTCTTAGCAAAGTATGGGGTGTTTCCTGAGCAGCTTAGTGTCAAAACCTGTGCTTCTCCTTCAAGAGACTCAGATTAATTTTGTGAATTTTATTCTGCAGTCATCTGCATTTCTGCAAATTTCAACAGAGACAGTCCAAGCTGTCCTATTTATGCCTGCATTCTGATTTCAGTTTTGAGTACTTTGTTGAGTGTGTTGGAGTTCTCTGGTGGGAAAAAAAAAAGTGAAGAAAATTATACATGAGGAGACATAAAATGATCCTATACTTAATATATAGGCATAAAAAAAAAAACACACATAGAGAAAAGCTGAAAAAATCAATCATCAATTTTGCATTTTATTTTTTCAAATTTGAAAATGTTTGTAACACTCAAAATCATAATTGTCTTGCATAATAGGAATAATGCTTTTATTTGTAAAGGTAAAATGCAAGACAGATTTCCTCAGCTGGATATATTGACCCTGAATACTCCTATTAATGTGAATCAGAGGGGGTTCAATACTGCACAGGGCCTACAGAGTCATTTGGGGAAGTGCACACACTTAAGAAGTAAAAGTTGTTCTCTGAAAAAAATCAAAGAAGGAATTAACGGAAACACAGCTACAAGAACACCCTAGACTAAACATAGTAATTTTGCTTTGTTTGTTTGTTTGTTTTTTGTTTTGTTTTGTTTTGTTTAGGCGCAATGCAAACTGGCTTCATTTATCTAAACTGATTTTTTGGTGGACAAATTCTTTGTGGAAAAATTACTACATTTTTTAGCCACACCTGATGCACAGTTACTCCCATAAATTTCTGTAGTTATGTATATGTTTCTCTTGTATATACCTTTTGAATTCATCTTCTTTGTAACTTTGTATGCTGGTCTTCTGTCTTAAATCTGTTTTCCATTGATGGGCAAAAGGAATCAAGCAAAGGGACCAAGCAAGGGATATAGGCACTTCCAGTTGTAGAGGCTAAATCTAAATTTGCCAACAGAAAAATTCTTATTTATGGATTGCATAGTGATAAAGGAGCTGTGTAACCAATTTGAGTTTAATTGAGGATTTCTGAGTTTCCCCATGTACTTAGAGTTAGGTCACTGACTTGCACAGAACCGAAACAGACTTGGCAGGATTGGGCACCTGTCCTTAACCGGGAGTCAGACATTAATCATGGATTCCTTGAATGTACACCAGCGTCCTTTAGAATCAATGAAGAGGAGCAGGCACATCTTAGTGGCTCTTTCTTCCTCAGCCTAAAGTAAATGTTTAAAACAAATCAGACAACTTGCACCCTACAACAGCTTATTTCCCTCTATTGACTCTAAAAAGAACATGAAGCTTATATATAATTTCCAACAATACAGACATAGAAAGTCAGGTGAATTCAGGCCTTCACATTCCTTGAGGTGTGAAGGGCACCATCAATTAATATCCTCAGAGTAGCACACTTACACACTGGCAGATTGATATTTTCTTTTAAAATATGTTGTATAAAGTATTTTCCACTTTTTTTTTTCTTCTACTGTTAACAAACCTGCTGTAAGTGTACATGTCTACCAAGCAAGAAACAACTGACTTGGTTTTTTGACTATTGCATGAACTGTAAGCCTGCTAGCTTGTTCCCAGCTCGCCGTGTCTCCTCCATCTTGTCCAATTGGGAGCAAAATATTTCATTTATTAGGTTTCTGTATAAAATACGTAATGCACACATACATCATGCCTATTTTTCTTTCTTCTTTTATTTTTGGTGCTTTTCTTTTTTCTTTTTTTTTCTTTTTTTTATACTTTATATAGGACAGCAGTCACCTGACTCATCTGGGCCCGTACAATATCACCTTTTGGTCCATTATTCATCTCTGATTCTGTTGCTAGTATCAAAAAGGATTTATTAACTCTGAAACTGAGAAAAATCCCAATTAGCATTCCCCTGGCCTCTTTTTTTTTTTTTTTCTTTCTTTCTTTCTTCTTAGAGTGGTAGGGTGTTTATCACCCTCCTTGGAGACACTGATTATCCCTAGTGACTTCTTAGCACTCCTTCCATCCCTTCAATTTTCTGTATGCTCGAGTTCCTCAGAGACCAGAGGTTCAGAGCGTGTTCAGCTTTGCCCAGTGTGTCAGTGTTTTTAGATGCTATTGTCACAGACATGATAAATGTTACCAGTAGCAGGCATATAAAATGTAGTCATTATTCTCCCCATTCAGGCACTGATTCTTTTCTACTTACTGATGATGTTGTTGCACATCGGTACAGAAAGTTTTCATTTTGTTTTCTTTTAAAATGGTGTCAAACACAGCAGGAGAAATTTCCTGATAGGAAAAACAAATAATCCACTGTCAGTGGAGACGAAGATAACTATTTCTATGGATTCTGTAAATGGTTGAGAAGGAAGGGAAGTGGGAAGGGAAAGAAGAGAGCACACAAGCACACACAATCTGAATATATTCTCTGCCCTGGGGCCTTGACTCCAGTTGCTGCAGCAGCCAGAGGAGCTGGGGAAGGATCTAAAGCAGCTTCTGGCTGATGGGCTCCCAACAGGCTTGAACTGAACGAGAAGGTGGAGGCTAAAGAGGCCAGGCTACACATTTTGGGTCTCTATCCTTCATCCTTTAGGATGAAAGGAGCAATCAAGGTGGTGGAAAAGAGACAGCAGCAAAGAGGAAATGGTGGGGAGGAGGAGGTAGGTTAGAGAAGTGTCTGGGGCTGAAGCAAGCACTGTCCCTCTTCCCTGTCCCTAACGAACTTTACCAAAGGAATTCCAGGTGGGCAGATGTGCAGGAGAGGACATGACACAGCTTAGATGTGGCAAAGCCGTCACCCTAGGGGAGTCCAGATCAAGTGGCAGATGGGATTTGGGTCACTTAGTAGTCGTTTGAAAGAAAAAAGAAGAAAAAAAAAAAAAGAAAAAAGAAAACGATAATATTTTAAGCATCAATCCAAAGAGGGGGGAAATAGCAGGGAGTGCCAAGCTGTGGAGCAGCAGCAGAGAAATTCTGTTAATTCTCGAAAATGGATGCGCAAGCTAATCCTTCCCTGCAAATACAGCCTGGTAAATGGTCGGACCCAGCAGCCTTTTAAATGCCAGATCAGCTCTTACTTAAATGACATTTTGCTGTATTTATTTATTTATTTACTAAGAATAGCTTTGAATAAAGAGATGATCCCAGCCATACTGTTGTGCAGTGATGGTTTGTGGTTGTCGTGTGTTCTTGCTGTTGCTGCAGTAGCAGCGCAGGGAGGTGCTGAGTTGCTCGGGGCTCAGACTACCTCGACCCCCCCTCCTGCACATTCCACGCACCCACACGTCCCCCCCAGCCCGTGCTGAGCTGCGGTGCTCAGTGTTGCACCCGTGTCCTGCCATCGCAGGCACCCGTGGCGCGATGCAGCCAGCAGGGAGAGGAGAGGAATTGCTGAGTGTGAATGAGTGTTGGGTGTGTAGGGCTGAGTGTGAGAGGGAGGAGGAGAAAAAGGAGCTGGGGAAAGAAGGGGGATCTTTAGGAAGATGCAGGGATGCTGGAGGAGCAGGTAAAGCCTAGGCTGGCTCCAGGGGAAAAAGGTTGTCCGGGACAGGCGTATGAGTGTGGGGGGACACAGGTGCTGAGGGGCTTGGGGCAGGTGGGAAGCAGGAGAAGGTCCAGAGGGCACCAAGCTTGTGCGCAGCCAGGTAAGGTGCCTGTGGGTCTGCAGAACCACTCTGGCTGCTCCATGCGGAGCTAGGGAACAGCAGCGCCTGTGGGTCCTGGGAACCAGGTCGGACTGGCAGAACTCCAGGGAATGGATCCCGGCAGGAAGAGAGGGGTGGCTGCGTGTGGCAGCTGTCTCCGGGACAAGCAGCGGGGCTGACACAGGAGGGTGGCAGCCTGCAGGGGACAGGGCAGGCAGCGTGAGCTGCCCTTGGCCAGGGCATCGCTCCCATCGCTCCTTGTCCTGCCATGCCTGGTGCTGTTGCCCAGGAAAAGGGCGGGAGATGGAAGGGGCAACCTGCTCTCCCGGTGGCGAGCAGACCCTTTTCTCAGCATGGGGGGAGGGTGCTCGTGCTCTCCTTTACCCCCCCTCGCCGGGAAGCAGCGGGCAGAGCAAGGGGCTGCCTGGCTGCTGGATGTCCTAGAGGCATCTGTGCCACTTGGTGGCACTAAAAAGTTGCGCGGGAGCACGGCGCGGTGCGGGTGGCAGCGGCGGAGCACCCGGGTGTTGCAGAGCACCCTTCACATCCAGGTAGCACCTTTGGGTGGCTGCTGCTGCCCTGGAACGAGCTCGGCTTTATCCCACTTGCAGGAGGGACGCGCCCGCTTCCCCGCGAGGCTTTCGCAACCTCGAGGGCACCTGGAGCAGCCTCGGCGCGGGGCGGAGCACAGCGTTAACTGTGTCCCCGTAAAAGCGGAGAGGCTGCTGCTGTGTCTGCCTGAGGAGGGAGGGAAGGAGATGCTCAACGAGGTGGCTCGAGCTGCAGCAACTATTTAGGAAGAGCGAGGTGGCAGTGGCAGAGAGCGAAGACCCATCTGTTGTTTCACTGCTTGTTTGTTTATCGCCTCCACCTCCCCCGTTCCCCCCCACCACCCTTAATATCCAGGGTCCATTCACGCCTCTTGCAAAGGAGCCTTGGGCGCAGCTGAGAGCGCAGCGTGGTGCGCGGCGTGTGCGTGGATGCGATCCCGCGGGGGGCGGGAAGGGTCCTCAGCTCTCAGCGCTCGCCTGTGATCAAAAGAAAACAGGATGTGCCCGGAGCTGGAGCAGTGACAGCGCGAGACGAGCACAGCTCACCTGCTGGCGGTCTTTGCAGAGGCATTTGAGGATTATTCAGCTCCGGAAGGTCTGTGCGAGGAAATGCTATCTCTGCAAGTAAGAGGAGGTGCCTACCCCTACCCGCCTTGATTATTGACACGGAAAGGACAGCTCTGCTCTACCGTAGCAAGAGGCGATTGCTAGCGCGGACAAGGTAATGCTGTGGGAGTGGGGAGGGGGAATTTATCTGCCCCGAATTGCCAACACAAACCCGGGGGATGCAAGGAGCACTGTCCCCCTCTCCCTCCCTCCTGCGCTGCTTGCCGGAGGATGAACACCATTCTGCCGGGGGGCGAGCCCGCTGGCGAGTCTCAGTCCCGGGGGCGGCGGGGGCATCGCCCGGCCGGGTCCCCGGGCACTCACCCGCCCGGTGGAGCGGGGGATGTGCGATGTAGGGGTGGGGGAGCACAGGGGCGCTGCAATACCTGGATCGGTGGGTTTTGTGACATAGCCCAGAGATTTGCCCTGCTGAACAGGGAGAAGGGAAACCAGATGCTTTTATTTTCCAGAGACAGCCAGGCTTAGCTCAGCCATAGACATTCCTGTGTGACCTTGGGACAAATCACTTTGGCTCTGCTTGGCAAGTCCCGTCTGTTCCTTATTTAATAACCGGACCTAATGTCTCCGGGTGTAACCATGATTCATGAAGGACTGAGAGGGACTTTGATGCCAGTAGTTGAGAGGGAGATAGACACCTAAGCATCAGTATATGTGTGTATGTATACGTATAGCCTTATGTTAGAGCAGCACAGGCAGCAATACCAGGAGTTAACCTTCCTTCCTATAAGACCCAGCTCTATCTACCTAATGTGAGGATATAAAAGTGTTCCGGCATGGTAACTGTGACCACTATGGCAATTTTACCACTGAAAGGATGGTACATGAGGGTTCATTAGTGTTTTTGATCTCCACTCCACCCGCTCCCGGTGCATCCAAGTTGCGCGACGAGCGCGCTCAGCACCAGGGACAGCGGCAGCTCCAGCTGGGAAAAGTTCGGGAGGCGCCGGGGCAGCTCCAGGCTCCCCGCTGACAGCAGCTTCTCCTCCTTGGGGGCCCAGCCTCGACCTCCCAGCTGCCCTTTTTAGCGGGGGGAGGATACATGACTGGATTTGAGGAGGGGGAGAGGCTGGACATCTGTTCCTTGTAGTCCCTGAGAGGAAAAAAAAAAAAAAAAAGAGAGAGAGAAAGAGGGGAACCCTTTTGGAAAAACACCACTCTTAAACCATCCTGAAATGGGAATGTTAACTGCAAGGTTCTCTTCATTCTCTAATATTTTTATTTCCTTACTTCTGTATTCCTGAATATTTGCAGTAGATAGTAATGTTTTGCACACTCTCAAAGAAGACTTTAACAAGGTGGTAATATTTATGCTCTGTAAAAAGAGATGCTATAGTTGATCATTACTGCAAAGAATCAGAGAGGACTGTTTGGGTACCTATATAGGTTAGAGGCTCATATATGTATGGCTTTTTCGGTACAGTGGTAGCACTGAAATGCTGTACTGTGCTTCTCTTGTTGCGATTTGCTGAGATTTATTTTCTGGAACTGCTGTTGCTTGCTCTCGATCACTTCCTTTGGATCATACAGTTTTGTTAATTAACAAAATGCCTGGAATTACAGCTGAAAGCACACCAGAGCTATTAGTTTTTGCATCACCTGGCATAATAGCTTTTTGGTAATAGCAGTAATTGAGGGAACTGTGGAGATCATTGCAAGTTTTGGTGACATGTCAATCACTCTATTTTTTTTTTTTTTCTTTCAATTGACTCACTAAGGTGAATGTGTGTGTAGGGGAGGGTCAGAGTATGGGGAAGAACTGTCTAGGATTGCTGTGGTTCTCCCTGATAAAAGTAGCATTCTATTCTTATTGCCTGTAAAGGCACAAGATCTGCATACTAGTTTGCTATTTTCAGTGGCTGTTCTGGCCAAACAGTTAATTTTTTTTTTTTTTTTTTTCAGTGTTGTTTAGTTCCCTCATATTTCTAAGCAGAACTGAAAAAAAAAAAAAAAAAGAGTTTCATAGTCCCTCCTGTTGTATAAGGCTGTTTGCTTTGTCAAATGGCTTAATCCAAAGCCTGCTAGAATTCAAAGCTTAGTGAGTTATATTAGTGAATTGACTAACAGCTATTTGATTTATTTTAGTGAATGGGAAGGTTAAATGGTAGTAGAAATCTCAAAATAAAGCATAGTAATTTTTTTTCAGCTAAAGGTCATCTGTATGCATCAGGTTTTGCTCCAAGAAGCAGGTGTGTTGGATGTACTGCGCACTGAGCTTCTTTATAGCTTCGAGAACTAGATTGTCAGGATACCTTGAACTCAATGCTTAAAGCTTTCAATATCAATAGCCAGCAGACACAGGCAGAGACTTTACAACCTCAAGGCACACTTTTTTTTTTTTTTTTTTTTCTCAAATTTTTCCTTGTCGAGAAGAGCTAAGAGTTCTTTGTTGTTATATAATTGTTTTTCCAAGGCAATTCCATCTTTTTCTATCCAAGGTGCTCTACTGTAAGATAAGGATGAGGAAAAGTTGCAGGACTGACTCTGTGAACTGGTATTTCAGCTGCTGCTTCCTAAGTTTGATCTTCTCTTATGCTGAAACCTGTGTTAGTTCCTTGGCATATGCTGATGTGATTCATGTACGGTCAATATATGATGTCACTGAATTGGTTGTAGTATGTGCTGTAAATGCATTCTTGAAAAACATTTCATTGGTAGTTATGTGTCTGCAGGCTCTAAGTAACATTTATCACTGCATACAGATTTTAGTACCATATTTTTTTCTTTGTTTGTTGCTGTTTTTACTTTTTTTTGGGGGGGTGGAGGGAAAAGAGAGCAGAGTGGGGCTTTTCTTTATAAATCTATTATTGCAATATGCATATTATTGTTCTGATTCAGTAAATCCTTTAAAGAGATGCTTAACTTTAGGTGAGTCTTTAGAAATGTTTGACTAATAGGATTCTTCATGTGCTTAACACTGACCGCATTCTTAAATGCTTTTCTGAAGTGTGCCCTGAGTCCTCACTCCATCACACTTTTTCTGTGATTCAGTAATCCATATTTTTACTTTTATTGTTTTAATCTGATTTAAGCTTCAAACACCATGGCTTTTTCTGTTTCTAAAGTTTCTAAATTGCAGTAAAGAAATCTGAAAAAAAATATATTGCTTCATTCTTCATTTCTTCCTGATAAAAATAGAGTAAATCAAAATCTTCTCTTTTATTGGATTTGTATTTTACCTGTAGAAGCACAATCAAGAGGATTCAGATAGCAAAACAGGCAGGTTCTTCGCTCTAGAGTCACTAGTGGGCGCTGCTATAATAACAGAAGTCACAGGGGAAAAGATTTCTTAAGACTTAAACACAGTTATATCTGCTGATATAGAAAATCTTAAGTGCCTCATGCCTAAAATTCCAGCAATGCTTATAAAAACTAGCTGTTTCCTGAGCTACTGTTTGACTTCTTTATTTTTCAAACAAGCAAGAGTTAATGCAATATGATATTAGGGCTCGTTGTGGTCTGTACAGACTGTAATTACAGAAGTACTCGCTTTTGAGGTTGAAATAAATCATTTTAAGAACTATGTGATTTTCATGGAATATTACAGATGCTCATTTTCTGGTTGGTTAGACCTCAACATGAAGTAACTGGAACTCTGCCCTAAAGGAACAGCTGAGAATTTTTCCTGACAGAGACTGACATTAAGTTTCCCTTCCAGGGAGAGCAGAGGTTATAGGAACATGCTGCATGTCTTATCAGATCTGTGAATTCATCACCTTTTCATCATCTAGGAAAACCCTTAAATTTCTTTCCAGAGCAAGAGTAAGCAAAGAACTGATTGGTAGAATCATTTTTCCTTTTCCCTATGGCTTCTGCAGTTGCTCCAAGTGTGAAGCTAGTGCCGCAAAGGACAGAGTTGTGTGTCATTTATTGTTTTAGCATGGGACTTCAGGATTAATTTAGAGTTAGATTCACAGCTGAAATAAGCTAAGAACCTTGATACACCAGTAATTAAGTGCCTGATTCCATTTTGCCTATGTTGCAGTAAATTAGGAGTAACTCCCTTGATGCCAAAGAAATTGAACAGTGTGAAAGTAATCCTGACCTTAAGTGCTGTGCAGGTTGATTTGCTTGTCCATCAAGGAAAACAAGGAAATGCAGATAGATTATTAACCAGGAAACAATTCCCACTACTTGATGCATGATTTCAAGAGTTCACTGTTTTTGATGCTGTTATTACCTCTGTTCTCAGCCTGAAGACTACAGGATATGAGACTCCCTTTAGGGTTATCCCTAACAATTAACACAGAGGTTATTCTTAGACTTACAAAGTTTGCTCAATTCTGTTTTAGTATTTATGCGTCCTGGAACAATAATCTTGCTGTAACAAGAAAGAATGGGAAAAAAATCTACGGAGTCACTTATATGTGATTCTCCTGGGGCAGGGTAGCAGTAAAATCATGTATCTGGACAGTTCCCTTGGCCATCTTCTTTTCAGGAAGGGCTGGAGATGTTCTCTAGGAAATGTAATTATTGTACCAAACTTTCAGCTCTCTTCTCAACCTTCTTTTTGCCCTGGTTGGATGTTCCACCTGACTACTCTCATGCCATCTTCTAGTGGCATATTCAGTGAACAGATAAGAGTTAATGCGCACAAATTCAGGAAATAGAGGAAATTCCATTTAAACACTTATCTGCTGTGAGGACGGTCAAACACTGGAACAGATTGCCTGGAGAGGTTGTGAAGTGGCCATTCTCGAAGGAATTCAAAACTCAGCTGGACACAGCTCAGTGCATCCTGACTGTCCCTGCATTGAGCAAGGTGCTGGACTAAAACATTTCCAGAGATCCCCTAAAACCTCAGCAATTCTGTGATTTTTATGAACTATGAGAGTAAGAGTAGACTCATAGTCAGACACCTGTGTCTTTATTATACAAATCCATACTTAGCAGGCTCACTTAGCTGTCAATGTAAATTCCAGATAATTCTGCTGCCTTGTAAAAGTCCACAGAGGTGTAGACTTCATATCCTTCAGACATGAGTCCTAGACCTATATAATAATCCAAGCAGTTTTCTTGGTGCAAATAATAACAACACTGTAGGTCCCAAAAGAACTGGCTTTCACTTTAGTGCAATGGAGTATGTGAAATAATTCCATTAATTCTGGAGCAATTCCAGGTGAATCTGACCCCTTCTTGTCCTCTGAATACCATGAAGTGTAAGGATTTGATTGCTTTTAGAATTTTCTTTTTGTCCTTAGCAACACTGTAGCTGTGAGGTCTACTGATATTGTTGAATGAAAAATATGGAGACCTTAAACTTCACTTCTTTACCTTGTTATTTTAAACTGATGTAGATGTGGCTGTAGGCTAAGAACAGGGAGCATCTGTTCCTCCAAGAGAAGATAAAAATGGCCTTGCTGCCTCCTCTTCCCCACGTATCCTATACAGAAATTATTTAACCCACAGACAAAATTCCAAGGACAATTTTGTTAAACTTGACCACATTCCTAGGTAATATGTTTTGTAGAATTAAAATAACAGAATCACAGAATGGTTAAGGTTGGAAGAGACCTCTAGAGATCACCTAGTCCAACCCCCCTGCTCCAGCAGGGACACCCAGAGCACGGGGCACAGGGTGGCATCCAGGCAGATCTGGAAGATCTCCAGAGAAGGAGACTCCCCAGCCTCTCTGGACAGCCTCTTCCAGGGCTCTGGCACCCTCACAGTAAAGAAGTTCTTCCTCACATGGAGATGGAACTTCCCGTGTTTTAATTTATTCCCATTACCCCTTGTCCTAAAGTGATGGATAGGGAACAAATTCACCCAGATCCCCACCAAATCCCTCTATTTGCGCATATGCAGGGACATAGGCAGGTATGGTTATAAAAAGGAAATTCATTTTAACTCTAGTTATGTTCTGAGGCAGGGCTGGAATCTGATCTGGATACAGATGTGCTTGCCATACATATCCTTAATTTAGGAAACTCCGAAAAATAAGCATCCATGATTTTAAATAATACATTGACATTCGAAAAGTAAGAGTAATAAGCTAATAAATAATTAAAATACATTTTTAATGTGATAATACATTTAATCCATTGCAGGTATAAGATTTTAATAGATGTGATTATATGCAAAGATGCCTTTTGCCCCCAAAACTGTTTACAGGTTTTACATGCTATCTTCAGAGTCACAGAAAAAGCAGTTGGAGGGCATAAGCAGTTGTGATTTTTTGTAATTAAGAACTCGTTAATCTGAATTGAATTCCTTTATTTTGTAGGGGCAAGGGATTGCAGTACTGATAATTCAAGTCTTCACAGACTATAAAATGTTTGGATTATTCTACAGTTGTCTGAACTGTTTCATTATTGATATTATCTATTACCATTCTAATTTCTATTAATTTCTATTAGAAATTATTATTACATGAACCTATTAATATTGTAATTAATTTTACAGAAACTATTCCTGTCAATGTTTTCACTTTTTGGACACTGATTTGAAATTACTCACTGATGCTCCTACATGAGTTTTCTTCTCTGTAAACATTTTCTCTAATTTATAAGTGTCATGATAAAATGATAAAAAAGGCTATTCTCAAGTAGAAACTTTAGGTCTGAGTATCTCATCTTCCAACTAAGAACTTCATTTTCACTATGGCACTATCTTGAATGATGAAGATGTGATTGGCGAGTTTAAAACAAGGCTCCTACTTGACTTTGATGCTATTTGAGTCTCCGTTACTTTGTGGTGTCTCAGAATTGTCAGAGATGTCTTGGGTGTCAGAGACATGTGAAAAGTGACTGCTGGGTCTGGATTGTATGGAAATTTGTATTTTTATTTTTTATTACAACAAGGGATTTATGTCAGTAATACTGAGATCAGGCTCTGGTCCATAGTTTTACCATAGAATCACAGAATGCTTAAAGTTGGAAGGGACCTCTAGAGACCATCTCGTCCAACCCCCCTGCACACACAGGGTCACCTAGGGGCACAGGACTGTGTCCAAGCGGGTTTGGAAGATCTCCAGAAAAGAAGACTCCACAACCTCCCTGAGCAGCCTCTTCCAGTGCTCTG
>VZSV01000042.1:3047785-3060587 GCA_013398735.1 Nothocercus julius
CTCTACCAGCTTAAACCATTTTCTAAAATGGTCCTTTTGCTGTTCCTTGCAATCCTGTTATTGAAGGAAGATGTCAGTGGGAACTTCAGGCTTTTGGTTTCTGCACAGTCCAATGAAAGAAGGGTGGTTGCACACATGCCTGGTGATATTATCATTGGAGCCCTATTCTCCGTCCACCATCAACCAACTGTTGACAAGGTTCATGAGAGGAAATGTGGAGAGGTAAGAGAGCAATATGGCATTCAGAGGGTGGAGGCCATGCTGCATACCCTTGACAGAATTAATTTGGACCCCACACTATTGCCAAATATAACTCTAGGATGTGAAATAAGGGACTCCTGCTGGCATTCTGCTGTGGCCCTGGAGCAGAGCATTGAGTTTATAAGGGACTCTCTTATTTCCTCAGAAGAAGAGGAAGGGTTGGTGCGATGTGTGGATGGATCCTCATCATCTTTCCGCTCCAAGAAACCCATTGTTGGTGTCATTGGACCTGGCTCTAGCTCAGTTGCTATCCAGGTCCAGAATTTGTTGCAGCTTTTTAATATACCTCAGATTGCATATTCTGCCACAAGCATGGACCTAAGTGACAAAACTCTATTCAAGTATTTTATGAGAGTTGTGCCATCTGATGCACAGCAAGCACGGGCTATGGTGGACATCGTCAAGCGCTATAACTGGACCTATGTTTCTGCTGTGCATACTGAAGGTAAGAGACCTTTTTTTTTCATCTAAGAATGCCTTTGAACTTCCTTGACTTTATTAGTCACGATGGGTAAGAAAGATCTGGCCATTCTAGTGCGGAGAAGAGGAGATCCAAACCATGTTTTAAAACTGTCTGGAACAACGTGTTTTCTTGTTTAACATCTGGGCCATAGAGGCCTAAACACTGGGACACCTGTGGTTCTGGCTAATATTTGAATATAGTTGTCCCAGCTCTCCGAGAACAATATTGTCTCTGTGCTTCCTATAAGCACTCCAGGAAGCATTGTAACCACTTCTCCCATCTGGCCCTCAGTTTTGGGAGTGGTCAGCCAGAGTCTCCTTGAGTCTTCTTCATGTACCTATTCTTTATTTGGTACTCAGAAAAGTCAAAGTTATGTGCTATATTGCTTTCCGCCTTTCATTAAGCTGAGGTAGAGCCTGAAGTTTTGCCCAGTAGTGAGAAGAGTATATGAATAAAGAGAAGTGCTGTGGAAAAGTTTGCCTGATTTCATTATTCCTTGTATTAACAGAGCTGAATTGGTTCATCTTGCTATAAGTGATTAGAAGCTCATACTGACTTAAGAGGAAGATTCTCTAGTTCCTTATATAATGGCAGTACTATTTAATAAGTCTCCCTGAATTAAATTTTGTAGTGAATTTTAGGATCTCACCCAGTCACTTCTGTTCACACAGATAAACTACTAATAGGAGTCTCAGAAAATGATTTTGGGGAATGAGAAATGTTGCTAAGCAATTGAGTAGTGGTGATGGTGTTGCTGAACAGCAGATGCTACTGGCCTTATTACAACCAATAGAAAGCAGATTGTTCTTCCCACACACTGAGTATGCTTCCCTGGCAGACTTTATACTATTCAAAGCTGTTTTGGGGAGGATGCTGATCCAATGCAAGTATGTAGAGATCTCTTTCCTCCTACAGATATGTAGATAACTTGTTCTGCAATATTAAAAAAAAAAAAATCAAAACCAAACTCGAGTCTTGATAGAACGTACATGCAGATTTTTGCAAATACTTCTTTCCATCTTGATAATGAAGCTTGGTAAATAGCTGTAGCTTCTTTTATATGCAGATGCATGAATATATTAGCAGCTTAATATAACAGTAGTGTATAAATCATCCTACTTCCTATCGGGTAGTGCCAACCGATGCCTTTGGCATGGCTTGTGTGCAGCCTTTCCTACACAAATTTATATATGAATAGAATCGTGGTTAAAAATGATGCCACTGATATACTGCATATATCTTGACTATTTTTTTTAATGGCTTCTCTAATTTGTGCTCTGAAAAGCTTTTTCATCTTTGCTTTCTGTGAGGGGATGGTTTTGCATTCAATATGAGAATGGTCAAGCTTAAATCAAAGCCTGAATCTGCACAAATACTTTTGCCACTTCCTGTGGATGCTCTGCTTGAAGCAGATGGTAACATATGGCATGTTAACCTCATGGCAGAGGAACTTTGAACTATATATTGGAAATAAGGGAATAGGAACACAAAGATTGAAGCTGGAAATATCGGCTATGGGTAAGGCAGGTGTAGGAGATGATGGAGAAGCTGGGCATCAAAGAAGAGTAATTGATGAATGATATATCTAGTGTGCTTACTATTGTCATGGACAGGATGGATTGTACTTGAAGTTAATACACAGCACCTCATATCATTGCTACCAGATTTACAACACCATAACTTTGGATTTAAGTAAAAAAAAAACTTTAAACATGGGTTTTAGAGATCTCATGAGCCTATCATCTGTTTGCATTGTCCGCTCAAGATGATGCATGTGTTCTCTAGGTAAATAACATTATGCAAATGTTGTCTAAGAATAGAACAGATGGTTTTTATAATGGGATAAATACAACCTGGTCAAGGTATTTATCCGAAAAGCGTGATAGTATCTGTCGTTCTGGGAAGTTTCCAAATATTATGGCAGATGCTGCCATAACATGAAAGGTTCCTGGTAATAAATAAATAAATAAATAAATAAATAAATAAATAAGAAAGAAAGAAATAAGAAATAAGAAAGAAAGAAAACAACCACATTTTTAGGTGGGTACTAAAGTAGAGAATGCAAAAAAAACAAATAAAAGTATTATTATTCTGTTGTTATAGGATACTATCTAGTTACCTTCCCTAGATGGGAGGAGAGCTACAAGTTATCCCTCTGCTTAGATTTGACTTTTATATATGGGGTTCATATATATATACATATATATATATATATATATATACATATGTATATATATAGTCATTATCATCTCAGAAAAATATCTGCTTACTTGTAAACACTCTGAATACTGCCCATTCATTTCCTGGTCCACATACGTATTAATTAAAAATATGAAGAAGAAAAAAAAAGATAAAAACATTGAACTTGGCTCCTTGCAATTTTATCTACTTAAGATAAAGACCTGCAGTAATCCTGGCCATTAACATCCAGTATCTTCAGGTGATCTTTATGTATTAACTGGACTCTTTTGACATACAGTCTCTGGTCCTTGGAAAGGATTTCCAAGGAGAAAGCGGATACTGATTTTTAAAGCTAGGCTTGAAGATAAGAAGAGGGAGAGAAAGCTAAGCCTGTTTATTTCATTGTTTTGGTAGTTTTAGGGCTCTTTTTGGTCTAGCATAAGGGAAGCCTGAGATAAGTGCTTCAATGCTTTCCTGTTTGGATCTTTCTTTTGTCACTTACAAAATTTCTATGCTTGTAGTGCATTGATATTTTGGGATATGATCTGAAGCTTTGCTGTTAAATACTAATTCAAGACCTTCACTTTTACAAAATATCTACAAAAATTGACAGGTTGTTGTGATCTTTCCTATTTTGACATTTAACTTCAATGTTTTACCTAAGTGTGCAAGGAACCCTTCAAAGCAGCTTTTTCTGTAAGAATGGGAAGGTAGCAAACACTGCTGTCAGTGGAGCTCTTGTAATTTTAAGGAGGAATTTTCTGCAATCTGATTAACAGGAAACATGAGCAACAGATGAAGGAGATTTCTCACCAAGAAATGTAATTTCCACTTAGCATAGTATATTTCATATGCCAACCAGAAAGCTTTGCAAGTTCTAGATGGTAACTCCCCATCCTTGGCTTTGTCTGGATGATACACAGAGGAACAGCTGCTGCTCTCAGCATCTTTCCTGATTTTCCAACTCTTTGCAATTTGTGTAGTCTGAACTCATCTGGTTTTAAAATAAACCTTCTTCACCTGTCTTCTCCAGAGATATGGGTTCTGAGATCAAGTTCCTATTGCGTTCCCCCCAGCAACAGATCTCTCTACTCCAGTCACTTTCTTATTGATAGTGTAAAACATTATTGGTCACTCTGTTTTCAGAAGTGCTGGATCACTTCTATAAGGTCTGAGCCAAAATGTGATGATACTTGTTAAATTCTTTCTTCTGCTTTTAAAGTAGCTGTTAATCTGAATAATTGAATGACCAAGAAAGATTTATCTCTGAAAATGGCTTTTTTTCAGTGTGTACACTAATCCT
Organism: Nothocercus julius; assembly: GCA_013398735.1. NCBI lineage: Eukaryota > Metazoa > Chordata > Aves > Tinamiformes > Tinamidae > Nothocercus > Nothocercus julius. The sequence goes on from VZSV01000042.1 coordinate 3,051,994, forward strand.
CTGGGGCAGGAATCTGGGAGTGGGCAATGTCAGAAAATGCAACAGGAGCCCCTTAATACTGTCTGCCTAAGTTTTTGCATTGAGGAACAATTACTTAAAGCCTGAAGGTTTAACTGTATGGATCAGTACCCAAGCACAAAATTTGTTATTTTATTATTATTTTATTTTATTTTATTTTATTTTATTTTATTTTATTTTATTTTATTTTATTTTATTTTATTTTATTTTTTAAGTTTGCCTATTGCTCTAATTCTCTCCACCTGTCTCATGGATGGTTCTTCCAGCTTTGTAAAAGGATCAGAGTTTAACACCTCCTTATATGAACTTTCTGCAGAAAGATACCAAGTGAGTAATGATGTCAATAATTCAGTCTGGATTTCTGAGGCATAGAATTCTGGCAATGATTAGCCCTCAGGGATAGTTTCCCAGTTCCTCAGAGAACATTAGGTCCTTTTTAGCCCCAACATCTACTGTCCACCACCAGGGAAACTAGTGCATGAGCAGGGAAGCACAGAAAAGACTTGGGGTCTATAACAAGCTTTTGGGTGGCCATGGCTGGCGTGCGGACAGGCTATGCAGTTCAAGCACTCCTGAAGTCTTGCCTCAGCTTTCTCTTGTTTAATTGTTTGGCACTATGAGTGATCAGAAATGATTGGGAAAACTGGGAAGAAGTTGGCTGGCTACAACCAAAGACAAAGCACTGTCTCTTTATCTCATTTCATATCTGAAAGCATTCCCTAGTCTTCTCAAAAGATCAGAAAAATATATAGTTTTCTCATTTTTTAGCCTTTCTGATCCAGGTTTCATTGAAAGCCCACTTGAATTTAACACTCCCCTGTTGACTAAAGTGATATTTGGATCTGGACATTCTACTCAGAAATAAGGTTAACCTCTGACAATTTGTCTTTCTTTTTTTTTTTTTTTTTTTTTCCCCTGGAGCCAAGTGAATTAATAATTTCAAAAGGCAACTTTTTTTTCACTTTTGAGAACCATTTATTTAGCCACTCTGAATGGAATGAAGAGGTAGTGTATGCTGGAAAAAGAGGTGCAATAAAGGTGCAGTGTTAAAGGGGAAACGCAACAGGAAACAGTAATTTATTGGGGGTGGAGAGGGATAAATTTCACCCTTAAAGGTGTGACATACTTGTGAACACAGCTTTGAGAAAGAAACCTCTTAGCACTTTCTTTAGAGATCTCTGCAGGTAAGCATCAGATCAAGCTCATCATTAGGCCCTTGCTGCTTAATGCCACTTTGCTCCATTTAAATTTATCATAAGTGCATATAAAGAGGTGATTCATCTTCATTTTCCTAGGACATACCCAGTGAAGCATAGCTTTTTTTTTTTTTTTTTTTTCCTCTGTAGATAAGGGTTATTTCATATTTCCTTTCATATTTGTTCTGATGTGCCTGGTTACAAGACTATTTTTGCCAGCATTCCTTGCTACCGAATGAAAAGCAAAATGAAAATTAGTCATAGTCTATGAGAAAAGGATGAAGGAATCAACAAAAGAACAGCAACAATTTGACCTTAAACCTGCTGCTTGGAACAAACTGTGCTTATATGACGTTGTGGAAATTTTCTTTCAAATTGGAGATTTGTTTTTTCTTTTAGCTTCAAGATATAGCATATTCAGAAATATTGTTTGTTTTTTAGAACAGAAAATAATGTTTGAGAATTAGATTCATTGGATTTTTAAACTGAGATGTTGTTTTCATGCTTTATATATATAAAAATGTTTAACTGAGAATGAAAACATGTTCATGGAATACTAATAACCACTCTTAGTTCATCACTTCTAAGACTTTTTTTCCTATGGACAAAGCATGAAAACAATATCTCAGTTTAAAAAATCCAATGAATGAATCCAATGAACCTCTTTCTGCAAAGAGGATAATCTGAAAACTGGACGATATTATATTTAACTGATGTTTCCTTTCATCATTTCTTCAAAAGAATTACCGGTTTATTAATTTTTGAAATTATTTTTATGTCATATTTTTCAATACTTTTGCAAATACTTGTTTAAAACAAATATTGAGATGAGGATGATCACAATTTGCTATTTTATCAATGGTATTAATCTTGTAGCAAAAATTAAAAAAGCACACCTCCCATTACACAAAAGAAAGTACGGGAAATGGTTCCTACTCTGTTTTATTATATATTAATTTAATGATTTTTTTTCAGGCATGCTTGCTTTCTGATTTTTTTTAATGGGATTATAGTGACAAATTGCAAATACTTCTTCTAGCACCACAATATATATTCTTTTAACATCACATAATTTCACAGTTATGAAAAGTGAGCAAATGCTATCATTCCTCTAGGGAAACTGAGATAGAAAAGTGAAGTGGCATAAAGTTAAAGCTTCCTTTGTTGACCAGCTAACTGGACAAAACTTTAGCACTGCTGACAGATCGGCTAGGCCAGACGTGACCACTGTAAAATATCTCGACATAAAAACACCCAATGAAAGTGTATGCTCTGGAATCTAAAGAGGATGAAGATTACTGGGAGAAATACCATAATTCAGCAAAGGCAAGATGGTTCAAGACACTTATTGCTCTGAATTTGACAATGATAGAGAGTGGATTTAGGGAAAATAAAATAAAAGCATCTGGTCAGAATATCACTTTGCATTTGTTTAATGGCTAAATGGCTACATGTTTTTTCTTTTTCTTTTTATTTTTTTTTCCCTCACACTCAGGTTCTACTGATCCTCAGTGAAAGTAATGGTGTCAAAAAACTTGTTTTCATTGAGAGGGAACAGCAGGACTTCAACATCCTCCAGCTTATCCTTAAATTTATCTTTTGCCATAAGACTGGAAATGGCACAGTTCTCTCGTTGCCATCCCCAGGGAGCCCCCTCCAGTCAAGCAGGGGTCTACCCAGTTGCCTTGAATATGGAGCTCATGAACTTTCAAGAAGTGCTTTGGAAACTTTCCAAGAAACAAACTTTCACTGAACGGGCCTACTTGGTCAAATCATTTTTATAACAGATAGTGTCTGTTATACATGCTGTCAGATACATCACAAGGAGAGGCATTGGTTCACTTCCCTATACCTTCCGTTGATCTTTTGTCTCTGAGAACATATGAATGCATGGAGCAGACATGTTCAGTACATAGATATTCTCTACAATAAAAATACTTCAGAAATTTTATATTTTTCCATTCTAAATAAAAATAAAAAGCCAAAATGACAACAATATTTTTAGCAAAATGAAGCTCTAATAAGAGTAAGAAGTCAGTCAAAATACTTTGCTGGTCTTGTGGTTATATTTAAATTGTTAATAAAACAATTTCATAAGCAAAATACAAATTCTTCATTTAAAAAAGTGTGTTTTTTTTTTTTTTTTTTTTTTTTTGACAATTATTAAATTTCTTCCACAGTTTTGGTCACAGACATTTTCCTCAATGAAAACTTGGAGGATTTTCCCCTCAGTGATTTATTTGGGTGTGTCTTCTAGTCTTCTATGCCACCAATCCTCTACATAAATATTTTTGGATGAAAGCTATCACATGAATCCAGTATTTAAGAAGGGATAGATGAACCAGGCCCCAATTAGTCATTATTTCTACTTGTTTCTGATATTTTTACATCTGTTCTACTACATTTCTGTCTTATTTTTGAAAACATAGATTTTCTGTCATGCCTATTAACTAGTTGTAGGAATTTTAGACCACAGATCCATGAATCTCATTTTTTTTTTCCCTAAATTTGAAGGTTGAATGTACTGAAGTCACTTCAGTATATTTACAGAGCAAATTTATTATTGCCTATCCCTTGATATGGATTCTGCTATAGATGTTTCAGTGTAAATCAGGGCTCTGTTGTGATGGCAGAAAGAAAACAGAGGGGAGAGAGAGACAGAAGAATATCTGTTCAACATCACTGGAGAAACTGAGATGAGAACACTCTTTTATAGAGTGCTCATTTAAGTCCTCAGGTATGGAAAGAATTTACACAACACCAGAATTTAATTTTCTGCATAAACAAGTAAAGGGAACATGCAGTTGGCAATGTATTTATGCATCAAAACCTATCGCTGATAGTTTAATAGCGCTGGAGTTGGATCAGTGTTACTTCAAAACTGGAGTTATAGGTAAAGAAATGGATAAATATTACTTACAAGAGGTAACTTTTGATTTATCTGAGAGGTGGGACAGATAAAAGGCTTATGCTGGATCTTTTTAAACTTTTCAGCCTCCTTCCAGGCAGTTCTGGCTAGCTGATATTCAAATCATGCAGGAGACAGTGATCTTGGAGGCAAACCAAAAATTAGAGTCTTGGCTTTAATTTAATTTAGAAACCATTCGACAGGGAATAGCATTGCATCCATCTTACTAAAAACTAATTGTAGACTCCTTATGATGAAGAGACATGCCATTCTGTAATGCATCACATTATATAATAGGTGCATATATATACGTTAAGGAAGTGACTGGGAAGGTTATTAGCACAACAATTACAATCCACTTTTACAACAGAATAGAGAAAATCCCTTTCATATATCACATCCTTGTTTCTAACCTAACACGGTTTTCACTCTAAATGTGGTAAAAAAACAAACAAACAAACAAACAAAAAGGCAAAAAAACAGAGTGAAGTTTTCCCCTAACTTACTGTTTGATTTCTCTGGAAAAGTCTGGCAGCATTTATGAGGACTAGATGCACGATGCAGAAGGTATGTGTGGACACCTCTATACATGTGTAGAAGGTGGTATATGCATGTGAGTATTTGAAGTCTCTATATCATTACATAGCATTACATAGGTCAGGCAAATTGTGTCTGGAATGGGTACTGCCATATGTGAATGCTGGACCAACTGGAAACAGCATAACTAGGGAGGGTGGTAAATCAGCTCATTGAATGAATCCCATGGCCTAAACCTAACTTAGACAAGGAAAATTATTTGTTCTTAAGTTATCTGTTATGATCTAATCAGAAGATTCTCATTAAAGTGCCATCCCCCCTAGACTTGAATTTGTTTTTACTTATTCTGCCAGAGATGGAGCTCTAATAACTTCCTATATGGTGCTGGAGGAACAAGGAGGAACAGCTCCCTAAAACCATGAGCGGAAATGTCCCTAGGAGAAGGGTGAAAAATTGTAGCAGATAAATCTGTTTGACACCTAGGAAATTACTTAAATGCCACAATTTCCTATGAACAGCACAGTTCAGCAGGTGAGCCAGCTGTCTGTGCTCCTACTATTTTGGAGAGCACTGTGAGCAGGAAGCTTCAGGCAACTGAGTCATCACCTACACAACATCACTTGGAGTCTAGAGTTGGCATCACTGTGGGCATTCAGTGCCCAGTTATAGGAACTCTCATTTAGCGCATGAAGGAAATGCTCTTCCATCGGTGTATCTTCTATATCTTTCCTTCTCTGTTTTTAATGAAGGGGTTCCTCAGAGGTTACCAACTATTTGAGAAGTGTGAGAGCATGTTGCTAAGCTGTGAAGAACCAGAGCTACCATGTGTATAGATAATGAGCAGAGCAAGGGCCTATGAAGTATAAGATCCAATTTAGAGGCACGTTGAAGGTAAATTAGGGGATGACTTTATCTCAGTGCTATTCATGCTATTTCACAGGATTCAGCTGACAGCTCATTGTATTTGCTAACTAACAGCTCGAGCTGAACAGGAAGCAACAACTCTGTCTTTCCTAGTCCTTGTGTAGTTCAATCTTCTGTTACAGCTTCTTCTCTCAGAAGCAGCATTAAGATAGACGGACGGACGGACGGATGGATGGATGGATGGATGGATGGATGGATGGATGGATGGATAGAGAGAGAGAGAGAAAGAGAGAGAGAGAGAGAGAGAGAGAGAGAGAGATCTGATCCAGAAATGCAGAGTCACCAGCTATGTTCACTTTTTCCTGATGTGACATCACAGAAATCTATTTTCCTTTTCGGGGACTTGTAATCCTTTACTTCAACTGCAGTTTTTTTTTTTCCCATAAATTGCCTCCAAGCTGCTGGTGCTAATCATATTGACTAATCAAGAATTTGTGTAATGTGCAATCATAAATATGCACTGTAACAAAACTTTTCCTTTTTTTTGTCTATCTGCTTCCAGATAACTGTTATAACTCACCTGCCCTTCTGCCCTTCTGGATTTCTTACTTACCTTTTTTTTTTCTTTTTTTTTCTTTTTATCTGAATTCTTTGTTTACGTTTGCAAAGATAATGATGGATAAGTTTACATCTTGTCCTCCTATTTGCCCCCTATCACTACTATCTGTCTGAACAATTTCATGTGGATAATTGCATGAATATGACAGAATGAACTGATATATAAATGTATAAAATTTACATTTTATGTGATCATGATTATAAACCAAAATGACTGCCCAAATGAAGGCTATTGAATTGCACATTCTTTTAAAAGTTAATTCACCTGGAGAACCCTGATTTAGTTCAGATGCTTTCTAGAGCTCTTTTTTTCTAATAAAAAAAATGTTCAGATACTATTTAAAAAATGTGATACTAGCTAAATGTACTCTTCAGCGGTTCTGTATTTGCTTTGTCTCAATGACCTGAGTATCACAGCTGCTCAATTTGCAAATCTGTCCCTTAGTGAAAAACAGCATGTTTTTCAGTTTCAGGCAAAGCCCTGAAAGGGAAGGACAAGTTGAACTTCTTGCTTGTTTCACCTTCAAGTTTTTAATAATCTTCATACCAAAGCTTGTCCCCAATTACTCTAGAATATGTTATTGGCCTAAATACCTGTTGTACTGAAAGGACACCAAACTATGTCACATCCAGGCTTGTCTCAACCCTGGTCTGTCTGCAAGCAAGTCTAGTAAACAGGAAGCTTGCTGACATCCACACCCCTGAGGGTGTTTCCATGCTCACAAAAAAGGTATTGGAGATGACTCTGATCTTATTGCTCCCCTGAACAGGCAGCATAGATGCATTCTAAGTAAAAATGTATTTAGGCACAGAAAAGAAGTGACGAAAGAAGTTTGGAAAGCAATCTTATACCTTCTGTTGATGGAGGAGAAGCAGTGCAGATCAGCTCCTTTCTCATTTCTGTGCTGGCTTTGCAGTTCTGGGGAGAAAGTAATGATCCAGGAAGCAAAATAAGTAAAATGATGTAGGTTTTGCTCATTTGCATTTTGGAGTAGAACAGAAGTTACAGGTGTAGTTGATGGGTATGCAGTTCTTTCATCTTTGATTCTTCACCACGTGAAAATATGTGATACAAAATCTGTTCACTTTAACAGAAGCTTTTAAAAAAGACTAAGAAATGTTCCCAAAATGAGAAGAATAAATGTATAATATTTGTTCAATATTTATTTATCTGCTTGTATATCTCCAAACACGATAATATATATAGAATGGGTTTCTTGGTTTTACTTCTAACAGTGCTGTGAGATATGGAGAAGTATCTTGCTGACTCTGATCCATATACAAAAAGATAGACAATTTGTCTGATGTATTTCCTTTCCTAAAGGGAAACTACAATGACTTAATTCAAATTTAGGGGTCTAACTAAATGCTGATGTTGGATCAAACATTCTTTATCCCTGACTTAGATCTCTCCCTTGAAAGATCACTGTGTAGAGATATTTGGATACTTTACTTCTTTCTTGTCACCTCCATGCTTTCTGAAATCAAAGGGAAATGTAGATGCTTTATGTCTTACTAGATATGGTCCTGGAGGTTTTGCTTAGTCAGATAAAAATAATACGTAGGGTTGATTTTCATTGCTAATCGTAGAATCTAAAATGCCCTACTGTAGAGCCATTTATGCATAAATAAAACATTAATATAAGCATGCCTATATATCTCAAATCTGGCAGAGCATGCATTCAAGGATCTCAGCCATATAGATATTTTGTACAACAGTTCGACTTGTTTAATGAGCAGGATAGGCTGGGAATACATGTCCTCCTGGAAAGCGACAGAAGATTCAACCAAAGAGTGTATGCTTTACAGTCATGACAACGTATGGTTATGCAATTTTATTGAAAAAGTGAAAGTTACTTGGCCTGTGGATTTACCAGTTTCTTTTTTCTTCTTCTATTCCCTTTCAACATACTCTTCAGTTCTCCGACCTTCGTCCTCCTTCCTCTCTCTCTGACCTTTTGCCTATTAACTAGAACTGCCTGAATCATCCTGACTAACATAATCTTTTTCTACTTCTACTCTCAAGCTGACTTTCTCACAGTTCTATGCATTATTCATGTGTTTTCAATGAACAGTTTATGCAGACAGATTCTGTGAGATGTTCACAAGCTCTTCAGGCAGGGCTAGACTGTAACTGTAAGAACCGCGCTGGGAGCAGTGATATATAAATGGTGCTGACCCAGGAAACAAGCTGCTGAGAAGCCTGAGTCATGCACAGTCTTCTACAGGCCATGTACTGCACCGCTGGGTGAATGATGAAGTCTCTCAGGCCATGTAAATGGAGTGTGCATCACGCTAAGCCAGGCTATAAGAGAGAGGACTGTTACCTTTGGTTAGTTTCTGTCTCTGCAGATTGGAGACAGTATTGTCTCTTATTCCAGTTCAGTTCATAGAATCACAGAATCACAGAATGCTTAAGGTTGGAAGGGACCTCTAGAGATCATCTAGTCCAA
>VZSV01000042.1:3061337-3108255 GCA_013398735.1 Nothocercus julius
TTTTTTTTTTTTTTTTTGCCTGAAGATATTGTTACGGGAAGAAGGGCAGTCCTGGGTCTACTGGAGCAGGGAATTTGGGATGGTGTACTTAGAAGTGTGAGACCCCATTCTGTGCTCTCCTGGACTACCTCTGTTGCCCTGACAAAGCAGGAGGGCACAGCCAATGCTGTGTGATGGTGAGACTGGTCAGACGCCTCGTGGTACCAGCATGTACCACTGAAGTGTTTCACTTGAGATGGTCAGTGCACTAAGTGCATCATGAAAAATGACTCTGCTGATCTGGGGACCTCTGCTAGTGTCTCAGCACAACCAGCTTGATCACAGATACATTGGGCATGCTTGTAGCCCTTCCTCAGCATGCCATGGACCAGCCAGGTGTTGTTGGGGCTGCTGAATGATATTACCATGGTCTGACATTTTTTAGGATCAGGACTGACACACATTGATATCTTTGAATCATTTCCTACAGACACTCACATTTTAAATGTTTAATGGGAGTGTTGTGTAGGTCAGTGCCTGGAGAGTGAGGGACATTTAGCTACCAGTAATGTAGGCCAGAGAAGTCCATGGACTTTTTGTGCATGTTCTGTTACCGACTACACAGGTTTGTGGACTGCACAGAGAGAAGATATTAGATTTTTTTTTTTTCTCTCTGAAATATTCACAAGAAAAAGCACATTGATTGACTGGCTTTTCATAGGAAGGCAGACATACAGTGGACACCAGAAGTCTAGAAAACTGAGAACTTGAAAGTTGATTCCTCTTTCTCTCCTACATATAAGCTTTTCACTGATTTTGTTTTTTTCTCCTCTTGAACAGTTGGTAGGGTGGGTGTTACATCCAACACCTCCGTGTGACAAATCTCAGCCTACAAAATACTGACACGTTACATTTCATTAACCATATGGGACCTAATTATGCTGCCAGTTAAAATACAGGTGTGACTTCCAGAAGATTTAGTTTTATATGGGCCTAGGCTCCATAGAAACCTACAATACATTTACCTAAACAAATCAGGGAGTTCACTTGACATTTGCAACCTGCATTGTCACATCAAGATGTACTGAGCCTAAGCTTTAATATATAACTGAAATTAAAAGTTTCTATCTAGACAGACTTGAGAAACAAGATGGAAATTTTGATGGCATGGATGGCATGGTGTGTCAGTGTGCAGATGGGAGAAGGATAAATGAAAGAAATTGTCAAGATCTTTCCAAAAAGCACTGGTTTCACATTTTGCAGTGTCTGTCATACCCATAAATAAAAGCAGCCAGAGTCCTTCAAGCAGTGGAGCATTGCCATCCTTTGTCTACAGAAAATCTGGAACACCACTGCCGAGATCTGGCAATGCTGTCCTCCCATTGCCTCTCCCACTGTGATGTAGGTTCCAAGATCTATACGATATCTAGGCTATACAGCCCCATTCACAGCAATTTCATTGCAGAGTATTTTATCAGGTGGCTGCAGAAGCACAAGAGTGAGTCCTGGGCAGATTGGATGTGCTGCAAGAGGGGAAGAAACAGAATATCAAAAGCTGAAAGAGCAAAAAGTCAAAGAATGAAGGGAGCATAAGGGGTTAAGAGAAACAAAGAGCAGAAAAGCAGTGGTGCTGAAGAACTCTTTTGCTATGTGGTGCTGGTATAATTATTGGATCCGAGCATTTAGTACACCCTATCTCCTATTCATACCTAGTCCTCTGCAGCCCCTGGCATGGTTCACAAATGAAATGTCATTTTACTGACAGGCAACCCAGGGACTGAGAGCTGAAGTGCTTTGCTAGAAGTCAACAATTCATGTATCTTGGTTTCCAGACCTCCACTGTGTCCTGTACTGGGATGTATTTCATGGTTATGGTCATAACCGTTACCATGTGGAATGGGTCACACACTGTAGGCGTGAATTTTTGGGGAAGGACACAGTTCTAATGTTATTCTTCATATCATAATTGAGAATGGAGTTGTGAGAATGGTGTTCTTATGAGACTAAATGTTGCCTCAGAGATAGCAAAAATGCAGGCAAAAGCAAACTATTGAACACAGCAGTAACACAAAACTGTGTTTGCATTTATAAACAGCTGATTTTTCCTAAATATATCAAGTAGAATTGATTGAATTTTGCTTTATATAATGGCTCTTCTAGTCAATCATGTTAATAAGTTCTCATAGAATGAGGGCTCTCTCTAGCTAGATGAATATGATGGTTTGCTATGATCCTCGTAGAGGTTCTGTTAACTTCTTTACATAAGCAAAAATTAGCAATTCAGATTAGTAAAGGAGTTTTTTAAAAAAGCCCTTAACTAGAACTAAGTCAACATTTGAGAGATTTTTTTTTGTGTTTGTTTTCTGGGTTGTTATGAAAAAATATTTTTTAGCATGCTTTTTATTTCATTTTTCTCTGTTAAAAAGAAAGATGATCATTTTATGGAAGGATTTTTTTATTTTCTGAAAATGAAAAGTACTTTTAAAATGGGAAAAAAGAGGACTTGTGCATTGTGTTTTTGTGTTTTTTTTTCTTTTGAAGAGTTTGTTATATTTTTATTACTTTTTAAATTATGTAAGTTTATGATTGGTGCGTGTGTCTGTGATATTATAGAATCATTTAGAAACAGAAACTACATTCCCCCCAACCACATCCCCCCCAGACAGCTGCAGATTAGATTTATGAAGATAAAGGTAAGATTTCAGATGTCCAAGAGTTATTTTTCTGTCCTCTAACAATAGTGATGGTGGCTTTTGCAGTTAAAATATCTTGCTTATGTACATGGATATCTGAGGAGATGCTCTAACTTCAAATATCAGTATTTTGCCTGAAATGTGAAGTTCTCTGAGAGACTGTATGATGTTGGTAAAGTTGTCTGCTTTTGGTTTAAGTATAATCTAACAGGCATTTAGATCAAGATACCATGTAGTGATATATCTCATGGAATCATAAGATTATGAATATTTTACACTTATGGTCCCTTTTGAAATCTTTTTATCCATAAAATGCTGTATTTTGTTAAAGTCCACAGCAAAGTTTTGACTTAATATAATATTTGCAATTGAAAAATCTCCACAAAATTTGGTGGTGACAGTCTCTTTTAGAAAGGCTTTTGTGATAAGGAAGGCTATATTCTGCCTTTTTTTTTTTCCTATCACACATTGTTTGAAAGTTATGAAAGGTTCACAAGGGAAAAATAAATGTTGGCTACTGGTCGCTTACTAATTACATAATAGTCAGGTGCTTCATACTTTTTTTTATGTAAAGCCAATATTGGCACATAGTCTCTTGTTTTGCATTTCTATGGCACTTAACATGTATGTTAGCTGGTGCCCCTAAGTTTTGCTATAAATAATTTATAAAATTAATCTTCCATTCCCAAATAGTAATATATGAAATCTGGACTTACTTTATCATTATAATCTGTGAGTCCTATTCTTTTGCACTTTCAGTTGTTTTATTTCTTTAGTTCAGAGAGTGCAGTAGAATTGGAGAAAAAGAGTGGCAGTTTCAAACCATCACCCAGTATGCAGAGTTCTGGTTCACAGAGTGCTCTGAACCTTCTGCCATTTCTATGCCATACAGTTCAAATGGCTGAGAAGCAACAAATCAGAAAAAAACCTTTCCTAACCAACAATAGACTGCTAAATGCATGTTTGACAAGTTTTTAATATTATTAGAGAGAATAAGAACAACATGATGAAAAAAATGACTAGTTGCTTTAATTGCATATTTCCTCAAGGACTCTTACAATTTGTGGGGATCAGTATATTCACTTTCTCCCTTGCAATACTTTTCTCAGAGTAAAGCTCCCTGACAGAAGTTTCCTGAAGGGAAAGAAATTGAGCTTAAGCACCACACCTGTTAGCTCACTCCCTTCTTCTCTTCTGGTCCATTGCAATGAGCCTTCTGCAAGTCAAATCTGCTGACCTAATGAGCATCAGACCTATACAGTGGGTGAAAGCTAATCCATGCCACTTGCCCCTGTCATATCCCTTGTCCAGTGTTTTACTGAGCAGAGGCTTTCTGTGAACATATAAAATCAACATCCTCCTGTGAGTTCTACAACAGCAAGTATCATGATTCTGAATTTGCAGTTGTTACACCTGAAAAATATGAATCTGCTTGTTCTTGAAAAGCTGGAACTTTTTGTCACACTTGCTTTTGAATAGTTTATGACGCATACTAAGTTTCCAACTATACCCGGGCATTATTTGGGATAGCTCTAGTCACTGCAAGTTAAACTATTCCAAGGATTATTCCAGTACCACAGAGAATCATGTAGCTTTATTGAGGAATATTTTCTGGCGTTGTTTAATACACTGGTAGAAATACAACCTTTGTTGCCTAATATATATCTTATCTTGCAGGAAGATATTAAAGAAAACAGTTACAAATGTAAGTACAAACATAGAGACACTCGAATCTTTCTATAGTATTCTTCATTTAACAAGGATCTTAATTCCACTGTTACTCTCTACAGTTTGTCAAGACATCCAATAGTTGAATATGTATTATTATTAAATATGTTTTAATTTACTGGAGTGAATAATAAAATACTAGAAAAAGAGCTAACTCTGTAGCTCTGTGCTCACTCAATTTTATTTAAAAGAATATATTTTATATAAATTCTTTTTATTAACTGAAAAGGATTTAATCTGAAAAGAATAGATATCTGAGAAATTAAAAAAGATAATAAATTCAATAAATTGAATTATAAAGGCTCAGACAGTCAAATGAAAAGCAGGCTGGCTATCTTTTAAGGCAAAGATAGTTTTCTTGTCTGATTTCTTGTCCCAGTTAAGTAGATCCATTGGCTGGGATCCAGTGATAATGGATTTTCCCATTTGGAATGGAAGGAAGGCTGGCAAAACCCCTCAGAAAATACCAAAATAGAAAATACCAAACTGGTAAGCAAACTGCAAAAGTCAAACTGGGCTAGCTCTTTCAAAATAAATGAAAACCAAAAACTAAAGGTTCTGCTATGGCTTTGGACAAAGTTATGAAGAACAAGAACAGTCTGAGTCAACCCTAAAGGTGAATTAGCCTGGGCCCCATACCAAAACATATATTTCTTGGCATAGAATTGGCTATAGTTGGCACAGATGACTCTATTTTCCTTTATTTCAAGCAGCTAACAAAATTGTTCCAGGGATCCTATGCACTCAATGGACAGTGAGATCTCCAAGGGGTGATTCAACCCTTCATTTTAGTTAACCTCTTCATTAGTGCTTTGGGTGACAGCCTTTCTAAGTCAGGTGCTTTAGATAAGTCTTCAAAATTACATGTGCTGAATAAGGCCTTATTCATAAAGATGACTCTTGTGGAATATGAAGGCTAAGGCAAGCTGGTTAACGGAAAGGAGGAAATGCAAGTGGAAAGGAGAACTCAATAGGAAGAGCTCTGATGATAGCCTAGTCAAGTTAAAGGGAAGTGCTGGATGATTTCTGTCCCAGAAGATCTAGAATAGTAATCCGTGAAATAATAAACTTGGCAGCAAAGTATTTCTTAGGGGGTCTGAAAAAAAAAGTCCTTTTGAATGAATTTTGAAAAAAATATCATTGTGTCAGGAGCAGAGCAGAGTAAACACCTGGATATGCTTTAAGTCATGTTTGCATGAGTGAAATTATTCCATTAATCCACAGAGCTGGTATGTTTTATGTACTCTGCATCTCTGTGTACTATTATGTCTTTAAAACAAACTTTGCAGGAAAGGATACAGAAGTAAATGCATCACAATTATTTTCATATGATTCTTGATATTTTTTATTTTTTCTTTTTCTTTTTTTTTTTTTGTAGAGATATGGATGCAATGCAATGCAGTTTGGGCTTTCTCTTTCTTGGCTTGTTAAGTAGTTATCGTACTACAGAACAAATTAGGGTAAGAATTTGCATTCCCTAGCACTTGAAAAATGATGAAATAAAATTGTGAGGTGGGCAGGAAAGTGGCCAGGCCAAAAGAGAAGGTATCACTCTGCATAGCATTCTCAGCGGAATTCTTGAATTCTTCCATGATCAATTTTAGAACTAATTTCATATGTTGCTTTTTTTTTTTTTTAAATAATAAAAGCATAGTGAAACTAATCTGCAACATTTTCTGTTGATCGCAAGTTGTTAACAAATTACAAAGAGAATAAAAATACTGTACAAAAAAAAACAGATAGTTTTGAAGGCCAGGCTAACCAAAACTGAGCAAGACATTTATGATGAGTGGGAAATTCTTTGTATCTCTCTTCAGGTATCTAACCTAAATAGTCCAGTCTTGTATAGTCATTCAAGGCTTCTTCTCTAAGTCAGGAAAGGGCTGGTTAGCCCTTTGACAGTAAGGAGAGGTGGAACTAACATCAGCAAAAAACGTGGTTTATCCCTCCTCAAAGTGCTACTACACTGTGGCAATATAATTAATGGGAAATATAATTAATTCATTGTAGGGTAGCCCACACAGCTTCCACTCGCATAGTTGAGATCTGCCCAAGGAACTGGTCTCCCACACTTAGTGGACAGGATGTGGCACATACCCTTCTTGAGTGTGTCTGGCCTTGCAGTACTCAGAGCCAATAGTCACCATCATATGATGGCAAAGTTCTTCACACTGACATGTGAGTCTCTGCTCATTCTCCTGGAACTGCTCCATCTCTGCCTCTGCCTGGCAGTTGGGTTGGAGGGACTTACTAGGGTTAATTGGCATATCTTTTGGGGCTAAAGACGGGGCATTCCGAACAATGATTGCACCAAGCTCCTTCCCAAACAAACTTTGTAATGCAGATGTCTCGTACATTCCCCTGTGACACTCAATGGGTTTGATGAGTATGAACAGGGAGCCTGTACAAACTCAAGCCAGAAAAGGAGATTTGATTAAGTATGAAGTTTGATAAGCCACAAATTCTGATACCTGCCAAGAGAGAATTAAGGTTTTAGTGTTTTCTAGAGCTCTCTGAAAGACACTAGTGATCCCTGTTGGCTAAGCCTGGACCTGGGAGCAATGAAGCTGCTGTCATGCATGGACAGGATCTTTTCTTTCCTAAGCAATTAATGTACATTTTTGTGATAACCTATAAGTTTAGTGTTTGGGAAGAGAGAGTGGGAGAAAAGAGTAATTTATGTAGTGAAAACGTGAAAAAGGTAAAAGTAATATTGAAGAAATATTTCCAAGGAAAATAGAAGGCTGTTTGTCCTGCTGTACAGGATTCTGCTCAATCATCATCTATACATTATAGACTAATATTCACTGATATATGGGGAATAGAGATTCAAGGTGTGGACAGCTGTGGGAAGGGTTATCCCCACAACCTGAAGAGCCTGTCATGAACCAGGATGCCAGAAGAATTGTCCTTGTTTAGTGGAGCAAAATGAAGTCTGAAGAAGAACACTGTTATTGTAGTTAAATGTATCAGACAAGATGGTAATGATAGCTGAGAGAAAAATGATAATAAATAAATATGTGTCAAGGGATAGAAAGACTTTCAACTCTCAGGTGAATGTAGCTGCAAAATGGCTTCACAGTAGAAGAACTTTGTGTCCAGATCATAGGTCCTTTTGAGATGAGTTTTGATAAGGTTATGAAAGGGTGTTCATGTTTCACTGTAAGGCACTGGAGTAGCCTTGGTAGGCTATTTATTGAGTATACACTTACCACTATATGCAGCATTTTCAGCAAGGTATGCAAATGTATTTTGGAAAAAAAGAACTGAATTGAGGCCTGTCTGAAAGCATATCCCCAGAATCTTTGAAAATACCAGCCAGGACAAGAAAATGATTATGGGAATATTGACATGTTTAATCTTGATGAAAACAATAAGACATAATGAATTTTCAGGTTAATTTGATTTCACTTCCTAGAAAAAGCATTGACATTAATGAATGTTGAAATGAGCAGAGCTACATGGCTACAAATCGGGGAAGAAGAACAATTCATAAACTCAATGCAGTGCATCCTGATAAATGGAACTGAGGGTATACAGCCCAATATTAAATCTACCCCATCTTTCAAATAAAACTATGGTTATGCCATGTTCAAGTTAGATAAGGGGGCAAGAAAAATGGCCTATTATTCAATAAAGGTAGCTGAAGCAGAGGTAATTCCTGTGGCTTGTTGTTTATTCTCCTCTCCCTTTTTCTTTTTGAAGTCAGTGTGCAACAAAAAAGAAAACAGGATTGAATGGAATGCAATTTTGTATGGAGGGGGTATCAGTAAATTCTAAAGGAATCATTTCATGGATTTTTTGGCTGCCTAAATTACTAATTGCAAATATGTTTCAGTATAGGAAAAGATTTCAATTTGGGACAAACAAAAAACAACAACAAAAAAGCAACAAAAAAAAAAAGAATCCCTGAGGTTTATGTCAGTGCTAAATGGAAGGCCAGCAATTGGATGTTTTGCAGCTATTTTTATATAAAATTCACAGTACTGATGGGATCAGAGATTAGAATCCATTGGTTCAGGTTAGCGCTTTTCTCACAGCTGTACTACTGCTCTTTCCTGGGCTCCATGATGTTTAAGCAATTAATGCTGAACAGCTTTAATGGGAGAGCCTGAGAGAGTCCCACGTCACTGCACGTTACAGAGGGGATCTGCCGTTCATGTCAAGCACCAAGGGAAAGGGGAGCTCACTGCTCCCTTGGGGTTGTGGTGTCTGAGGAAGGATGCACTCTGCTGATGTGGCCAACTCTGGGCAAAAGTTTAAGGCATGACTCAGGATTGAAGAACTTCAATCTAGCAAATTCAGTTCCCCCCATCTTTATGCAGGTCAAGATCTGTGTAATATTTTATACTGACTCAATGAGGTCATGGTCAACAGAGGGTTTAGTTTGGAGTCCTTTGGGTGAATGACTTCCTTGATTTGCAGAAGTCTAGACTGCTAATTCTAAGATGGCATAACAGAACAGCCAGATGCCTAATGTTTTGTTTTGTTTCTTCCTTTTTTGTCCAGTTCAGTTTGCAATGCAAGAGTAATAGTGAAATATTGGACCGAATTGCCCAGAGAGGTTGTGAAATCAGCATCATTGAAAGTATTCGGGCCTGAGCAAAAAGGCCCTGAGCAACCTAATCTAAATTTTCCTTCTACTAAAAAGAGGATTGGGTCAGAAGACCTCTGAATCTCTCTTCTAATCTTTATCTGTTCCCTAAAATAATGACAGAATGGGGGTATTCCAAGGAGTTGGGCCACAGTGTATTTTGCCTCCATCTTATTTTTAATCCTATCTTCTATCATTTAAATATTTCAGATCATCCCTGTTTCTTGTCAAGAAAAAGAAAATATGCAGTTAAGCTGAAAATACACATATAAACCACCCTGAGTTTTGTGGGCCTTTGAGAGCTTTCCTAGATTACAAGCAGTAGTTTTGAAGCTAAAAAGGGACTTCAAAATGGAAAGTTTATATTATGTGTGGGAAGATATATGATATAAATAAGTATTATTAAGTATTTAAAAAATGTAATTGTCTTCTGTACCAACAAAAATTAAACTGAAGTTCAAAAATTCCTCTATTTTTAATTATTAAAATCAAAAAAATCTCATGTTGCGTGTGCACCCATTCATTTGTGCGTGATCTGACTTTCTAGCTGTATGGAATGAAACTGTGATCATTCAAGGTCCCTATTCTTAGATGGATAGCAATGTTAACAGTAACTGGTTGTACCAGGAACCATACTGAAGGTTTCTGCCACCATATAGGTTGCAATGGTTCAGTGCTGGTGATTTGATTTTTTTCTTCTGACAAATGCACTCAGACAGTAAGCAATATTTCACTGCTTCAACAGATCTAAAGTGGATTCTAGCTTGAAAAACTTCTGTTTACAGAAACTCAAACATGTATCTTGATTTCTCTATGATGAGTAGATATCAATAATCAGATGGCTGCAGGTTGATTGGTTTTCATGAGAAGTAGTACCTCACAAATTTATTATAAGTCCCACATATTCATAATTACATCTTCACATATTTATTATGTGAGATAATAATGGATTCTTCCAAATGTCATTAAAATTACATGGAGCTGTTTAATACATTTAAATGCAAATCTACAAAAGAAAGTAAAAGTATGTTAGGGATAGAAGGTGCAGAGAAAATAATTGTATTCTGCCTAATTTTTTCTCTCTCTCATCCACTTTTACTGTTCAGGTGTACACATCTTGGACAGAGTTTAATCTTTCTTAGGTTGCAGATTAACTGTATGAAGTGAAGAATAAAGCCAATTTTCACCCCACTCAAGAATGGACCCTCTGCTCTAATAAAAGCAATGTACATGAAAAGATAATTCTGGTTTTCTGTGTATTGTTGAGAACATGAGGTTGCTTTACCTGTTTGCCCTAAGGCAGAGTTATGTGCTGTGAGATTTTTCACTGCTCCATAGATTTAAAAGCCAAAAGAAGTCCTTGTGCTCAGATTCTTAGACCTTCTGCATAACTTATGTCACAGAATTTTGTCCGATATAACAAGTACTGGAAGAAATCATTCCTCTGTCTAATGCAAGTATTATCGAGTCCAGGAACTTGTGAGTAAGTCAAAGTATATCTTATTTGAAAGACATTTGGTCTAAATGTAAGGCTTCCAGGAGATGATTAATCAGCTATGTCCTTTAATTACGTTACAACAGTTAATTACTCTTGCTGTTAAAAGTTGTCTTCTTTCCAATCTGAATGTGTCTGTCTCCATGGAGACATTCTTCTATAGAAAGAATAGGACACGGTGACCTCGCTTCTCATAGAGGCTTCTATTTGCTGTTGTTTGTAGATTGTTTGTCTTAATCTCAGAGTACAATCACCAGGACTGATGGATGCATCCTGACAGCTTGGTGTAAATACAGAGCTCTTCTCATCATTGCAAAATGTTTTCCATGAGTACGAGGGATATCAAAACCTGACTCTTATGTTTGTGTTTTGCTCTTTATAGATGGCTGGAAACCTGGTATATAAAATGTGCTTGAAGTTGTCCTTCTGAACTAGCTTAGACAAGATTTCCAATTTTGATTTCCATTCAGCTTCAGTATCAACCTTGGGGATTTTCTTGCCAATATCATAGATATCACTATCATAAAAGTCATACTGAAAGAAGAAATTACTCTCTCTGATTAATCAGCACTTAGTACCAACATCTTGAGGAACGTGCTGAAATTAGAGACCTACCCTTGATTTTATTCATTTGTTTTATTTTCTGTTGGTGCTTCCTTTGTGTCATTTAAGCTTTTGAATTCTAGGATTCAGAACCAAAGATTACTCAAGAAAGTCTGTATCATATTCTTACCTTCACTTTCATTTTCACTGGCTTCTATATACATACTCATACTCACTTTTCAGATCCAAATTGTTGATTTAGCAATAAGAGTTAAAGACATTGGTCCTATTGAGATGCCTAGAGAAAGAGAAATAACTTCACTCGAAGGTTTGTTTGAACCAGGATGTCATGTCACATAGATTGACAGTCCATGTTTTAGGGGAAATCCCCTGGTTGGATAATCTGTAGGTCTTCTAGTGTCTAAATGTTAGAAATTGTTTGAAGTCATGGTGTAGTCAGCCATGGCATGGAAAGACGCAAAATGGTACAGAAAAATAGAGCTGAAGAAGTTGAGGGGTGTCCCTTGAAGTCCTGTCAGGGGGTTCATTGGGTGTGTCTGTAGTTGATCTAATATCTTCAGATTTCTGTGGAGTATTACCATTCTGACTGTAAGTTCTGTACATAAGTATGATGCCCTTAGCTTATACTTGTTAAATTCTGGACTCTGATATCTAGAATGATAAATATAACATGCAAGGTTTTTCAGGACTTCTCTAGCATTTTGTAAGGCTTCTGGGATGTATAAACATACTGAAGCCAGGAGGACTTAAGCTAGTGAGCATTTCATAGGTTAGATAGTGTGAGGCCTCACCATTTAGCAGTGGTGGAGGTAAATGATGAATCTTAGGAGTGGGGTGATTCCAGTGAACCATTTCCTGATGCCTGCTGAAAATAGGAATGCTGAACTCCAGGAATCAGTGAAGAGTTGGTAGGGTATGGCAGAGTCACCAAAGGATTTTAGTTATTTGCTGGTTTGCTTTTATTTCTTTGCAGTATTGAGACTGAAAAAGAATTGGTCTGTGAGCTCTGAAACTCATAAGGCCTGATTTCCTGTTTGAATTCCTGTTGTCTTTTTCTTGTCTCCTTTACCACACTAGCCCTAGTTTGGTACCAAAGTGACAGCTGATTCGTCCACAAAAGGAAAAGGCAGCACATGGAGTGTTATGTGATAATGTTGCTAAGCAGAACATAAGGAAGCTGCATTCTGCCTCCTTTTGCCAGCAGAGGCAGTGAGTTGGGTAAATCTCTACTTTGAAACTGATTTTTTTCATGGAATTTGTGGGAACATTGAACATGTTTGTGACTTCCATCTTTCTTCCTGACATGGCTGAAGCTTGCCAAGAGGTAATCAGAAACAAACTGACAAATACATCATGTTTTCAATAAACCAATCTAAAAGTAGTAAGAAATGTTTGAGGAAAGAGAATATGGAATAAAAATGTGTATTTTTTCAAAAAAAAAAGAGTAAAACTTCAAAGATGTATGTGTTGAAGGTAGTATTTCAGATGGTAATACAGGCATAAGCTCTTCTTCTGTTCAGGTTCATTTGATAATGGTTTAGCCTTTTTATCTGTAACCGTGTTTCAATTTTATGGTAACCTGGTAATCTCTTGGGATCTACAAGACAAATCTTTGTGTTCACAGTCTCTGCAAGTCATACATTTTGTATTTAGATAAATCAAAATAACTCACAGATTTAAGGAAACAAACATTTATTTGGCCTTTTATAATTCAGCGAGTACATGCATATTAATGAAAATGCATTGTAACTCCAAAAGGTTTTTTCTTTTTTTAATGTTGTTTCTTAAACAGATGCAAATAAACACATCATTGGAGAAATTATTGATATATCATTATATCTCATCTAAGCACTTCAGATATTATACAATACATAACAAAAAACATTAATATATGTGTATATATATATATATATACACATAAACCCCAATATTCTTAGTAGCTTTTGATTTATTTGTATACTAATGGTTTATATAACTGCCTTAGTTTAAATAGGAAAACAGGAATACCAAAAATTTTACCTTAGTTCTACTAGTTAATCTTTAGAACAATGACATTTTACTTGATACAAATGGTGACTTTTCCATGAGAATTGCTTCATGGTTGCTTCACGCACTTATATTTTTGTAGCCTTCAGATGTTTTCATTTTCTTTCAGAACTCAAGTATATTTTGTGGGAAGACGGATTATTTAAATGTCTCATCTTCCATGGATTCTATTTACTTAGAGCTGAAAATGCTTGGCAACTTCTAGGGTGGAATCCATAACAAATAGTTGAAGAAAATCTTCCCTTTAATAGGAACATACTAATTATTGTCCTTGCTCATGGTCTGCCTACTCATGTTTATAAATGCTATTACTATCCAATGCCGTCAAAGGCAGAAGAACTGAACAAAAACTTCCTACAGTCTTTTTGCAATTAACTTGTGCCATTCAGGGGCCCTTCTATTTGTAAAACACAAAACCTTAGGGAATTATTTTGTTTTTGGTGGTAGTGAACTGCACATATGCTTACTATTTTCCGATACTTAAAAAATAATATTCTCATCAATGACTTCCCATGCAAGTCCATTGCTGGGGCTCACTTTCTTTTCTATAATTAGGTATCACAACCTCACATCTCTAGATTTTGCTTAACAACTGTCAATGCACTTGTTTTTGCAGAATTATAATAGATGAATTGTTTATTGTTTCTTTTTCCACTTACCTGCTGTAGCAATGTAGAGATGAAGAGCAGATAATATCTTTGTACTTGTATGTGTGATGAAGTTATCAGAATTTAGTGAATTACTGAGTGGTGTGGTAGCAAGTTGTCTCAACCTATCATCAATATGTCAAAAAATACACTGGTTTGCATGATTTGCATTTTTCATATGCTCAGTCATGTGCTTGTTCTTCTCATTGCTCATGTGTCCACCTGCAGTGCTTGATAACCCAGCTGTATGCCAAGGCTCTCTATGCCCAGTGCTTACTCGCTTAGTGTAGCAAGTCCTTCCAGCCTATAGTCCTCTCTACAAAGACCATGGGCTGGTCGTGAGGTGTTCATGAAACGTCTCCTTGTAGAGAGAAGGAAGAGTGCAAATGCATTTTGGTTTATTGTTGTTACTGAAATGGAGTGCTGAGTTTTAAACTAAACTGTGTTCATTACCCTTGTTCTTGTTTGTGCAGCACATCCGTTGTGTCTAATAGGGTGACAGGAACCATCTTTAAAGATAGTGTAAAGGTGGCAGATACCATATCCACCTAACCTGCAGTTCTACTGTTCAAAAGCAACAACAGTATAGGAGATGAAGAATAATGTCACTGACACATTGCAGTAGACACATCTTCTCAGTAGAGTGCATTGGAAGCCTTGTCCAAAGTCCTCAGACTTTTTTGACTCCATCAGACTATGAGCTTGGTCGCTAACCCTGGCAATACTATAATAACAGTAGGGTGGTCATTACGATGTAGCAACTGAAGTCAGCATAAGAGTCATACAACATTCCTGGGGATTCTAGGAATTTCTCATAAAACAGAAAACCTCTCTTTTTAAGCAAAATTTTTTTTTTAGATAGTCCTGTGACCTGGATGCATGCTGTGTGAAAAAACCATTTCCCTTTCTGGGCTCTAGAGTATGATGTGTTCAACTATTATTTACTGAGTTGGTGGAGTGATATTTGACAATGTTTGGATGAGGGCAAGAACAGAGAATAACAAAGATTAAAGATGACCTTTTAAAAGACTCCATAAGCAAGATATGTCCCTATGGGTTAGTGCTAAAAGGGACCGAGTGCCTTCAGTTTTCTGTGAGGTTCCTGAGAATGAAGGGAGCAAAGTTCTCTTCTTTACAGAAAATACTTTAGCATCAGCCAGGACACTGACCAAGACATGGTTTTCGCATGACTTCTGCACATATCTACTTTTTCACGTGGTGTAGATATGGTTGATTTGTCTAGAAAAAAAGTAATGTAAAAGAAAAAAATCTTAATTTTCTGAGATTTCAGAAATTTGATTTAGGCAGAAGTTGTTTGCAAAAATTCACGCTCACTTTAAACTGCCTGAATGGAATTCTTGTTTTCTAAAATGGAATTTATACAGCCATCCTTTTATCAAGTGCAGAAACCTGTATTTGTAAAAGATTCTGTTTGAAGAAATTCTGTACCATTAAATCAGCATGGTGTTTTGCTTGTGACTATGGTGCAGTAGACCTCTATCTTTAAATAAGGTCAAAAAATAGGTGCCTTGTGCCAATACTTGACACATGAATACAAGATTCCTGTCAGCACAGATGCCAGTCCCAGCTGCATTTATCAGCTGCTGCAGGTGATGAATGCCAAGTGGTGTAGTGGAAGCAATACAAATTATGATCCTGCATATTTGAATTAAGTATTGATGAATGTAGCTGTCCCTGTGAAGCTCTTGCTTTCGTCTAGAAGACATATCTGTTTACATTTAAAAAGTCCTTAGAGTTTAGTTGAAGCTTTGCCAACTTTTTAGTTTAAAAAACTGCCCCTGCTTTCCTGAAGAGCACGATGCTTGGTGTATGCCTGCTTTGTGTATCCTTTTATTCAACCCAAGCATTTGCTACCCTGATCCCGGTTCCAGCCATCCCTTGAACATTTCCCTGTCTCACAGGTAGGTGCCAGGGGAGGTGGCACCCAACTTCCACCACTTGAGTTGAACGATGTGTGTGTCTCCAGGGCAGTGCTAGCAGATATCAATTCACAGTGCTAAAAGCTTAGGCCAGAGAGTCAATAAAACATTCCCAGCTACCTGCTCCTGTGCATTATTGATGCTGAAGATCATCAGAATTAAGAGAGCTCTCTTGTGCTCCGGCTCACTGGACCAACACCTGTCGTATCAGCAGTGCCTGTTTGCTCCACCAGCCAGCCCACTTGCTTGTCCCTCCTGAGTTTAGCCTTCACTCTCTGCCTTCTGCTTATGGATGGTCACCATCTGCTCCCATGAGTACTACTCTGGAGTTCGGGAGGGTCACTCAGACAGTTAATGCTAAATATTTGCAGCAATCTGTGCAGCACTGGGCCCCTCATAATTGTTTCAGGAGAAATGCTTTTCTTCATTGTGGGGCTGTTTGGAAAACTTCTCCGTTCAGTGAGCTTCATAAGAGCCTTTAAAATGTCTGTATGCTGAGGTTGCTATACCTGCATTTTAAATTTTCTTTTTAATGCTTAAAGTTTGATTACATAATTAGAATTTAAAATAGGAAAACAGAACCTGAGAGACTGAAGGAGGAAGAAAAGAGGTCTGAAAAGCCTGTAAAAGTTCCACTGACACAGGAATAGCTCAAACGCAAACTCCAGCAGCAGACAGATGGTGAGTGCAATGCTGCCATCTCTTGAATACCCTTTGCAATATCTATTTTCCATCAACTTCTTTTGCTCAGTGGAGCTAAAATAAGTTTGCAGCTCGGCTGCACAAAGCTCAGCATGATGGGCAATGCAACCTGGATCTGGAAGATGATATAATCTATCTGATGTCCAGAAATACCAAGAGAGGGAAACAAGCAGTAAAAATATAGCCAGGAAATAGGAGAAAGTTGACAGTACCCTTGTTGCAGTGTCACAGCTGTGAAATGATTTTTTTCCTCTGAAATCATTTCTGGAGTTTTGAAGTTTTATAGAGTTCACTAGATCATATCGTTTGGACACCTGTTTATTGTAAGGCTTTTTTGTTTGTTTGTTTGTTTGTTTTGTTTTTTTCTGCACTGGGCCTTGGAACTTGTTATTAGCTGAAGAGGAGCTTCTAGAAAGGTGTAAGATCCTGAAGTGAAAAAATGAACAGATTGAGAACCTCTTGGTGGCTTGAGTTACCCTCATTCTTAGAAATGCATGTGTAATCTGCCTTTGGCCTTCGTTCAGCTCCAGTTCACAGCTCCAGCCTCTTTGTGCCTTGCACTGTTAAAGGCAACATAGCCGATAATTTTGTCCCTGTGAACTGAGATGCCTCTCAGTCTACCTTCTGCAAATTAAGCGACTTAGAGTTGAATACGACATTCAGAGAAAAAAAGAAAAATCCTTAAAAACAAACATACAAATCCATACAAATATACCACACAATTCTAGCCACCTTACCACATATTTTCTGACAAATTTTTGCCTTCCAGTTCAATGTAGGTGCTGTTCAAATGATGTTTTCTGAAGTTTCTCACATACTGTAATCACAGTGAAATAGCTATTGTGGTGATACTTAAAATACTGGCAAATGAATTTAGAAAACTCTGGAGTGATTATCACAGTTTGATACATAAGAACAATTCCTTAGGTTCTCTGCAGATTCAGAAAGGTATTTGCATCTCTGTTACAATCTCTGAAAAAAATATTTGCAGCAATAGTAGTTGGAAGCTATCTTTTAAAAAGAAAATTAAATAAAATAACATTAAAATAAAAAAAAAAAAAAAAAAAAAAAAAAAAAAAAAAAAAAAACATTTTGAAAGTGGGAAAAATGTATGTGTTTTAGAACAGCCTGTTTCATCCTTAAACATTTTTTTTTTTGGTACAGTTTTATTCCTACACATTAATTCTGCAGTGGCAATGCTTTTTTTCCATTTTATAAATTGCAAAGGTGTACTGAGAAACCTGTCCTTAACAATGTTCAGTGAGAAAAAAAAAAAAAATGAAATTCAGACTTTCACAGAATGGTCATAGTTGGAAGGATCCTTTGAAGATGATCTAGTCCAACCAACCTGCACGAGCAGGGTCACCTGGTGCAGTTTTACAGAATCACATCCAGGTGGATTTGAAAATCTCTAAAGAAGGAGATTCCACAACCTCCCTGGGCAGCCTGTGCCAGGGCACTGTCACTCTCACAATCAAGAAGTTTTTCCTCATATTTTTTCCCTCGGGATTTGTGCATTGTTTTTCTTAGTTGTTTGAAAATTCAGGAATGTGTTGCTTTCCCATTTTGTATGAATTAATTTCATACTGTATTATCACAATCTATTCAGTCCTACAGAGCCTCACCAAATATACAGTAGTGAGCATTTTTTGATATAAAAAATGAAATATTTTCACCTGTAAATAATCGATTTCTTTGATAATCAATTTCTTGATTACCAGATCTTTGATTGCCAAACCTCTAAATGATAAAGTAGCACAAAATCCACAGGTTTCTTGGACATATGCAGATTCCTCAGGTAGGAGGGTACTCCTAGTACCTGAGGAGTAAGAGGTTACAATAACCTTGTGTTCTGTGCAGAAGGTTCTAGTCTTTTTAAGTTCTTTATTTGGTTCCAATTTTTCCATTCAAAAGTGTATTTACAGTTCCCTTTCAATTATTATCTCAATTTTCTGCTCTATCTCTGGATTTTTTTTTAATTATTTTTATTATCCTTTTTGGACATGTGTGGGTTTTTTGTTTGTGACTCTTAAAATCAAAGAGACTTAAAGTATTAGACTTCTGGAGTTTCGAGTGTCTGCTCTATTCCTCCCTTCATCCATAGCAGTATGTTCTTGTTCATAGCACCATATAGCGAGCTTGTGCTAACAGACTTGAGCTAATGGCAAATTTCAGTATTATGTACAACAATATCTTCACTTATCTTTTGATTCCATCCATTGGGTCATTTTACTCCTTACCTTTTAGTAAATATATCTAATAGCAAGCAAGTTAACTTATTATTTTAAAGATTAAAAACAGAAAAAAAATCTTACAAAAATTATAAGCCGGTTTTAGATAAGTCAAACAAATTATGCGATAGATGAGACTGAAGAAAAGGCTAAGCAAGGGAGAAACGCTCTTCTATGGTTTTGTGCACCAGAATTTTATTTGTAATGTAGTTCTGTGAATATAAAACCTTGGTGTGTGTATGGACAACTTGTGAATTATTCATTGATACTTCATTTTATCTTTACAGCACAGCTCAAAGGACATGGAGGGCATGAGGAGTTGCAATTCTATTTCTTGGCAGGGCGAGCAGTCACTGCAGTGTCAAACTGTGCATCTTCTGATGTTCTGCCTGGGGAAGTCTAATTCAGCTGGCATTTCCTTGTCAATCTTTTTGCAAGTATTCCTTAGATCAGGTTCACTTGGAGTAATGATTGCAGGTGAATGTGACTGTACGTTCTTTCATGGGAAGTGTGAGTTATTCACAAGCTTGATCTACTTTGACTTGTAAAATATTCTTATATCTTCTAGATGGCTTTAGTTTGCCCTCTGTTGCCTCTGGAGTGTCCTCTCACTGACATCATGAGAAAGACTGGATTTTCCTGAAAGCAAGTCGTACACACACATGGCATTACTTGAAAAACTGATTTATTGTTCTTTTAAAGAATTTGTTCATCAGGCACAAAATTGTTTGATAGGCACCCTCAACCACCTTGATCACTTGATTTGTTTACTTTATATATTTTTTTCCACTTCCCAAATAAACAACCTACCTTGTTTTACTCTTTCCTTTTGGCTCCCATTTTTGATTTTACTCCCTTCGAAATTTTTCCTTATTTATATTTTCTTATTCAAGAATTCTGGTAAGAGAGTATAGTCACTTGTAGTGAAAACCTTTCAATAACTTTTAACGTCCTTCACTAAAAAGGTATTTCTAATACTCTCATTTCACTATCTCTAAGGTCCTAGAGTCTGCCCTGTTATTGGTTTATAACATTAATTTCATGTCATGATTGGGCAAAGATTTTCCTCTTTCTCTTGTCAGTAATGTCTAGCACTTTGTCATGTTGTGTCTCATTAGTTTGACATCAGGCTATGGCTGGTCATCTAGTGTGTCTTAACACCCTTCTAAATCTTGGTCATTGACAAAGTCAGCTATGACATTATAACATCGGTGCCTGTACTGTCTAATTAAAGTTCTATATCTGGAAGTCATTCCCAAAATTCAGGAAACCTTCATTTTGAACATTCATTAACTTGTTCCTCCTTACAGTTTCCCTCCCAAGAATTTGGAGAGTTTTCTGTCTTGACAGATAGAAGCATGTATAAGAACAAATGAAGCAAGCTCCAGAGCCAACGTGCAGCTGCATGTGGCCTTTCTGAGTAGTGACAATGTGCCCAACACCAGTACCTGGGACTCTATAGAAACAAACTGTACAGAAACACAAAGCTCCCTACAAAAGTTCGACTCCTCTGCTCAACATATTTCACACAGTTCCCCACTAATGGCAGAGATGTTGGTGTAGTGTGTCCTGTGTTTTGATACCCTACACCATCAGCAAGTATTGCTACATACAGAACTGGCATATAGAACTTTTCTGGAATGAAAACCCGAAACAAGTCACACTCAAGGTCAGAATTACATCCAACAAGATATCTAGTCATTGGCAAGCAAGACAGATAGCAGGCATATGGAGCAGTAAATACACTACAGTGGTGGGACTGATGGAGCTGAGTCACAATGTCCATGTCTGCAAATCCAGACAGCTGGTACCAAGGATCTGATGTCAACATTGTAAATTTAACTCCATTTTTTTTTTGTTGATTTTTTCTTTTTAAACTTGGGAGAAGCTTTTTTCCAATCCTGTTAAGTGAATGCCTGTGTGCTGCTGGAATATAATAGGTATACTTTTGGATTTCATCTTCGAATTTATTTCGATGTAAAGCAAACAAAATGACGAAAGAAAAGTTAGGAGATTTACCTCAGAATTGATCTTCTAGCCTGTACTAAAAAATTAATGTAGATGTGGCCATTATTTATTAAGACATATCTGCCAAAAATTAAAAAAAAATGTACCCAATATATTGAGTTGCTTTTGTGTGTGCTAGATATATCATTATTCGTACTGTAGGAAATAAGAGTCTTGAATTTCTTCGTAAGCTGTCAAGCCAATCTTGCCTGGAATATCTATTCAGGTGCTTCTGATAGACTGTCTAGATAAGTTGTATGGAAGTAAGAACAGCACAGAAATAAATATCCATGAGTTTCTTGGCTTTATCCCCAGACTGCTCTCCTTCTGAATTTGCCTTTTCTTTTTCTGTGGTATTCAGCAGAGCATATTTAGCATAGCAGGACAGATGTAGGATAAGAGAGAGAGAACCTGGATGCCAGTAGTAATTCGGCAAAAAAAAAAAAAAAAAAAAGAAAAAACAACAACAACAAAAAAACAAATTTAAGCTGATATATAATCTGTGATTGGTCCACAAAGCCAGCTCTGCAATCAAGACACATCCAAAGCAATTGACACCACAAAGGCCGGCACAAACTAGACTCAAATGGGAGGAGTCTGTTAGGACATTATATTATATAAAAACTTAATTTGTTGCACCAAAAGGAAAACACAGGTAGGGTACAATTTCCTCAACTAGTCTTTGTTACCTTTGTATGACTGTCTCTTCTTTGTCCTTTCCAGATATATGACTACTTGATATTAGTTAGATACTTCAGTGGTTCATCCTCCTTTGGCAGAATATTTTCTAACATTTGGCCTGTCAAAGAAAATAGGAAATATACTGTCCCATGTTCATTTTCAGCAGTTTTGCCAAAAGCATATACAATGAATGAAGGGAATGCCCATCTTTTGGTCAGAGAGTCACATCTTGGGGCCTTTCTAGTTTTCTTTATTAGGTCCCTCCTCTGCAAACTGTCATTAATTTAAGGAGACACCATTTAAACCAGTTAGAAAAGTAGAAAGTAAAAGGCTGATAAATAGTTATATAAAGCTTGTATCGTGCCAGTGGGTGCTTAGGATCTGTCTCTGTCATCTCTATACATGCTGATTATTGTATGCTGTTTCTTGCAGAAGGTGCCCTACATTACCTTGGCTCTGTGTGTTTTGATGTTGATATTCCTGCCTTGTACTGGATGAAGGGGTAGATCAAAATGTAGATCTTAATATGACAAAATGAAAAAGGTAATTTCGTTGATGGAAAATCGAATTGCTCAATGATATTGAAGGTTTCAAAGTACCAAAAGAAAACCATTGGGGAAATAAATAAATAAATAAATGCTGGCATGCCTTTACCAGGTAATTAAACCACCGTTTTAATTAGGTTCAGAAAATTAATTGGGGCAAGTTTATCAAGTCATGAGTGATTCTGGGATGGCTGGAAGGGAGAAGAATGGCTGAAAATTAGCTGTGAGAAAGTGATTAAAAAAGTAAGTAAATTCTTTGCTCCAGAGCCTCAAAGAAGTTCTTGGCTTCCCTGGTACTAAAACTTTGAAAGAGATTGGAAACATTGGTAGCTTATGTATTTATATTTGAAATCAAGCTACCTTAGATAACCTTAGTTTGGATGGCTGAGCTGATGGATCCCTTAAAAAAAAAAAAAAAAAAAAGAGTGATTTGCCTGGCATCTACAGCACCAGTTTCTTTAATAGTCAACTACAAAATGGAAGTTCATTTTGTCCAAAAAGTAGTTTTAGACAAAAAATTCATTTTGTCAAGCATGCTTTTCTAAAAAGATTCCAAAGTGCAGTTCCAAAAGTCAGGATAACTGAGTGCCTACCTATAAGTCTGAAGGGACAGTCGGGTATGGCCACCAAGCATTGGAAGGTAAACAAGAAACAGGCTGGTCTGTACCAGTGGGTCCCAGTGACAAAGAATGATTCAGGACACAGTTAATTTCAATATAAACATAACCTTTCGTTTCTTTCCAGTCCTATAATTTTATGGCCTTTGTCTTTGTTTGCTCTTCTTAGCCTTTGTCATGTTCTCCCATTCTTCTGTCTCATTATACCTGATCCCACTTGACCACTGACTTACTTGTGGTTTTCACTCTGAGTCTTTTTACAGAACAAACTGAGGTTTTTAACAGGTAGTAATACAGGTCTTTTAAATGATACATTGATTTAGGATATGAAACAATACATCCCAGTTATCAGAGCTGTTTCAGAGGTCTAATAGAGACGTTTCTGTCTCCAAATAACATGGAGAACCAAAGAAAATTGATGTTTTAAAAATAAATAGGATAGTTAAAATGAAAGCTGCATGATACTTTTGCAAAAAAGAACTATGATTTTGGTTAGGATTATCAAGAGACTAGGTATAGGTGTCAAGATCTCTTTAACCATATTTTCCATATTTTGCTATCTGAAATGTTGTTCCCTTTCTGCTTTTGTCATTGAGCTCAAAAAAGAAAAAATAAAAGACCAAATTTCCACCTTTCAGTTGTAGAAAGATTTTATAATTCTTTTGTTTTATTATTTTTTTCTAGTTAGACTAATTGAAGTTTGTGCTTTAGAGATTAAAGCATGCAACTGTTGTGTCACTGGGAATCTTGGAGTCAGGAAACCTGGTCTGCAGTCTACTAGTTTGTGTATGTTTTTGCAGAAAGCATTTTCTGACTGAATTATGAGAACTGAGAACATGGGCTTTGCTGGATTGCTCATTTTTCAGCCTATGCTTACTCTTAATTCCATGAGCTGCAGAATTTTCGAGACTGCAACCATTTCATGCAGTTTTGGTTGCTTCCCTGTCCTGAATACTTATGCACCAATTTATAATTTACTCAAGGAAACTTTCCCCCCATCCCACAGAATCTGTGCTTGTTCTCCTCTGTAGAGTACTTACACTTGCAGCATATGGAATGACTGAGAATAGAGATGTATATATGCAGTGGAAAATCATCTTGAAAGTCTGCAAGAAATGAGCTGTAGCACTGTCTTTTTATCAGCCTAGATGCTAGCCCTTACTCCCAGCCTAATCCATCAGCTTGGTTCTCTCCCACACTAGAAAGTTATATGAAAATTTTAGTTCTCCAGCTGGGTTTGAATGTCCATCTTTGTAAGGATGTTGTGTCAATCTGATCTTCTTTACAACCACATTCGTTATCTCCTATGAATATATTTTCTCCCTTGCTTCCAAAATTTAATAGCAAATTAATTACCTTGCAAAAAGTGATTTATTTTACTTCAGTCCACTACGCTGACTGCAATACACATTATTATCATGAATTACTAATACTTTTTTCTCAGGTTCTTTTCAGTATGTTATAGAGAAAAATGACATGACTACAAAGACAGCAAGATTCATCTTTCTTCCTTGGTCTCTCCAGCTACATCTCTATTATTAAATAAAACAACACAATGACAATTTCTTTAGACTTGGTGTCCATTGACATGATGCTATTATCATCTAAACTCTTTTATTCTACAGGAGATCCCATGAAACTGTGTCCTGGAAATACTCCTTGGCTGTAGCAACCCCTGAACCCTAGCCACATATTATTTCTTACAGTGTTGATTACCTATATGAAAACTTGATAATGGCCATGTTAATGATTAAACAGTGAATCAATCCTGTGCAAGGCAGTCGTCATACCTAAGCCCTAGCCCATCCAGTTAGGTAGGATAGACCTAATCCTGGTCATCACCTAAAGATGATGATTCCTTTGTTTTTCTCCCTGTTCTTTGGGAATCACATTTTTCCCATTTCTATAATGAAACTATCCAAGCTAGGTTGTATGAACCATATCTGGACTTCACCTTAGAAAGACAGGTTGGCATTAGCCTGTTTTGAGTGGATTTTCTATCTTGATTCTTCTCGAGCTCAGATACCTTGACATAGTTATCTCTTGCCTGGTGTGAAGCTGCCTTACGTATTTGCTATTATTGCAGAGTGGTTCTGGATTTGAACTGGGAACTTCCAGTTCTTTCCTTCTTGAGCCATGCTGGAGAAGCACAGAAGGTTAAAGTGCATTTTTCAGCCAAAGTTCTGCTTAATTTTATCAATTAAATTAGAGCACTTGGTGGGGGGAGAAGGAGATTTTAAAATAGCACATGATCAGTGAGTCAAACAGATTTTCTGGCCATCTTCAAATGTACAGGATATTTTCCTGAAATGCTCCTCAGTCTAGTCTAGACATCATTTCTCTTTTTTTTGGCTTTGTTAGTTGTGAAACAATTTGGCAAGCTAGTTTCAAGGTCAAGTCAATCTCCCTAGAGCCTTTGGTTCTGCGGCCCTGAAGCAATCTTGTCTTCTCGGCAGTTCTGCTAGACTGTGACTTTATCTTCCAGGTTGGCCCCCCAGCAAACTACTTGATTTAGCTGAAAATAGTTAGTAAATAACCCAGGGTTTAATACAGTGTGGTCACACAGTTAATTCCAGCAAAAGGGCAAATATATTAGGGAAATATATAGACAAGTCCATTACAGACTGGAGACAAAATGCCTGCAGACCTTTCAGATTTGTGTCATTGAATTGACCCTGGCTAGGGACTGTCCAGGACAACTATCAAGAAAATGGACATTTATATTTCTGTAGCATTCTTCCATTTTCATCATATAGGACAATATTCTCACTCCTATTTAGACTGACAAGAAACCTGAGGCAAAATTAATTAAATACTCTTTTAGAGGCCACATGGGCGCTAAATCTCTGTCAGAACCATGCACTTTACCTACTGTATCATGCTTTTGTGTTTCAGTTCAGTTTAGACTTTCGGCAGGATATAAAATATATTGACAGGATATTTACTATTACCACTATTAGTGTGAAGCAGAGAGACACTGATTTCAGTAAGAAAGATTAAGATCTTTTGTATTTTTATAGACTAGACATTTGTGTTAAGATTCTTTACCATAGATGTATGCATGTTTATGACATAAATACCATCCTCCATCCCACCAGTTAAAGTAATTGACATGAAAAAAAATTATAACTAGTTATGAGATTTTATTATGAAAAAAGTTGTAACAAAGCACAGTGTAGTACTACAGACACTAATTTTGAAATGAACTTGCATGCATCTGACATATGATCTTCAATATGTCAGGTCCAGATTTTGGAGCTATGTGAACATTTTACTGCCTTGGTGAATATTAGTTTAAAACTTCCTGGCCTTCCAGGGGTTGTAACAGTACTAGAGATCATGACACACAGAGATGTTATATGAATGGAGACTATATAAATATCTCAGATATAATAAAAAGGACAACATCGTTTAGGCTTAGATCTCTGCCAGATTTATGTTAAAAATTTACTGACACATAAATATCTTATGTTCTATGAATTATTCTTTTCTTAAGTGAAGAGTGATATAAAGGACTTCAAATGCCTACACTAGTTTGCATGCTATTAGGGATGCTTCACTGTGGAAAAGGCAACCTGTTCAAATCTATCAGAGAGAATATATGTCCTTATGCTGGCAATAGCCCAAAACAGACCATAATTAGTATTTTTAGCTTTTCATTTATGAGTATATATAGGAAATACTAAAAGAACCTTTTGTTAATGCCTGTTACCTAAAAGTCTTCCACCAGAAGAAAGATGTATTTTTTGAAAATTCATTATAAATATCTGTTGTCACCAAATGAACAGCAAATTCAAAATCATTTACATCATTTAATTTTTTCCTTTATAGTTTTGTACAGAATTTAATCAGTTTTAGCCAATGATTTTCTCCTTGTCTTAACATTTCCAGTAAAATCTAATCACAGTTGCAGGAACAGGGGAAAAAATAACTATGTAAAATGCAAATGCTGAGTTAAATGGAAAAAATAGCTGCAAGAAAGAGAGGCAGCTTATTTTTATTCAGTCAAAAAAATGCTTTGATGTCAAAACCCTTTAAAGTTAAAATGTTTAAAATAGATAACCCATTGAAAATTGGGCTTCTATTTGGTGTAAACAAGTTCATACTCATGGAAATCAGTGGTCATTGGTGTGTTTGATTGCTTTGATGTTACACTATAGACTCTGGGGTTAAAAAATAATCTGATTGCTTTTTTTCCCCCTATATTCAGAATTTTAGAGAAGCATACTCAAATTCTGTCTGACGTGTATAGCATAGCACCTTGAAAAGGAGCAATACCGGCAGTAAGGTCTTCACTTTGGTACATAATTTTGACCTGCTAAAGTCTCCTCTTGTTGGTAGCTTTTGTATCCCATTGTACAAATTTTCCCCTTGTGTAGTCCGTACAATTTAGATGCTTCAATTAGAATTCTTAAAAATGCCTACATTTAGAAAACCTTTCTGTTTTTCAAATCTTTTTAGTTCTATATTTGAATGAGATCAAACTGGGAATTATCTTTCTATGGAAGAAAATTTCCACTGATGAGTTAAGGCAATAAAGATAGTACTAAATGGCTGAATAATATTAAAATATCTGGAATGAACATGAAGGCTCATGCTGTTAATTAGAATAAATTGTGAAAATAGTCATACGGATTATAATTTCTGTGTAGACTTTAAAAGCAAGAAAATGATGATTGAGAATGAAGGAGAAATATATGGTAATAAATTCATCCAAGAATCTGATTCTGCTCTGATATTTTCTAAATCAGCTGTTAGGGGCATTCACTTTTTATAAATGAAATTTCATAGAACACCAATTACATGAAAAGGCAAAGCAACATTAGGTTGTCAGACTTTCCTCTGTCCCGAACATCATGTCTCTAGGTTTTCTATCCAGAGAAGGGCCTTCTAGAGGGCAATTTGGAACATTTATATGAGCAATAGCTAGGTTACAGCTTAGATACTCTGATTCGTCTTAGAAGAATCAACCTCTCTTCCAGCCTAGCTATGTAAACACAAATCACACACATATGAGTGTTTTTCGCCTTGCTATTACTTAAATTCTATTCAGTTCAAAGGCACAATTTTCAGGTTAGATTGTAAGTGTATAATAATTGTTTTAGTTTTCAAGTTTTTAATAAAGACTGAATTATCTCTAATAAACAGGATCAGAAAAATGCATATATCAACTTAAATCCAGTACCTTGAATTTTTCCTAATTGCCCTCTAACCTCTGATTTATCTCACCTGTTCTTCAGCCTCTCTAGAAACAGCTTCAACTACCTCCCTTTTGAAATCCATTTCACTGGCAAGCTGTTATTGCTAGCAAACTTTTGTATTCTTATCCAAGTGATAGGTTTTCCCTAAGATTCATATATCACCAGAATGTTCTAATGACTGCTGACAATACAAAGTTGTACAAGCACTAGTGGGAACAGGGAGCTATACAATGTTAGGGTAAGGAAAAAAATATCATGCATGCCTAGTTATTCTACATATAGTGCAGTGCCGATCTCATCCTTTTTTAAATGGACTTAACAAATGCACACAACCAATGCTTACTACTCTTCTAACTGATATGCACTTATGCTGCTATTTCTGTATCTCCAAGTGGTTCAGAAATTAAGCTTACTTCATGCCCCGATACACAGAAGTCATATTATTCTTAATGTACAGATAATGAGAAAGTGCAGGGTTATGTTTCCCACTGGTAAGGGAACTGTCTCAATGAGTTCAGAGAGATTTCAAATAAGGTTGATTTCACAGGGCTACCAAGTTTCCTGAGCTCACTCTGTCATTCACGTATTCTGCTTTCACCATAGCAAGACAAGGGTTAGAAAGGAATCTGGTGTCTCTCACCCTTCCATTTAGAAGTGGTGGTGCTGTGATTCAGTTTCAGACATGTTTCCTGTGTCCCATTAGACCAGCTCTGTGTATGTAGAGACTTCTTCTAAATGATGCTATTGCTTCTTGTTTAGGGTGTGGAGCCAGATCTGCTCTGCATTGTCCCATATCAGCTCCATGCCTCCTGTCTTGTTTTACTCCTCCCATTCCTAGTATCACTGCAAACCTCTCATATCCTCTATCTCCAGCTTCTAGTCCTGGTACCATCATAGCTCTCTCATTTCCATCACACTCTATTTTTCAGTCCAACACTGTTTCAGCATCCTAATCCCCAGTTAGCATCCACTACTGCCTCCACAACCTGGTATTGTCCCAGCCTTCTCATCTGTATTACCCACTGTCTCTCATGCCATGCTATTTCAATATCCCTTCCCATCCACCACTCTTCATGGCCCAGTTAACCTCCTACCCAAAGTCCTCTTCAATATCAACATACACCCAACCAGAGCCACCAGGAATTGTCATGTGACAACTTCATAACCCCTTTAACTGCACTCTGAACTTCTGCCTATAGCAATACTCCAGTAATTCAATTCCACAATGACAGCTGCAAACCTACTCCCAGTCAACCCTGGGTCATCCCTGATGACTCTCCTATATTGACTCTGCCTCTTTATCATCCCACTGCCAAAAACTAACTCCCAGCACCATCTCTATCACTTTCTGCAACTTTCCCTACTCTCAGAAAGGTATGCTGAATCCTCTCTTGGTAGTAACTTAGGAAAGAATTATAACTTTTTCTATTTGTAATATAAAGCTCATTGGCACAGCAAACTTGTTCACTTTAAAAGTGTCTGTTACAGCTCTTTGTTTTGAGAGGTGAGGAGAATTGCTGATTTTCTCAGCTACATGCCATTCAAAGAGACAAGTCGAGCAATTTATTGGTTATTACACAGAAAAATGAGTTCCCTGAGTCATGGTCCATGACTGCTGGAACACTCAGGATGGTGCATTAATAGAAAAAAAAAATAATAATAAAATAATTCTTTGAGGACAGTGGAAAGCTGAGGGAGAGTATTTCACTATCATGGTGAGCTTGTCTCTTTTTTAATATCTTTTTTTTTTTAAGCATCAGCTTTTAGTTACTGAAGGAGAGAGCCTGCAGAGGTTAGATGGATTCTTAGTCTGATCCTGGATATATATATTTCAAAATGCTAATTCAATGCACACCTCTTCGAGATTGGAAGACACCACCTTTAGATCTGTAAATCTGTAGATCTGTATGTTAGAATTGCCAGTAAAACAGACCGTTAGTCCATCTACTTGGCTAAAATGAGTTGAGAAGCTGAATACTATCTTTATGTAGACAAGCACATTTCATTTTTCCAAGTAAACTGCAGGGAAACTGGCAGCTCATGGCTTAGACAGATGTATTCTTTGCTGGGTGAAGAACTTGCTCGATGACTGGACCCAGAGAGTGATGGTAAATTGAGTTAAACCCAGCTGGCAACTGGTCACGAGTGGTGTTCCCCAGGGGTCAGTGTTGGTTGAGGTTTGTCCTCTTTAATATCGTTATCAGTTTTTTGGACGAGGGGATTGAGTGCACCGTCATGGAATTTACAGAAGACACCAAGCTGGGAGGAAAAGTTGATCTGCTTGAGGCTAAGAAGGCTCTGCAGAGGGATCTGGGCAGGCTGGATCAATGGGCTGAGACCAGAGTGTCTGGGGAGCTGTGTGGCAGAAAAGCATCTGAGGGTGTTGGTCGAGAGTCAGCTGAACATGAGCCAGCAGGGTGCCCAGGTAGCCAAGAAGGCCAACGACATCCTGGCTTGTGTCAGAAACAGTGTGGCTAGCAGGACTAGGGAAGCAATCATTCCCCTGTACTCAGCGCTGGTGAGGCCAGAATTCAAATACTGTGTTCAGTTTTGGGTTCCTCACTACAAGAAAGACATGAAGGTGCTAGAGAGTGTCCAAAGAAGGGTAACACAGCTGGGAAAGTGGCTGGAACACAGAATTTATGAGGAGCGGCTGAGGGAGCTAGGATTATTTAGTCTGGAGAAGAGGAGGCTCAGGGAAGACCTTATCACTCTCTACAACTACCTGAAAGGAGGCTGTAGTGAGGCAGGGGTCAGTCTCTTCTCCAGAATAGCTACCGACAAGACAAGAGAATATGCCCTCAGGTTGCACCAGGGAAATTCAGGTTAGACATTAGGAAGAATTTCTACATGGAATGAATAGCTAAGCATTGAAATAGGCTGCCTAAGGAAGTGGTGGAGTCATCATCCCTGGCAGTGTTCAAGAAAATTGTAGATGAGGCACTTAGGGACACAATTTTGTAGGCATGATGTTGAAGGGCTTACTGTTGGACTTGATCATCTTAAAGGTCTTTCCCAACCATAATGGTGCAATGATTTTTTGAATTAGATTGCTAGGCACTGATTGCAACAAATACTTGACTAAGAGAGGAATTGAATTTAGATAAGGGGGTACTGGTCCATAACTGAGAAACTGAACGGTGAACTGGTCTCTTAAATTGAAAGTGCTTTGTGTGACAGCCAGTGGGTGGTCTTCAGTGTATTGATAAAATTTATGCAGAAACCTTAATGTGAAACAGAAGGAAGGAATCCTGGAAAAAGCAGGATTCTCATATCTTGGCAATATAGGCAAATTCCTTAGCCAAAATCCCAAAGAATTTGGTAGCAACTTTGCTAATTGGCATCTGAGAAATGCAGCTGCTTACTGTCTCCCTGACAAAACCTATGCTTAATAAATAGAGAATGAATAATAAATAGAGAGTGTGGCAAATTCNTTTTTTTTTTTTTTTTGGTGTATAACAATGAAAACATAGAAATCATGGATATCTTGGATGTTTCTGTGCGTTCTTATTTGCCCCATCCCTGATCATATGAGGAGAAAGAATTGATGGGTCACAAATTCTTTTTACGGAGTGCAACAAATGGGCTATTCACAGCCAACAGGCCCTGTGACCTGCTTTGGAATCTGGGAACATTTTTTCCTGCTTTTGTTGAAATCAATGATCAGCCCTTTCCAAGTTCAGTGACGCAGATTAGAGTCCCAAGCACAGAGCATGAGCCATGTCATATGGAAAACTGGGAGCCTGAAGATCAGTAGGGAACAAAAGAAGAGGGAGGAAGAGTCATTCTAAGTTCATAACCTAGCCTTTTTCATTAAGCCTCAATAAAACTTTGCTTTACATGATCACTACATGAGTAAAAGGAACATATCCTTTGGTTTGATCCCATTATGAATTACTGTCATTTTTAGTCTGTATCTTTTGAAATTACACTTCACTGTCTGATGCCCAGAGTTTCTTTCTCCTTGAGATTTTTTAGTTAACTGCCTGACAAAAGGATGACCTTCCTTTTGGCCAGTTTATCATCTCTCTTTGGCTTCACAGAAATTAGGAGAACGTCACTTAGAAGTGAGGAACAGCCCTTTGCAGTAAATTTTTGTGTACTGTCCCCACTCACTGGAGCTGGAATAGGTGCCTGATACAGCTACCAACAGCCCTACATAGGCAGAGGCTCATGTAACTCTAAGGAGTTTTCATGCTGATTTATCTTCATGATTGAAAAGATAGTTTAGAAGAAAGGTGAGAAAAAGAAACTGATATCAACGGTGGGATTCTGCTGCCTGAGCAAGGTTCTGGTTGCTACTGAGGCATTGCAGATATGCAAGACACCTTTTTGGGACAGACAGACATATTGGAAGAACTACAGGAGACTCATGCCAAGGCAGGGCAGCTGAAGGACAAGTCAGACACTGAGTTATGCTTCACATCATCTTATGGACAAAAAGGGAACATATCCGATAAGTAGAGCCATGACTTTACTATTAGTCTTATTAAAGTATTAGAAGTCTAACAAACTGCAAAAAAAAGGTGAGGGCTTTTTCCTCTTCACTGCTGGTCTGATTTGGGTCCTTTTTATACGTTTGCAATACAATCTGCCTATTAGCTTTGTCCTTCCTTGTTTCCAGTTTCATATTATAATTGTTCTTCTCTCTTCAAAACTGCTCTTACCTGACCAACAGCTGCACACCTTTGTGGATCACTAATTGCCCATTGGGTTTGCATTTTTATTTTAGGATGATAGATAGATAGATCATTCTACACAGAACATCTTCCCCCCACCCCCCCTTTACTATCTACTAACTAATACGAGACGTTACACCACACAAATTGTTGCCTGATCTCTACACTACTACTATCACAGATAAGACAAGCTAAAATCATCCCAGGCCAAGATAAGTCCAGGGCAGTCAGAGAGCTTGTGTCTTTTAGCAATGATGGCAGAATTACATGTACATGGCTACAGCTTCACAGCTACTGAAATAAAACTGCATATCTGTGTTCAGGCTTGCCCTGAAAGCACAAGATGGAATTTAATGAAGTTTATTTCCTTAGACTGTTGCATCATCATGGAAATGAAGTTATTAAGTCACCGGACATCCTTCTGTCCAGTTCTTCTCCTTGTGCTGTTCCATCAGTCTCTGAAAGTTCAAACTCTGACAGTCAAAAAAGTGTCACATCTAATCCTCTTAAACCCTGAACGCTATTCCACTTCCCTAAATCAATCACTCATGAATACAAAATCTGCTGTTATTTAGTACAGTTAAAAAAAAAAGAATTGCAGTGTCAGCCCAATGTACAACCCCACTGCACATCTTGGGATTATCAAGACCGTTTTAGATTTAGGGACTGTTGCATGAACAGTCTCCATGCTAAAGTAGGAACTTGCATGCCCCTCTCCTTTGCTGCACTGAGCAATCCAGACCTGTATTCTCAGTCATTCCAAACATGTCAGGCTCCTCCAAATGATATTATTTTGATGTATTCCATAACCATTTATGTACTTGTTGGTTTATGAGCCTCTCAGGTACACTTTGGCCATGATTTTACATTTTCTTCTGCATCCACTGGAGTAAGAAGTTTTATTTTCTGAAAGAGGTTGTATTTCTCCTCTTAACCCACTTGAATTCAGGACAAGGGACTTAGAGAAAAACAATCAGACGTGACTGGCAGAAGCTTTTAGAGTCAATAGTGTTGAGATGAATACAGATTTTGATTTCTACACTATCAGCCATACATCATTGACAACTTGGTTTCAAGGCAGTAGTAGGTAGGGATACATATGTTAACCTTCCCTTTTAGTTAAATTGAAAAAAAACTCTGTTGTTATTGGCCTTATGGATGTAGAGGAAGGAAGGTTTATGTCAAGACATGATTTATTAAAAATGTGATTAGTATCAGCTGCTAATAGGACAGGAATATTGTGAAAAAAAGTTACTTCTGCCAAAAAATCTGTTTATATTTAAGTAGATGTGTTACTGCACTAAGTGACTTACCAAGAGATAGGCACACAATTTAACACTGGTCCTTGTTCCCCAGAAGTAAATAAGAAGTTGCTTAAAATGGGAAGCACCTTCAAAACACAAAGTGTATAAAGCTCTCTGCATAAAATTTACCATCAAAATACTGTTTTTATATTTTTGACATTTTTAGGGCTGGTTTAAGTAGGCTTTTCATCAATGCTGCATCACAACTCCTAAATTTAGCTCTGCCCAAGAATGCACAGCAAATCTGAACCATATAATTCATATTAATATTCCAATCAAATGAAGATAGGAATTTTAGAAATTAATTTACTATAAAATTATTATGCTTTTCTTGGAAGGTGCTTTAACTGCTTTAATTTGTATGCTCCTGAAAATAAGCTTTATCAGGAAGATTCAATAGCTGAGACAAGAGAAAATAAAGTCATGCTCAAGGCATTCAATATTTTCTACCGATAAAAGTAGAAATCATAAATTTGGTCACTGCTATCAGACTCTATTAGTATTGAAATCAGATGTCATGTCAAAAGAGCTTCTGTGGTCAATTACTGAATGAGTGAAAAAATGCTATCATAAGAAGACTTCAACTGAAGTGTAATTGGAATAACCACATGGTTTTGATCTT
Organism: Nothocercus julius; assembly: GCA_013398735.1. Lineage (NCBI taxonomy): Eukaryota > Metazoa > Chordata > Aves > Tinamiformes > Tinamidae > Nothocercus > Nothocercus julius. Next base: position 3,095,613 of record VZSV01000042.1, read on the forward strand.
TGTAAGCTGGGGACTTCTTGCTTCTTTTGAACGGAGATCCTAGGTTTTCCAGTAGAAAAATACATCACCACCTTGATTCCTAGAAACTACACTGTTTTATGTCAAAGCAGGTCCGTATTGTTTCCACGATGAAGTTCTCAAGGAACAAAAAGCTAGAAATCTAAAATTTGGGTTAGATATTAGGAAAAATATTTTCATAGTGAGGATGATCAAATACCAGAATATGTAACCCAGGGTGTTTTGGGGGATCTCCATCCTTGAAAATATTTAAAGTTTGAACAAATAAGGCACTGTAGATCAACCCTTAGTGGTGCACTCAACAGGGTGAGCTCCAGAAATCAATTCCAACCCCAAATATCCTATGATTCTGTGAAGTCAGGACTGGTATTAATGGTGGAGAAAAGCTAAACTTCCCCTATTAATTTGTAGCTTGGCCCCAAAGTCTAAAGAGATCACCTGAGAAACGCATCGACATGTAGAAGTGCTGGATTTTGATTTACTGCTGCTGCACTGCAAACCACCGCAACACCACAGGGGACTGGCACTGTGCTGGCCTTGTGGCACATGAGCCAACCAGCATACCCTTATCTCAGAAAGCAGGGCAGTCTGTGAAACAGGGGGGAATTATCAATGGTAAATTAGCATGTGGAAAAATGCAAGTATTCATCTTCGCTTTTAAAAGCTGGATCACATCATGAGAGTGTTTTTTTATAACTATGCAGGATATTAATTTTTCTACTTTAATCAAGACCCTGTGCTTTCTTCATCCTATTGATGTATGCTGCTCTGATCTGCCCTCCAGTGTGTCTGCCCTTTTTTGTACTTACATGGTATAAGCCTTTCAGTGACATTTCCTTCAATGAATTTATAATGAATTTATAATCTATGATATAGGTTGTGGGATGTATACAAAGCTCCTTTTGAAACTTTGTGCTGTGTATTCCACAGAATGCCAGTTCTCATTTGATGCATTAATTTCAGAACCTAATGGTGTTTTAATTAAAATAATTTGAGTTAATAATCATAGATTCTGATCCTAAAAAAGGAAGGAAAATAAAGATAGCAATTTAAAAGCAATTATTCAGTTTGGTATATATACTGAATGCATGAACTTCTCTTAATACAAATACTATGTTCTGGCTAATTAACAAAAAAGAAATATAAAAGCACTTGTTAGGGAACTGAACACAGACTATTCAAATTTCTTGTTTGCAGGAACATGAAAGGACATGTTACTATTCCTCCAGAGCTCTTGAAGACTAGAAATAAGAGTAGAATCTTGTCCCTTTGCTTACTGAAGATTTAAATAAACTTATATAGTGGTAACGTTAAATGGATATCAATGGCTGTCACTGTGTCCCTGATTCAGAAGAGCATTATGTACTTCTCAATTCCATTATAGTTAAACAGACGAATGTAGAAATTAAGTGTTTTGAAGAATTAGGACCTAATAACATAATTGCTCTAAGTTTTAAAGTCCTAATTCAATTGAGTGTTTAAGCACAGGGTTTTACTGTTGTTGATACTATTGTTTAATGTTAGCATCCAGAAAAATAACGGAGTAGGTCCTTTTATAGGTATGATTATTTTATGTCTCCTACTCAGAAAAAAAATAAATAAATAAAAAAAAGAGATGAAAATAGCATTGGAGAACATCGCCTAAGCCAGAAAATACCTTTGTTTCAAATGAAGTTACCATTGTTGGATCTAGAGATCTGAGGCCTTCAGAAATATTTTAAGATTAAAAGAAGAAAATTTACCATGCAGTCTATGATCTGTATTATTAGCATCCTGCCGTCTGACCTAAATCAAGAAGTAAGGAGAATGCTGATTGCCAGCAGACCTCAAAACTTCCTGGTTTAAATGTGTCATGTTGAATTCATTGTGTATAAATTGTATGCAAACCTGTAAATGTTCAATCAAAATAAATTCAACATTTTGATAAACAGATTTAGTATATTTTAGAGGTAATAGGAAAAGCTTATAGGATTGACTATTTCTTTTGCTTTTTTTGGCCTTGGATTCTACTCTTCCTTTAGTGCCTTGAAACATTCCTTAGTATACTAAACAGAAGAAGAAGTTCTAAAACAGAAACAGAAGAAGTTCATTATAATAAATAAATAATATATTCTATATTGAAACTATTGGTCACAGAAAAAAATGAATATTGTCTGTACTTCCTTATGCTAAAATACAATTCCCTGATGTCTTTGTCTTTATTGCCAGTGATATTATATGTAAAACTAATAGGATTAGAGCCTCGAATAACTACTAAAGTAATAATGTAAGGAAAAATGGTATATAAAAATATATCTGCTTTAAAAAGATCAATTCAATGAACAAACATTCCTGGACTACATTATTTAGTAACAGAAACCTGCTGACAACAACTTAGAATCTCAGATACAAGAAAATGCTGACTTCACCTTTAAGAGATAGCATTGAATTATTTAAACATAATTGCCTATCAGATGATGTGCAGAGTAAGTCTGATTTTAATTCACAAGACTGAGTATTTTAAAGCATTATATTATGTTATATTATGTTATATTCCACTCAACCTCACTTGTAGCTGACTCCACTTTTCAGATTTGTAGGATTTGTGGCATTTTGGTCTATGCCGTCTTAAATCATTCATGCTTGCTTCTGTGGTGATGAATATAGGATGGCATTCTTGAATATGCAAGCAGCTGGGTCTGTAGTCTTATAAAGCCTATATGATCCTGGTTTCATGGCAGAGGATTGTATGCACCCTCCACAAAGCCCCTGTTTCTTGACACCTTTCAAATGAAGTCTTTGCCTGACTCCAAGGCAAAGACTTCACCCTTTGTAATTTAAACCTTCTTGTCTTCCTTTTCTAGAATTGACAAGTTGGATTCAATCTCAAGAAGGTGAAATATGCCTTATTATAAATGGAAATCCAGTAGGGCCAACCCAGGACATTTAACCACTAGATCTCTTGAGGAACTAGAGTGCTATCCATCCCTTGGTGTCTTTGAACAAGGCTGAGTGGGCAGGTCAGTCAGATTCTTGGGGCTACATAATGTAGGTCAGATTCAGTGGCCTGTGTAGTACTAATGGTGAGTTCAGAGGTCAGTTATGATCATTTCTAGCCCTAAGAGACCGTTGAGTTCCTTCTTGCTGTGCACCTCAGATGCTCAAGCTCACAAAGCATTGGGAGAGAAGTTCCCAGTGGTCTTCCCTTTAATACAGCCTACTACATAGGTTGCACATCTGAATATTTCTTTCTCTATTCTCTTAAGACCTAGAAGTCAATACTTCCTGCTCAGTTGTCCAGCCACTAATGTTTTTGTGATCAAGAAGACTCAATATTAGTGACAAGTTATTAGTGTGCAGCTACTGTGTTTCTGCAGCTATCCAGCAGGGAGAGAAACTGAATTTCAGTGTGTGTCCATAAACAATAGCAGAAATGTTATGATTTTTCTTACGTGCTCAGTAACCTAGAGGATCCTAAGAGGAAATCTTATCTGAGCAAAATTCAAATGTTGCATTCTTATAGAGGGTCAGCAATAATGTATATAAAATATTTGTATGCTTGATAGAGGATTTTCCATTTAATTAGATTGTTCGTTATTGTTTATTTTTAAATTAAAAATTAGAGAAAAAGTATAGATGCAAAATTTGTCAGTAAAACAATATAGATGTAGAGAAAATTGAAGGATTTCTGTCACAGTAAGACAGTGAAGAAAAAAAAAATCTTCTATTTTTATTTTTTAAGAATAGGTTTCATTGTGATTTCTTTCTACTCATTCCATCAGTCCTGTATTCTGCAAACATATATGTTACTGCAGGAATCTCAATAAGGAGCATACAGTTCCTTTCTGGGTTTTGCCCATGATCAGTGTAGAGTAAAAGTGATAATGACTCATGAAATTAAGGCACTAAGATTTGTCTTATGCCTGGAATCCAACAAACTTCATTTTTTAAAAACTCTTACTCATGATTCACAGGTATAACCCTGACTGGAGTACTCATTTTTCCTCCAGGAATTCTTCTTTAATAACAAATGTCTTAACATATAGAAATAAAAATGCAATTTTATAATGTGTTACTAGAAGTCACATGGTAAGTGCGGCAAGTATTAATTGAGAGATACGTGGACAGCTTTTTACTGTGATCCATTAAAGTGTTTTGAAAGAATCCTATGTATCCTTATTGGCCAAGAGGAGAAAAAGCAGAGAAAGAGTTAGGGACAAAAACGATTATGCAATTTGGACAGAATTTGGAGAAACATTTTGTTCTACACAGATTAGAGAAAATTCAAATATATTAAAAATTTTATGCAATTTCAAAATAAAGCTTATATTTTTAAATGGCATTTTTAGTATCACCCCCCGGATGACACTGTTAGGGAAAGCACTGCAGGTGTCCCCAGTCCACAAAAGCAAACCTGACACACTTATAGTCAGAGCAACAGCATCCAGTCATCCTGCTCTGAGATGTGGCGATCAGGCACAGGGCTGCTAGATTGGCACCCCAGGATAGACCATATTTTACTACTCCTTACGTTCTACTTTCCACCTCCCAAGTTCTTCCTCTTCACCACATTCATCCACTCTGAAATAAGCAACCTATTCCTGTTTAGTCTTCCCATATTAGCCCAGGTTTTACTGACTTGATGCTTTTACTAGATGTCTGTGATATGGTTGTCCTACTAATTTCTAACTTTGGTCAGCAATTCTGTTAATATGATACTCTCTTCTTTGTCTATAGAGATACTCATTTCTACCATTTCCCATACTGCTATATTATTAATCTAATTGTGCAAGTCAAGGTTAATTATCTGCATACACTTTATCATTTTCCCACCTGTAATACCTTGAAATTTCTTGTTGGTATAGCAACAGATGACACCTGGCCATCTGCACCCACATCCTAAAAATCACAGTCAACCAAAACCATGAAAAATTAGAAAGTTCTATTTGAGATCTTGGGTCTAGTCAGTTATTATCTCTGCAGCTTCAAGTACTTAAAGAGCCAGTGGTCTGTTAATCATTACAAATTTCCAGTCCTTGGGAAAAATCAGAATATTACCATGAAGTAAAGATGCTTTTAACTTGGAAAATGTTTCATGGTCTTTGCAGTAGGAAAGCTGTTCCAAAGGCTTTTCAGCCTGAATAATCTTGTTGCTCATAATTGGATTTATTTTTGGATATTTTTTTCTTCTGCCTCTTTTCTTTTTTTATTTTTTTCTTTTTTACTCCACACTCTTTTTTATTTTTTTTCTTCCCTGATATAATTGACAACAAAAGTGCTTTAGTCAGATATTTTTTTGTTTAGCATTTTGCTAAGACGGATTTTAATTCAAGGAATTATCTTACAAGAAAGGACAGGAAAAGAAAATTAGAACTGTATTTAGTCACCAAATGGAATAGAACTCCAGTTCTTGGACTAATTACAATACTGTTTTTTTAACACTGTGCGTCTTCAGTACGAAACAATTCTTATTATTATTCCAAGGAGATGCTTAGATGCTCAGTAATTCCTAATCTTTCACAGGCATTTTGGAATGAAGACCAGCATTTATTAACTTTTAAGTAAAATCAATTTGAGGATTGGCCAAAAAGACTGATAAATGACCAGGATGATCTGTACAAAGAGGAGTAATAAGAGAGAATACTGTTTTATTCCTCTGGGTTTGGAAATTCAAATTAAAAATGGAATCTTTCAAAATAGGGACAAATCTGGGAATGCAAACAGAGATTTGATTTGGCTCTTAGGCCAGCTGTGCTTATATAAGATAGTGATTAGTCTGAAGCAACTTCACTAAATCCTGCTAAACTTTGTCTGTTGATAGAACAACACATGCTGTAGAACTTGATTAACCTGCTACAGAATAGAGACGTAATTTGGTGTGGATTAGATAGATAGTTCCAAACATTTTTTTTTTTTTTCCCTAAAACGAAAGATTATCACTCTGCTTTGTGCTTGTGGTTATTCAGTAGCTCTTCTGTTTTGTTAATTTTCAGGAGCCAAACAAAGCTGTGTTATAGCATTGTTTCTTGCTATACTTGAGCTTTGTGATCCACACTGTTTCCCAAATAAGATAACATGAATCAGTAATGATTTCCAATCATTATGTGTATCTGTGATGTAATTATAAAGAAGACCTAACATAAGGCACGATCAGATTATTGACTATGATTTTCAATGTTTTCACAACCTTTACCCTTTCTGGAAGAAATCAACAAAATAAATTTGTAAAAAGCAGATTATGTAATTCTTGGTTTTAAGTAGGACTTCATAGCAGTTTGATCCTATTAAAGCTACTACTCTACAGTAACCATTCCCTTTAGGAGTGGCAATAAAGTTCTCCAGAGTACTCCCACATACTGATAAGCATTCACAATAAACTGTACTATGCAAAACAGCAAAAGATACTGAGGAAAGATCAGGCTTGCACTCACAGTTGCACTAAGCGTACAACTGTGTGAATTTCTTGGGGGAGATTTCATGTTTCTTCATTTCAAGTTCTCTTTGAAATTTTTATTGATACATAATATGAAATTAAATGTGTCATATATTCTGCCTAGTCAAATTTGTATCTGGCTATGTATCTGTACTTCAAAAAAAAAGGTGGACAACAGGCCAGTGTCGTTGACATTGGCCAAGCTGTTCAGCCTTATCTTGACCTGTGAGATGTATCATAAGAAGCAGTTGTTTTTTGTTAGTTTGTTTTGTTTTGTTTTGTTTTGTTTTGTTTTTGTAATTAATGCAGAAGACAGAATGTAATGGTTACCTTTTGGCACTAACATGGGAAAGACTGGTTTCCCTGACTAGAAACATGAATTTTAGCTGGATTTGCCATACAGGCAGAAAAATATTATCTTTGAGATGGAGCGCAGCACCAAATGCGTGGCACACTTTCAGAAAGTCATATCCTTATCTCAGGCTTTTCCAGTCTTGTACTTCTTAGATCCAAGGCAGTCTCAGTGAAAGGAAAATGTGACCAGGACTGAGACCAGAATGGGAAGGTAAGGCAAGGCAAGGCAAGGCAAGGCAAGGCAAGGCATGCAGAGGAAAAGGGAATTTGGACTACTTCATGAAGCAACGTGCACCTAGTACAGCCTCTAGCTCAGGCATTCTAGTGTTCAGCTAATGCTGCACTCTTGTAGTCCATGTTCTCTGCCATCGGGATACTCTTGAGAGAGCTCACACCAAGGAGAACAAAGTTTCCAGTTTCACTGTTGTTAATAGTGAAGGTTAAGCCAGCAGTGTAGAACATGTGGCCATCTATCAGAAGTTGCAGACTTCCATATCCCCAGGTCTAAGACTTCTATCTTATAAAGTTGTTACTATTCCCTTCAGAGTAGTTTTGAAGAGGGAGTGATGCTTTGTGACTTAAATGAGACCTTTGGCAAGACTTACTGTACCTCCTGACTTACCAATTGCACAGCAAGTATATTTACACTATAGTTTAAACAGTTCCTCTCTGAATGTCACAAAGGTATTTCCAGGTCTAGGTATTTGCTTTCTCAGAAAAATCCTAAAGTAGTAGATAACATATTTAGATAAGACAATTTATCTTGAGTAACCCAGAGTGAAACCATATAGGTGATGAAATGATTGATTGTTAACAGAGGCTTTCTACCTATTGAAAGACAATTAGGTCCTCAGAAAAAGAGGAAATTTAAAAGCCTCTTGAAGCAAAAAAAACTTCTCTATCTCTCTTGTCCCTTTCTTTTCCTGATCACAAATCAAGTCACACCATTTTTGTTTGATTAAAAATTCTTATTTTGAAATATTTTGTTTTGATTTTGACTTTTGGTTTATTCTCATCACATATGTTATTAAACTTATGCTCAGAAGCATGTTTGATTTTATGCTTAAAATCAAAAATTTCAAAATCAATTCCATTTTCTACAGCTCAATATTTTCCAGTGAAGAAATGCGCCATTACATAATTCCCAATCAGCTCATTTAGTTCCACAGCTCTAAGCTACTCAGTGACCTTTCTGGGCAACTGCAGATGCATTTGTTAGATGTCACTACAGTGAGAATATATATCATTCGTGTTACAGTTTGTTTCTTTCCATCAATTTATGTGTCATTTTCTGTCAATTGTTACAGGAAAAGAATGAAGAAAAAAGATACCAGTCTGAACCACGGCTTTTAAAGACAATCTAAGTTATTTAATCTTCCTTGACAGTTTCTATATGCAACTGAAACATGGTATTTAAGTATAATGAAAATAAATAGATAAATGATGGAAAACAGCAGGCATTTTCCTTATTATTTCAACAAGTCTTGAAGGCACACGTACATCTTTTTCGTCACTTTCTCTGTTATCATAATCCAATTCTCCGCAACAGCTGCCACAGTCTCCTCTGCTGTTTGAAGTGGAGGACATGCAATATTTAGCAAGATGCTTCTCTAAGAATTTGTTAAAAGAAAATTTGGATCACAGATCTTAAAGGTTAAATGTAAATGGAACATCCAAGCCCCTGTAAAAATGAGTTGACAAACATGTCTCAGTTATTCCTTTCAGAGTTAAACTTGGACACTAATATAATTAATTTTAATGATTCTTTAAGGGAACTTGTCAGAAAACTAATAACATCATAACTTACAAATACTGATGCAGAACGTAAGATAGCCCAGGAAGTCAAATATGTTTCTGGAGAAAATCCAGAAATGGTTGCCCACAGAGAGTCTCAGACTTTGGCCAGATTTCGCTGTTACCAGACAGTAAAACACAAACCAGCAAAAAGGGAAGTCTCAGAGGGGAACATTTTGGAAGTGCTCTTTTTGTTTTGGATGTTTCTCATGCTTCATTTCAGATATTTCAGAGATTATCCTCTTTTCCAGAAGTTTTTCAACCTATACACACCTCTGAGAGTGGGATTCAGTGCAAAGGCACTCCAGGACACTAGCAATGTCATTGTTACAACCTGGGAGGAAGGGATATTGTAGCATTTGGCTTTCTGGTGGTAGGGTAAAAATCACTCTCTCACAGACAGGATAAAGTTTTCCTTGGCCTAAGGAGATTGAAATTTCCCATATCACAGGAAACCGTCCCATATTATAAGCTTCAAAACATACATCACTCTCCACTCTTCTCATCAAACTTGGATCACTGAACAGTCAGGAAGGTGCAAAATCTTAAGAACAGCAATATGGAACATGATTCTTCAGAGGACTAAGTGAGAAATTTCCTACTTCTCACAGAAGTTGTATTTTTCTGCTGATGACTATATGATATAAATTACCTAGGCAGTCCTAACAGCAAGAATAAGATTTCTACTCTAACAAATAGGCAATAGAAACATGTACTTTTTTGCTTGTTCTCCATCTAAAAGACTGTTGAACTCTTGGCTGAAATGCAGCCTGGTTTGGGCAAGAAAAAGTCCCCCCCCCTTCAACTATTTGGCAATATTTATCATGTCTAAATTTTGTATAGACATTGTATATTGCTGTGTACACAAATGATCAGGATTTGTAAAAGTGATTCAACACTTCACCACAAGCTTCCCCCAGCAACCTCTTCCATAAGCTTTGTGAAAAAAAAAAAAAAAAAAAAAATCAGTGAATCAGTGAAAGTGGTAGTAGAAATAATGAATACTTTGGAAAAATTTCCCTATACTGTCAAGTCTATTCATTTGTAGACAGACAGAATCCATTTAAATTCCACACTTCCCTAATAAGAAAAAATAGTAATGCATTGTACAGTATTGTACAGTGTTCAAATGTCCACAGCTCTACAAACAAAAATGCGCAATACTCTGGTTCAATGTACTGTGTTGAAGGAGAGTGTGGACATTTGTCCACCTCTTACTGAAATACATATAAGGTTACTGAGTCTTCTGGCCTTATTTTTTTCCAGTTAAATTAAGGTTTGTTCTCTGAACTTTCAAGGGCCTTTCTGGTAGTTGAGATAGAGTTGTGAATGACTAACATGAACTTAAGAAGTAAGAAAATCCTTATGAACGTTTATCCACAACATTGCATCCTGCCATGTAAAATATTTGTGTTAGCATTTTAACATTGACAGATACTTATTAGCAGAATAAAAATACTATTTTCTTATTTCATAAACCAAGTCTTTAAAGGAGTAATATCATGAAACTAGGCTTAGAAAAAATGTATAGCTGGAGAGATGATAGCCATAATAATCATACCAAAAACCAAAGCAAGGAGAATGGATACAAAAATGAACAATTTGGTCATCTACAAGATTATAGCTAAATCCCAAAGTACAACAAGTCATTCATAATAAGCATTTTAACTGACCCTATAAAGTGCTTTTTGATTCATGTAGAATCAGAAGCCTATTATTGTCTATTGCATTGCATAATCTCTCTCATTTTAGACACAGGAATCCATATCCATTTATTTCCAAATTATTGCCTTCAAATGACCATCAAAGAAGAGAATTTTGCAGTTAACTGATAGAATGGTGCATCCTTTTTACACAAAACCCTGCATCTTTCATCTATTCACAAGCTGAATGAATCCAGACAGCTGTGACCTCTGCCTATACTTTACTTTTGTGTCCAAACAAGTGAAAAGGAAATGAAAAGAAAGATTTACTCAGCTTTGGTGCTTTCAAGTTATTTAAAAGTAATTATGATTAAATCCTTGGATACATATTAAATGTATACATTTCTCAAGTACCTTGATATCTATTTTCAACTCTGAATATGAAAGGAGGAAGAATTTCCACTCCCACTCTTAAAATCTTTCTGAACATAGTTTTAAATAGGTTCTTTTACCCTCACCATAAAGTAGGAGAGTGATTGTGCAGTTATGATGAGTTTTATCCCTTCAGGATATAGTAAGATCTGTTCCCATTTATCAAGTCCTAAATACTTCTCACTGTTCTTTAGTTTTTAGAAGTAGTTCTGAAACTGAAAGGAGCCTGCTCCAGTGGAAAGACTGCAATATTGTAAGGGAAGCATCCAATGCAAACATTTCCTTTCTTTCTGAATAGTAAGGATGTAGTGTTGTCTCAGTTTTTTATAAGGAATCCATAGCCCGACGAATAACACTTGCTTCAGGCTGGGGACATGGACCGCGTATGTACACTGGAGGTAGTTCAGCTGAGTTTCTGAACTCAGCATTTCACCTTCACTTCACGGTAAAATTGTCTTCCTCAGAAGTCTCTTTACAACTTATAGGCAGTTCCTCAATTTGTTGTGGAGCAGGTAGCAAAGAGGAAAATACTTCAGTATCATTTTAATTCACATTGCTTTCTGCAATTTGTATTATGTAGTTCCTGCAAGACTCAGAGACTCAAAATAAGGAGTCCTTGGATTTTAGCTGGAGTAACTGAGGGAAAAAAATAAGAAAAAAAAAAAATGACTTCTCAAAACAGCTTTCCACAGTTCTTTCTTTCAGAGCCAGTACCTGTGATTTACAAAGAGCATCACTTCCCATTGCCAAAGTTTTGTTGTCCTCATCTTCACTGTGAAGAACAATCTTCTGTAGAATTTTCTTGTATGAATTGTCTCCTACAACAGAATAGTCTATAAAGAATTTGGAAGGTGAAAAGAGCTTTTAGTGGTCCATTCTTTGCAGTACGTAAATAATTTGAAAACATGGTTGGACACTTCCAAGTAATAGACATTTTAGTCTTAAAAAGATTTTCAAGGCATACTTGCAATCTGAGATAGAATTCCAAAGTTACTTCCAGCTGTGGCAACTATCATGGCAATGGTTCTACAAAAAAAGCCCGTTGGATGTACAGTTAATATTTAGGCAAATTATATGCCAGGAGTCTCCTAATATTTATAATGCGGAATATTTCCTCCTTGAAGTCCTCTGGCAACTATAAAACTACTTCTTAAATACCAGTTCGAAGGCACTATTTACTTCCTCCTCAGGAAGAACTCAAAGTTTCATCATCCTATAAGAGGCTATTCTTTGACAAAGGTCATGCTTCTAGCTTTGAGTAAAGGCAAACTTGTAAACTTCCCATGTCAGGAGTACCAGGTCCTCAGAGCTAATGAGTGAAGACAGAAGGAAGGTTTAATTTTCACTTTCCATGTTGTGGGAGGCAGAGTTTTTTTTTTTCCACTCAGATAATATGAAAGGTCACATAACAGAAGGGATTAATTAAAAAGCTTATCAATAAAATACCATAAGAAATATTTGCACACCTGTCCTTGTATTTTCTTGTGAAACTAACTGTGTCATATACACATATACTCTGTCTTACAGAAGGGGTTGCTTTTATTGAATATGCCTATATAGACATTTGGAGATTATTTTTAGGGCTTTAAACTAGGCAGGAAGGGGGAAGGGGAGTGTCACTCAGACAGGGCAGTCAGAACCACACAGCCAAAGTCAGATGGCATCCGGCGGGAGTATGGCAGTGGGGAAGTGAGGATAGGAGATGACCATAGAGGGTCCTCTTTCACCCCTCTCGGGAAACCTGCAGGCTCCATTACTTCCCTGAAATTGCTGTACACCAATGCGCAAAGCATGGGGAATAAGCAGGAGGAACTGGAGATCTGTGTGCGGTCCCAGGGCCATGATCTCATTGGAATCACAGAGACGTGGTGGGACAGCTCACACGACTGGAGCGCTTTTATGAAAGGCTATGTGCTCTTTAGGAAGGACAGGCTGGGAAGGCGAGGTGGGGGAGTTGCTCTTTACGTGAGAGAGCAACTGGAATGCACGG
>VZSV01000042.1:3130416-3145669 GCA_013398735.1 Nothocercus julius
TAAGTACCTCAAGGGAGGCAGTGAGGGGGATGGGGCGGCCTCTTCTCAGTGGTGGCTACTGATAGGACAAGAGGAAATGGCCACAAACTGAAGCACCAAAAGTTCCACAGGAACTTAAGGAAAAATTTCTTACCAGTGAGGGTGACAGAGCCCTGGAAGGGGCTGCCCAGAGAGGTTGTGGAGTCTCCTTCCCTGGATATCTTCCAAAGCCGCTTGGACGCAGTCCTGAGCCACATGCTGTAGGTGACCCTGTGTGTGCAGGGGGCTTGGACTAGATGGTCTCTAGAGGTCCCTTCCAAACTTAAGAATTATATTATTCTATGATTCTATGATTCCTAACAGAGTGAAGCTGTATTTAGTTATGCTTTTTTACAAATTACAAAACTGGTAGAAATCCATCTTAAATTTTGAACTCAGAATAACTTTCTTGTCGTTTTGGAAAGTGGCTATCTCACTGTAGAGAATATTGAAAATAAATCATATATTATTTATAGAAGTTTGCTTTTGAAATATTTTTGTAAATATGTGACCAGCTCAGGTCAGTTATTTGTGAGATCATATCATTCCCTTTAAATATGTTTCGGCATCTGTCAGTTCATGAAACTTGTCACAAATCCTGAAAAGTTGTTCCAATTGTATCCTGAATATTACGCCAGAGGCATATTTTGGTATTGTTTTTGTTATGCGATTGGGTGAAAATATAAGCCCATGTGATGTTGTGCTCGTAAGGGAAAAACTATTAAGCAACTTGAAATATGATATCCATTTGCAAACAATTCAAACCATTTTTCTTACAAATAAGTTTATGTTCATAGGTGGTTCAAAAGTTGAAAGTGGGCTACTTTTTCCACTGGGAACCCATAAACAATCAGTTGGTTTGTATTTACATATTTTGGCTGTTCTTCCAGTGAAGTATTGAACATTTCATTATATTATTTCCTGGAATGACCATAGATCCTGGCTTTGGCTGGTTGTATAGTGAAACATGAAGATGACTTTCTTATACTACAAAAGTTTCATTTATTTATGTGTCCCATGCTGCTAGGAGATATACAAGCATAGAACTAAAAATGGGCTTTGATCTAGAGACTCATCTAAGGGTAGAGTCCACTCTTCACAATTTAAATTTCATTACTGGGCACAGAGTCCCTGAAATTTTGAGCACACAGCCTGTTACACTCCTAATTGAGGGAGAGGGCAATCCAGTCAGATAGATAATCTTCCTATACATACTGGGAAAGGCAGATTCCTCTGAAATACTGAGGAAAGCCTACTTGTTTTGCTGACAGCCTTTTTGTACTGACTGACTAGTCTGGAGGCCAGTTCAAAGCCTGCCTTTTCCACTGTGGGGAAACATAACATATACTAGGCATCCTCATCCTTTTTTTTTTTTTTTTTTTTTTTTTTTTCCCAGTTTTATTAGTATCATAGCAGCTGTTTTAGGATTATTCTAATATTACCAAACATGTCCTTGTCACTTAGTCATTCAGGAGCCTAACAGTACTCTTTCCTCTTCTTTTTCAGTTAGGCAATGAAGAGTCAAAAGAACTACAAAGAGCAGGTGGGAGACAACCTGCTCCAATGGCAGTGCAGGCTTTCAGCTGGGAAGAGATAAGGTTCTGGTCCCTGAATAATTGGTTTATATTATAAACCAAATAAAATCTTATTATAAAACATGCATACAAATACAAGGAAGATGGGACTTGTTAACATTATAGGCAATATCATATTCTTACCACTCTGACAAACTCACCATTACCGATCTATGAATGAACCATAGTATAAAGTACAGGTTTTAAGAGAATAGTCAAGTGGCCTTGAAGATGCTTATGGAGCACTTCTCCCAGATACAACAGAGCAGAAAGGCGTCTGTTAAAAAATGTCACAGGCAGGTGAATGAGGTTGACATCACTTGTTGGTCAGAGCTGAACCTGTTGTTTCTGTATGTAGTGACAAATGACAGAGTAGGCAAAGAGAAAATGCAAACAGCCTTGGAAAGGAAACAACCAAAAGAGAAGGTAAATAGAATCAGTAGAAGATGTGCTTAAATATTTAAATGAGAAAATAAATAAACCCACTGACTTTACTGAAATGATCTATAATTACCTAAACCACTGGTTTGCTGGCATGTATTTTTAAATTCTGCTGCAGAATGTTTTGGATTCATAAAAGGCCAGCTGCCCTTCCAAAATCCATCTTCATGTGATATGCAGAAATTTTATTGGAAAATGCCAACCTTTCTAAATCTTTGCAATGGCAGAAAGGAAGAGATACATTTAGCTGTGATAGATACATGTCTGCATGAATAACTATCCTCGCTGCTGAAGAGACTCCCCTGAGGATGCTATGTCCACATCAATGAAATGCCCTCAGACTAAGATGTATTATCTTGGCAGCTATTCTGAAATGAAGCTCACAATATCTGAGATGGTGAAGCCTGTCAATACGTTTTAATAAATAACAGAATAAAGGCATAGGTAGCCACAAAAGCTGAACTCAAATAACACATAAGTTTCACTGACTCACTAATGTAAAGCAGCTCATTCAGTGTGAATGTTGAAAGGGTATCCTGAATTTATTTTTTGGTCTATTATAGTGGTCTACTTGCTGTTAAGGAGGTCAGCAATTAATAAGGTCTATGGGGACTGGGAAATGCACATATTTTAGTGCATAATTCCTTTATATTCCAGTACTGTTTCTTCTATTTAATAGTTCTACATGATCTTGAAAAAATTATTTATCTGGACCTCCATATGACACATGTGAAACAAATTTAATTTTGAGCTGCTTTATAAGGTTTTAAAAGCATAGTCAAAAGTTTACATGGTTTAACTGTCTTAAATGAAAAACATCACTTTTGTAATACAGATATGTGCAGTCTGGAAACAAGTACTCGTCTTTAGACTGTATGTATCCATAGGCATACATGCATGTGTGTACGTGCATGCATTCTGCAGGAGTTTTTGCATAGAGTTCAGACTTCCTAACTGGAATTTTATCTTATAATTTCACACTAAACTCAGTAATAATTCTTGAAATGAAACTTAATTTTACCTGAGATTATAATAAAGAAAACCTTGGCTCTCTGCCCTCCTCTGCCACAAAGATGGTACAACTTGACTCATATCACACATGACATAAAGCTTGCTATAAGCATCTTGAAACAAAAACATGATACTCTGGAGGATCGAGGAACTCCTATATTGCGAGTCCAGTATGGACTATCTAATGATGAATTTCTGCAAGTTGTTGAAGTGCTTTGGAGCGTTCACAATGTCATGAACAGAATCAGGAATTATTGTCTTTTGGCAGTTCCTAGAAAGCTTTTTCCTGCCTCAGTGTACTTGTCTGGAAAATCAAGAAAGTACTTCAGAATGGCATTTGCTGTGTTTATTGCTATTAATTAGTTCATTACATGAAGCGCTTATGCTTTACAAAGCAAAAGAATAACTTGTAAAGTCACAATGATTTTTAATATTGGTTCATATACTAGTTAAGAACCTTTTAAGTTTTGAAGTAGATGCATAGCGTACTCCCTGGAACTAGGCCTTTTTCAATAAGACCTTGTCACCTCATACACAGAGTAGAGGGTAGGAAAGATGGTTGAAAAAAAGCCTTGGGTGGAAGATGGCATAGACGCAGGGCTCAGGGTGACAAGTGTGCTCAGTGTGACAGGCTGCTTCCTTGCAGTAGGTGCACAGTTGGCAACTTCTAACTCCTTCTCCTTTTACTTTCCCATGTTTTCATTTCTCCCCTCCATCCTGATCCCTGCCTTTCTCCACACTTGTCTCCTCCCAAACAACTTATCCTTTATTACTTCTTTTTTTTTTTTTTTTTTTTTTTTTTTTTTTTTTAAATATAGATCTCTGCTTTTTGCTACAGCTGTACACAAATTTGGTATTTCTGTTGTCTTTGCTCAGTCATCTCAGCCTTACCTGGTGTTGTCAAAGTGGTTCATAGGACTCTGCTGGCCTTGCCAGCTCTACTTCTCCAGAGATCCCCAGGGCTTCCCTCCAGGTATCTGCAAAGTTTGGCCATCTCACATAACTCCCTCCCCCACCACTGCCTACGAAATCTGGCCATCTCTCACACCCTTGAGACATTTGACAACTTCTCACAATGTTTGCTGTCACACCAGCAGTTTCTTGGGTGATGCCCAGTAGTTTCTCATGGTCTCTTCACCTAGCTAAATCTCAATATGCATACCCTAACACAGTGAAAATGAAGGATTTTAGAGAAAGTGGATATTTCAGTTCCAATGTCCATTCCAAGTGTACTGAAACTCTGGTGAATTATGTCAACAGTGGGGAACTGTAGATACTATATACTGAAAGAAGATATGCAGTTAGCTAAAGTTTTAAGGCAATAGGTATTTGAATTACTACAAATGAGTGAATTACAACTGTGTGATGAAATATTCGATCATTCAAATGATCATAGTTGACCATTTCATATTATATATATATGTTTATATATATATATATAGATATATATTTGTAAGAGAACGAAGAAACAACCTGGGACATTAAGCAATACAAAAAGTTTTTTCTCTTTAAGACTGAGTGATTTTTTCTAAGTTAGGTAGCTAGTTAAATTGCATAGACACTGTCAAATACAACTACATGATTACTAACTATTTAAGAAAAGCACTCCCAGTTTCATCCGATTGCCTCCTTTTCTAGATATATTCAGTTGTTCTTGCAGGGGGGACCTACTCTGATTTTTAAAAATTTTTAAAGAGCTTTTTGAAGAGGCTATGGATAATCACTGCTTTTTCCATATGGCCTCTGTGACTATGTCCCCTCATAATATTCACCAAGAGTTTAATCATTAACATGGTATGCCAGAGGCTCAACCATTCCAGAACAAATTTCTGTTCTCATTACTAACCAAAAGAAGAAGGTGTTTCACTACTACTCATTTCACAGTAAATGCAGTTAAATCTCAGGGCAGGAAACATGTTGCTAAGAGCTATATCAGCAAGGTTACTGACAAATACTCTCCCTTTTACAGGCAATAGCCTTCTCCTGCTAAAGCAAATATAGAACTAGACAGTGCTCACTAAAGGGTGTGTTTTTAGCCGTTCCTGTTAGTTTAACCCTTAGGCATTTCTCACTCTCAGGCATTTCTCCTTCCCTCTCTTGTGCTGCCAAACAGTTTATTTTCATATGCATTACATAGCTGACAGATTGATTAATTATTTAAGGCTTATTGTAATTGATATTTTGGAAGGGCACTTGAGGGCCAGCTGTACATCACCTGAATAATGAACCGAAATTAACTGCTGATGGTTCTCAGTTTCTGAAATCATAATTCTGTGCTTTGCTTTTCATGGTGCTATATGAATAGACTAATTATATGCTGCTCCATTTTTGAATAACTACATATTTCTGGTGCATATTAATGACCAGGCTAGGACTACCATACAAAGCCACAGGTCAGGAGAGATATACGGGAAAGGGTTTCTTGCTTAAGCAGGAAGAAAAAGAACAATAATTCATATTTTTTTTTCCCTCCAACAGATTGTCTAAGAAAAAATTCTGTGGGCCAAATCTCTTCATATCACGCATTTTTGTCACCCTATGTGTGTTAGCTTTCGAATAAAATCATCATGAATAGGAATTTTGACATGTTTGTAAAAAGTTGCTCTGAGACAAGGTATCTCATTGCTCCTGCAAATGCAAAATATCATGTTACAGTGGTCTTGGCAGTACTATTAGGTAGCTTGTGTGCATGATCATTCTCAAAGATTTATCTAATTTTTGGTAAGGCACTGACAGAGGAAAGATCTAGGAAGCAATGGACTATGATAGTTTCTGCACTCTGTCAATAGCTTACAGAAGGATTCTGGAGAATTTACTTGATCATATTATGTATCAGGTTCCAAAGCAGGGAATATAAGGAAAAGTTAACATTAATTTTCAACTAGCACTTAGAAATCCTTGGGTGACTCATTCAATATAAATGAAAGTTATTACTACTAATTATTATCAATTTGGGGAAATAGACATGGTGTTGTTTTCTTTGTGGTTTGATTGGCTCAGTTCCCCTGTTTCGGAGTGTGTTTTTTTTTGTTTGTTTGTTTTGTTTTGTTTTGTTTTTGCTTTCCCCCTCTATCAATTTGACATATTCATATTCATGTTTCATTTTGGGATCATTCTAATTTTATTCTGATAATTTTTGTTTTGCTTTATTGGGTTTCTTTTTAAAGATATTCTGAGGTTAGATATTAGAGGATATTAAATAAATGGAGCTAGGCCATAATTCTATCAGATTTTCAACTTGAATAAGGATGAAAAATGGGAAAGTGCTCATAGGTTTGCATATGTCAGTAGTCTACTCAGAATTAAAAAGAAATTTTTCATGCCCCATAACAAAATGGTAATAGGATTGCCTCATAACTCTGTTTCTCCATATGGACTAGATTCCGGAAGCTGGGTTTTCAATGGCAGCTTTATTTAGATGGACAATTCCTGGCCAATTCTAAGGTTATAACAGAAATGAGGAGCACAATTTGGAGTTCAAGGATGGGAGAGCAGAGAAAGTAAGAAAAAGATCCTGAGTGACATCTTCGGGGGTCGTGCTCATCAAACCACATGCCTGCAGTGTAAATACTCAAAACTGTGAGAGATGAATCACAGTTCAGGATGCTACAAAAATATGATTTCTTACACAGAGAAATCCAGTGACCTCAAGACAGTTCTCTTCCCACTCTAGCCACTGAATGAACACAGTGCCTTAGGAAAAATGTTTTAGATGTACTGTCTTCCTTTTACGAAGGGGCATTATAATACTGCGGTAGCCAGCTAAAGTCCAGTAACTATGTCCAACATCTAAAACATTTTCATGGCCCATCTTCCACAGTATTTGAACTGCTGACAGGTTGCATTTGTGTAAAATAAGAAAGTTTAATGAGTTTCCTGAGCCACTCATTGTTTTCATAGCACTGCTAAGAACTATCCAAAGCAGTAGACACAATCCTGTAATAAAGCCACTTTCCCTCTTGACTTCAGAGAAAACATGGTCAGAGGTATTCAACAGTGAGACATAGTTTATTTTTAAAATTGTGTTGCATTACTTTTTCTTTTGCAGCCATTCCTCTTACAGCCCTTTCACTGGGCAATGAAAACATTCAGAACAGTTATTATGTAGTTGTATAACACTCTGTACTGTGCAGACTGCCAGAATATCTTTAAGGCAAACAACTCCGCAGTACCTTGTTTTTTTGTCTACCCACCAGCATATTGTGGCCTTTTCAGTTTCTGGAAGAAAAAAAAAAAGAAAAAGAGTAGATATGCTGATTTTGATGCAAAATATGTTTTTTTTTCCTTTGTTTTTTATTATCTTACTCCTTCCAACTGTTTTTTCTTTTTTTCTAACACTTGCCTCTTTCTATTGTATCATATAATTAACACTCTAAGACTGAAAATGTGTCCTTCACTGGCATTCATTGTGGTTAGAACAAAGGATCATGATCCTGGATTCTGCCTTCTGTGCATTAGAGGCAAACAACAACAAAACAGCTCTGACTTACAGCAGACAGCAAGTAGTGTCACATTAGAGCCTCCAAACACTAATCAAGTTTTAGCAGCAGCAAATAATATGGATCACACACTCTTCACTTGATAAAAAAAAAAAAGGGTGCTCAAGATTCTAAAATCCTAATTTGCTCCCTCATTTTTCCCTTGCTATTTATTTACTTTATATTCTGTTATTTTATTTTATTTCTTTTTAAAAGCAGCTCAGAATGCTGATGACACTTTGCCATCTTCCCACCTTCATTAATCCAGGTCTTGAGGCTTAGGGGAAGAACTGCTCTGTCATGTTAAAGCAACTGTGTGTTATGTAGCCTTACAGTGACAGGGCAGACAAGACATTCTGCCAGACACCCTCCTGGTGTTACATAGAGATCTGGTTAGAGGCACGATGTTAAGTTGTAGACAGAGCTAGTAAATTTATATTATTAGAACTATGAGAGAAAAAAAATTATTATATTTCAGTGTTTTCAAATCTGGATTGGAATTTTCCTGATCAGATCCATTAAAGTCTGTTGCTGGAGTTTTATAAGATGTCAACACGTTGATTATGGGTCTTTTTCTCTTCAGAACCTTCAGATGCTGGAAATCAGCTTGGAAATGTCATGGGGAAGTTTGATATATAAGCTTTCCAAAAGGGAGAGCAGACTGAATAAAATCTGGTTTCATATGGAGATTGTTCAGAAAATAATATTGTCACGTTATTAGCTATTGCTTGCAAAATGGGGCAAAAAATGAATATTTAGTGCACACTAAATATATATATATATATAAATAAATATATAAAGTCATGTAGTACCTTGATTAAAAAGAAAAAAAAAAGGAACAAATGTAGATTTCTTTTTTTCTTTTGTACTTGAGGAACAAAGTAAGTCCAGTTGTATTTTGTTTGTATAATTTCCATCAGGATTTGTTGCTTTAAACTGCTTATACTGAGAGGAAATCAGCATAACATGATTAAGCTCAATGTAGGAACCATGCCCCAAAGCAAAATAAGTGTTATTAATACTGCAATATATAGCAATGATAAGCTGTCAAACTGGCAGGAGCTAGCTTGTGCACAAACACAGGCATCACTGTAGAAGTTCTCCACTTGCTGGCCTCACTAATATTATTTTTACTTATGAACCTAATTTATACAGCTTATTTCAGCCCCTGGTTAAAATTACTCGCATTATTCATGTACCTTTCAGAATTACAAATCATTTCACATGCTATGAAGATAGGGAGCTGTGCAAAGCAGCTTTTCCTATACACACCGACAAAGCAGAGTGCAAATCTTCTCAACATATTTATTGGAGAATTAATGCTGTTTGCTTATTACAAATTGGAAATCTGTGGTGCAGAAATATTATGCATAACCTTGCAAATCAGATTAGCTGGTGTTTCTTCTTTCATACAATAAATTCCATAGGAAGCATCTGTTCAAGGCAGTGCCTGGCGACCTGGCAGCAGATCAGAAAGCTTGCTTGCTTTCTGCACTGATTTTGGAATCTAGTCCATGTGGGAGCATCATTACTTAAACACAAATCTATTTTACACTGAGATTAACATGCTGTGATACCTGCTCATTGTGGTCCATTAGTCTTTGTACCATTTGAGCAGTCACCTGTGGTGTGTTCAGCAGCACGTTCTGCTCAGTTTGAAGTGTTAATATATTTCATAGCATCAGCATTCAACTCTGTGGCTGCCTTTTTTAACCAAACACACCATTAAAGTTGATGAGGCAATTAGAAAAGCAGAGAGGTCTGAAAAAGCCTGTATGGAGAAGTTTGTCTCAAGCAGCCATTTAGTTTTTAACTAGTATTTCTTTGAACACAACAAAGAGATATTCACTTATTATGAAAATGATGTAAGAAATAGCTGTTTAAGACAGAAGATGAGGAATAGTTCTAGTTGTAAACTGCAAAGAAAGATATCAGAGTCTTCTGGTCCTCAAATCAAGAAAGGAATAAAAGAAGTTTAAACATAAGTGACTCAAAGTAAGGATAATAGGATGAATTCCTTTTGGCATGTTAGTTTCAGAAGCTCTGTTTGTTGTTGTTTTTTGATTGTTTTTGTTGTTTGTTTGTTTGTTTTGCCCTTATGGTGAAAATGTGTTTAAGCAGTATTACATAAGAACGTAGCACTAGTTTTGTAATGATACAGCTATTGGAAGGGAGAAAGATTTAAGTTTGTGATCTGAATATATGAGTGTAAAGAATCATGTTTATGAAGGCAATAGAAATCTAAATCATATGGAAATAATAGAATTTTTGAAGAGGCTACATAAAATGGAAAATAATTATTTTGGAAGAGTCATCACATTACAAAAGTACAAAATGCTAATTATGTGTGTAGTAATTTTGACTAATAGTCCAATGTATTAATAGTGGTTGAAGAGAAAGAACTGTATTTCCTTACTGTTGGGAGGTGCTCTTCAAAGAAATTGCACAGCCAAAAGGAAAGTATGTCTTTATTTATTGCAAAGTAGAGGTTGAGCAGCCTCTTTTTTTGAGCAACATGTCAAATCCAACATTTGCATTTCCTACATCAATAATGAAATTCAACATTGCACTAAAGACTTTCACAAGTTTCATGCAGCACTGAAGTCCCAGTGGATCAGAGTAACCTAAGTGGAAGGGTTTAGCCGTTGACATTAACTTTTCAGAGAAATTTGATCTGAAAAATTCCCTATAAAACACAATCACAAATCAGAAAGTACACTTTTCAAGTAAAGAAGACTTGTCAAATAATATAGTGTCCTTGCACTTCAAGAGAATCGATGCCAAAATTGTCTTAATCTTTTTATTTTTTATTTCTAAAGAAGTTATCATTGTATCTTCAAAGAACAGTATACTGCTTAAAAATTACTTCAAAATTCAGTTGAGTAGGGTGAATAAAATCTATTTTGATCACATTGTCTATAAGACAAAAGTCTTAAAAAAAAAAAAAAAAAAAAAAAAGAAAAAGAGACACCCAGAAATTCTTCTTGAAGGATGTCAAAAAATAAAGCATATCAATCATCTCATTCTCAGAACACTAAATTCTGATTGTCAGTTATAAATCTTAAATGGAAGTTTGAAGATATGCTTTTCATTTGGCTTAAATGAGTCATTCAATGTTGATTTATAGCATATTTTGTATCAGCAATGAAGAGGGTACTAGCCACTCCATAATGAGCAGATCAGATCTTCAGAGTAGGTATTGGCACACAATCAGGCAGTGGAAGAAAGCAGGCTCACAGAAACAAGGAAGGAAAGTTTTCCAAAGGAACCAGAGATTTTCTAAAAATTTCTATTCTTTCACTACAACCTAATGACCTAAAATTTCCTAAACAGAGATTTGTTCCCTGTCTCTGTTTTCCTCCTTTGATTAAGAGAATAAGTAGTTTCCTTCATGAAGCACTCATAAGCACGTGAAATTTATTTTTAAGCATAAGAACCTAACCCCAAATATTTACAGGTTTTAAAACTTGTTTAAGGATCAGAACCTAACCCTAAATATTTTGCAGATTTTAGAACATGTTCCAAAATAGGTAACTTTCCCTTGTGGGGAACAGGAAGGAAGATTCTTTTGGAATTAGATTAACAAATGAGAAAGGAAGAGGTATTCTCATTTTAATCACTATCTCTGTGACTAGAGCACACAGACAGGAAGTGGGAGAACTGGCCTGCTGTTATTTCCTTTCTCTTCTTCAAAGAGTAATATTATTTTTATAACTGCTTAAACATCATAAGAGGAATAAAGTGGGTAGGAAACGGTTGTGAAACATTCTTTCTATAGGTATGTTTAAGTGTGAAGACAGAAAAGTAACTAGCAAAAAAATGAAATCCCTATACTTCTCTCTCTCTCTTTTCTCTTCAGCAGCTGTGTCACCCTTGAAGATGTGAAAAGCATCCCATAGTTATGCCCTTGTACGAACATTGACTCTTACAGTGTATCATGGTCAGACTCATCGGGAAATTGATTACTGATAAGAGTATGGGTTGCTTTTTGTGATCTCCTTGAATATCTGGCATCAATAAAACGTGCCAAACATATACATGATAAAAAGGCCTTCCTAAGGACTTCCATGGTTGGCCCAGTCTCATGTCTGTCACTGAACTCAGGTAGAATTTAATCCAGGGCTGAAGTCCCGAAGAACATTGCTATTCCTTTCTAAGCAATATTTAAAACTATTCCATAGATTAAGGCTGTGATTATTCTATTTATTTATTTTCTTCCTCCTGAAATTTACCCTGGAGATTTTTATAAAAACACTTTATAATGAAGAATTTCATGGATGATGAACAATTACACTAAATTCAAAATCAGATATTTAAACAGGTCTATAAGATTGGCAAGAGCCTTGGGAGTTAGTGGTTTTGAAAAGAGAAAGTGGTTTTGAAAGGAAATGAAGCTTTGAAGAGTCTTTGAACACAGACAGCAAGGAAAAAAAAATCCTTGTACTCTGACTTTTTTTTGTATGTCTGTAAAAGTGCAGGCAGGTTTACACTTCAGGTTCATTTATAAAAATGCAAAAATGCAAAGTAAAATTCTATCATAGTCTCTTAGACTTAACTGTGCTCTTTGGGTATATCTCTAAAGGACATGTAACACTAACTAATTTTCTATCTTTCTATAGCTAAGAAGTCTATTCTTGAATTGAGATAAAATTAAACCTTAGAAATGGTTGAGACTCAAAATTGAAATATTTGGAGTTTTTAAAATTCTAGATCAGAAAGAAAAATTAAGATTTTGGGTTTCCTTAGCAAATGAAAATTATCTGAAGAAAAAAACTTCAAATTATTAAAATATTTTCCTTCAGTCTATCAAAGAATGTTTCATCAAAAGATTATTTCACTTTATATGATAATCTTGATTGATTTTGTCAAAATGTACATTATTGTAACACACGTGAATTTCAACTATGTATGTTGCATATTTTACAACACAAAAAAAAATTATATACAATATGCAATGCATACATTGCACAATAAAATCAATATTCTATTATTTTGAGCTGAATGAAATGAACCATAATAACAAAGGTTGACATTTTTGAGGAAGTACAATGAATTTTTCTCATTAAAAAAATATAGCAGAAGTTAATGTATAGTAAAAATTATATCAATTTTTTAACAGCTCAGCCTAGGTATGTTAGAGATAATTTTGAAATCATTTAAATAACACAGGTTCCAAAAGGATTTCTTCTTTATTTTTACCATTTCCTTGTTTAAAGTACTATTGTATTACCACCAACCATTATCCTACATCTAGGAATGCTTATGACCGCTCCTGCAGTGGGATCTTCTCTCGTTGGTCACTGTCAAAACTGGAACTTAGTGTTTAAATCCAGGAAATGTTAAAGTCCAGGAAATCTTCTCAGCAGATTTCTGGATACCAGAATTCAGCATTCCCAGTAAGGAGAAACAAAGCAAAAATGTTATTAATGATAATAATATGGACAAGAATCACCTGGAAAGATTAAACCCTAATTAATCCCATTACGAATTACTTTGTGGCATGGTGCATAGGCCATCCACAAGTACAAAGTACGCAATACAGATTCCTGATGCTCAAAAGTCAGGAGAAACAAAGACTGCATTTCCAGCATCCTTTATAAATCTAATGAGACAACATTGCTGGCAGTTGGGAAGGCCCAACAATTAGTTTTCTTTTCCATAAGAAATACATTCAGAAAAATAAACTTGTTTTTGCAAACTGTTCCGGGTGACAGAAATCACATTTTTTTCCTCAAATTATAAACTAACAAAAAACAAGAAAACAAAATTCAGAGGTGTCTCTTGTGTATTTATCTAATCATATTTCATTGCAAAATTGTCTTACTTTATTTCTATTCTACCTATTGCCTTTGTTGTTATCTCTCCATCCAGTGCAGCATTTTTAACTTAAATATTCCAAGCTGAGTCTTTATCTTTTCCCAACTTTCTACCCAGTCAACAATAGCCTCAGAAACTTCTACAATATTTCTGTATCTGGACTGGCATCCTCAGCATCACCCGGTTCAAGGTCATCTGCAAATTCCATTAACATTGTTTATTCCCTCTTCAGATCATTAATGAAGAAGCTAAATATGATAGATGACGGCATTTAGCACATCATAAGAGGCCGTCATCCTATCTTCATTTGAGCATATCACTCTCAAACAGATTGTCAAGTTCTGTGACTGTTTAACCATCTGCTCTCTGGCCACAAGGCTTCTACTGTGCATTCTTCTACAGGAGCCCAGAACTCCAGAACATCTGCACCCATTTTTTAATCCATACGCCAAGCAAAATCGGTCTGTAGTGTTGCTATCTGTAAGCATTTTGTTCATAATTTTCCCTCCTGTACCTAAGCAGGCGGTGGCAGTGTGTAAAGTGATAGCAGTGACCCAAAGAGCATTTCCTTTAGTGCCAAAGACATCCTTGAAATCATGGAGCTGAAATAGTGCCATATGGGAAAATCCAGCTAAAAGAGTAGGATCAGTTTTCCTCAATGCTCTGAACGCTCATTAATCCGCCATGCCAAATACTGATTTACCAAGTTTCTGCAAGTGCTGAAATTTGCAATGTCATGTCAGCTGGAATATACCATCAGTTCCCCGCTGCTCCATCTCTGCCCTCTGCCTTGGCACTTGGGTTAAGGAGAACTTTCATGAAGAAAGTGTATTTGCTTATGAAAAATATGGCATGGTTCTAAAACACCTTGAAAGTAAATCCTATTCCAAAAGGTAAAGAAGATCAAGTCTAACATTCTTGCTATCTTACTCAACATGGTAATACGCATCATTGAGGTGGAGAACAGGAATATCTTCATAGTAATCTGAGCGACATTTTCCCACGCATGTGAAATAAACTGGCCGTTTCGGTCCATGTCAAACTAGATTAATGTATCCATTCTTTGTGTTGTCTGAAAGCAGAATAGAGAATTATTTTTCAGTATTTTTTTGTTGTAGTTTCAGTAGATAAATGTGCTATAAGAATGCTTTGTGGCTCTGATAATGTATCAGTCAATTAGATACTATGGGGAGAACATTTAACAAACATGTAACCAAGAGGTAAGGAATTTGAGATCAACGTTTTCCCCAGACTGACTTTTTATTATCAGTTATATGTTTTTTTTACAGTTTATTTTACCTTATTGTGTATGTACACAAATATAAAAATAATTTTATTGAAGTAGATTACATAGGCGACTCTTCCGCTCTCAAAGAAAAGGAAGAAAGGTGGAAGTTACTTACTGGAAAGTTCCTCATCTCCAGCTGTTATTTTCCAGGAGGATATCAGGCTTCAGGATTTCAGTATAGTGTATCAATAGAACAAGACATTTCATAATACAGAAGATGCTCTTGTTAAAAATACACAAGAGTGTAAAACAAATACGGATCACATCATCTTTGCTTAAATTACTATTGTGCAGTTGGCTTCACAGGGTGAAACTTGTCCTGAAAATAAACTTTTGTCTTTTCTTAAGACAAGGTAGAGGAGGAGACTACTATTTTTATAATATAGCCTAGTAATTACAGCATACACCCAGGAACTACTGAAAAGAGAGGCCTCACTACTTTCTTAGTCTGGTCTCATTCAAACAAACATCCATCACTTTCGAGAAAAGTGCCATAATCATCAGGGAATAATTCCATCTTCTCTTCTCTCTTCTCTTCTCTTCTCTTCTCTTCTCTTCTCTTCTCTTCTCTTCTCTTCTCTTCTCTTCTCTTCTCTTCTCTTCTCTTCTCTTCTCTTCTCTTCTCT
>VZSV01000042.1:3151604-3171460 GCA_013398735.1 Nothocercus julius
AGATGACATCCACCGCTCTCCCCTCATCCATCCAGCTAGTCATTCCGTCATAGAAGGCTATCAGGCTATTCAATGTTATTATCTTCATCTTTCAAGCCATAAGTGATGCTGGGACTCCTTTTGTGTCTGTGTTTTATGAACACTTAGCAAGACATAGCTGCTGATCAAAAACTTACAGTGTGCATAGAAAAGATGAACATGAGACAAGATGTATGAGTTGCCTGTGATCCGGTAAGGTCATAGTAAGATCATAGCAAAAGACAGTAAGGATAATAAGGATAAAGTCCTTACTAGTCGTGAGTTTTTATAAGCTTTTTAAGGCCATAGATGTTATTTCATATACTCTGAATTATTTTGAGATGGTCTGTGGTCAAGAAAAGCAGATACAATAGTTTAAGGGTAGAGCAAGAAGTTTTGTTAAATTAATCACATGAAATTGTTTTGTTTCTAGGTCTTTGAGACCCACCCAGCCAATATTACCTGGCTGCTCGCTTATGTAGTTACTTCTCCAGAGTAGCTTTGCACTAGCATAATTACCTGGTTCTACATAAAGAAAAAAAATGCATCTTCTTCATATGTCATGACAAAGAACACAGCCTTGTGGGAAAACACTCTCATCTGGAAATGTTAATTACATATAACAAGCCATATATTCAAGAAGGAGGTCTTTCATGTCTTTCATCTCGGCTGCCTACCAGAGTTCAGTATGACCCTTTGAAGAAGCAGCTTCCTCCATTACTGATTCCATGTGCTCCTCCAAATGAAGCTCAGAACTGGAAGTGCAAAATAGAGTCACGTTGATGTAAATCCACTCAGAGATTCTCCAGATTTATTGCATTTTACCAGAGCAGCTTTAGGCTGCTTAACTCCATATTCTTAAAGATTACTTTTAAAAAAGAGATAACCTTTAAAAAAAAAAAAAAAAAACTCCAAACCAGAATACATTTGCATGAAATTAATACTTTCAGATTGAACATCTTATAAAAAAGAACTTACCGCCTTGCACACAAGACAATTGAAGTAGAGCAGCCCAGTCCCAAAGCAATTATTAAGAAAAAGATCTGGTTGGAGACATTTAAGTAGAATTTATTTTGAGGGAAAATGATGATTTATTAAAAGAAAGAAAGATGTTAGTGCCAATGAAAATCCCTCTTGAAAGAAACCTGTAAAAAAGGCATATTTCAACAGGCTATAGTCAAAATTACTCTTTTATTTTATATTACAAGTTTTATGCAAACTTACATATATAAATGTATTTATATATTCTCATTTAAGAATTATCATAATAAAACATTTTAATAAGATTAAAATAGCTCATAGTTCCTTAGTTTTTAGTACATACAGGCAGCTCCAGCATTTCAGGCACATTTGATTTGATGTCATTTGTACCATTTAGAATAAAATTTGCCATCCTTCCCCTTAGAACAAAACATTCATACCCTGAATAGCTCTATTTGCAGAGAACAACTGTATCAGGAAGGCTGTGATATTCATGTTGTTATCTCAGAGGCATAATGTGGTTCTGTAGTTACTCGCAAAAAAATGAACAAACCAACAAACAAACAAAAAGGATATTGTATCCTTATTACTAGCAGTAACTAAACTTCAGAAGGCTCATGCAAACACAGTTGATAAATGTGGACAGTATCTCAAAGGTACAGGGTTATTTCTTGTTTTGCCGTAACTAATTTTAAGTGTAACAGTCAAAGAAGCTGCTAATGTTCCCATTCGGGAAACTATTCAACATATTCATATCCTTGACTTTCAGGAAGATCATCTTGACAATCAGCCGGCCTATTGCCTTTCATGAATTTCTTCCATTACTCCCACATGCATTTTCAACATTATATCTATTTTTTTTTTTTTTTGATATTTCTGGCAAAGTTCATCCTATTGATGCCAATAAAAGCTAATAAAAAATGCAGCCTTAAATTCCCCATACTGCTTGCAAAACATCTACTGAGAAATTTAACCTGACTTGGCCTTTGTGTGTCTCAGGCGCAGCACAGAATATTATTCTGTGTTTTGTGCTTCCCTGTCTATAAAAACAATGGTAGCACTTCTACTTTGATAAATATGCTCTGTGATAGGTAGGATTATTACCAGCTAAATAAATGACATAATATATTTCTTCAATTTCACTTGAGCTTTATCTTTTGCTTTGTGAATTTTCACTGCATGCTGCCTATAGCAATTTTACATCCTAAATCTCTCTGAAAAGCTGGTTCTCATTTATATTCACTGAAACTCTGTTATAGACTAAACAATTATCTGATGACAATTTCCATATTTAGATAATGATAAAAAGATCCTTATATTAAAAAAAAAAAAAAAAGAGTATGATATCCCCAAAATCCCTGAGTATGAGAAAATGTAGCTGATCATTCTATTAGACCATAGGGACTTCACTATCTCATTTTGATAACCTTTAGTGTGGTAAAGCAGATGTCAGTATATTATTTTATTTTTTTACTATAAACGTTGATGTTTTACAGTGAAATGCAGGTAAGACCTTAATGGTCTATATTAAGATAGTTTAATTGACTCAATTGCTGGGCAAGAGGAGTAGCAAGAGCAGCCTGCAGTTTGTCTGGCCCTTTTCTACCAGATTGAAGTATTATAATGTACTGTACTATATTAAGCTTCATCATGAAAAAAAAGCACAATCTGTTCCTTTTAAGCTTCTTAATAGTTTCTAGTACTGATTCATTGGAAGTGGAACTAGCATACTGTTATAGTTAGACTGTAGGTGGGAATGCATATGCTTTAGTTTAGAGCAAAATTCCAGTCTGAAGCAGGGATATGTCTTTTGGATGATGTAACCAACGGGTTTTTTTAAACATGCAGAGCCATATGGGAGCAGCATTTGAGCTGGGCTTAGGGCCAGACTTGCAGGTAGGCAACACCCAGGATTCAGGCTGGCATTTTGAAAGAACCCAGCTCACAGTTGCGACTGTAAGTACAGGACATATTTCAAAAAGGCAACAGTTATCAACTCCAATTTTGCTACTGACAGGCAAAAATTCAAGAGCTGAGGAGCATCCTGTGTTACCTCCTCCAGCAGAATCAGTCACAATATAGAGGTCCTGATTCCCTAAAATGGACATGGAGACGGAGTCTGGTCAGGAGCTGAAATGGGCTGCTTTTCATTTCAGTTTTATGTTGTGTTATTTTGAGCCAGTTGTGATGAACTAGAATGAGCCAACTGAAATTAATTCTTCCCCCTTTTTTTTTTTTTTTTTTTTTTTTTTTTTTTTTTTTTTTTTTTTTTTTTTTTTTTTTTTTTTTTTTAGGATCTTTTATTAAATTTAGAAGTGTAATGGATAGATTTCTAGAAAAATAGATAGCTTTGTCCCATAGAACTCGCAGACCAAGTCCCTTGGGTTCTAGGAGAGGGCTTCTAAAACAATTCTAATTTAGAAATGAAACCAAAAATGTCCTCTTCTGAGACTCAGTCCTCATAAGTCCCAGCCTTGCACATTCACATGTACAAGATCAGAAACCTGTGTTTTCCTTTTTTCCTTCATAGACCTGGCTGAAAGATGGGAACTGGCCTCTGGGCAGAATCTTGCTCCTTGCTCTAGCTGTGGAAGTTTTGCTATTGCTAGTGTAGAAAAGACAAACCTCAAGAATCAAAAACCTGTGAGGCGCTATACCGGCAGCATATAGGTGCCCTCCCACTGCAAATCTCCCATCTCATCCTCAAGGAAATGTGATATAATGCAATTCTACTGCTTCCTACATCCACTCCTTATTAATGCTGTATCTGTTCCCTCATGCACACACAAGTTTTCTTCAGAAAGATAGCTCAGAGTAAGGTAAATGGAATTTTACAGATTTTTTTTTTTTTTTTTCATCAAGGAGTGTTTATTATCCCCACAGTATAGCTCAGATTAAATATACATACCTCATCAAATCTCTTCTACGACCAGGGAATTCACTATGAATAATTAATTAAGTAGAGTTTAATCAGCAACGATCATGACAAGAACTACACTGGAATATTTGTATGAGCATCCTGAAGCAAAGCTGCTTCCTCAAAACTCCCATGAGCTGGTGTCATGCAGCTCTAGTTTTCCCAGTAGGAGAAATCAGCCACTTTTGGATTTAGAATGTCAGGATGTTATTCTTCTGATTGTTAAAAATAAAGCACTTTGTTAAGTAGCCCTGGTATTTTATATGTTTCCTCTCATTTTAGATGAAGCTTTGCTTACTGTGTGGTTTCACAAAATACCTCTGCCATGATACATGATAAGATCACATTATTTGTGCCAGAGCAACATTCAATTGACTATAAAAGAGTTAATGCATTTCCTGTTCGTTTCAAGAACTACTACTTATTTCAGTATTGTAATTAAACCTATTCACAGTTTTATAGGAAGCCTTAGGGTAACAGTTTGTACGTTCATAACACTTTCAAACAAAGGGTTCAGTGTCTGGAACGCTGCAGAGTTCTAGTTCTGTAAGCTAATTAGTCCTGACTGGGAATTTTCCATTGATATTTTTTTTTTTGACAGAAAATGAAGCCTTCAGAATTTCTACTTCTTTGTGTTATAACATCAAATATTTTTATATCAAAATCCTGAAAAATGCTGCATGGCAAAGTTAGATATCTTGCTTTTTTGGTCTTTTTT
Source organism: Nothocercus julius (assembly GCA_013398735.1). Taxonomy (NCBI): domain Eukaryota; kingdom Metazoa; phylum Chordata; class Aves; order Tinamiformes; family Tinamidae; genus Nothocercus; species Nothocercus julius. The sequence goes on from VZSV01000042.1 coordinate 3,156,239, forward strand.
ACTTTTTATTTGGAAAGACAACCAAAATATTTAGCATTGATTAAAATGGATCTAAGCAAGAATACTTTTAAACAAAGCAGTGATTTTCCTGTCAAATGGCTTAATTTTAATTTAGATGGCCTCAGGGTCCCATGGGAGTTGTGAGGGACGAACTCCCATTTTTCCTTCATTCTGAGTACTGAGACCCCACTGTCTCTTTCATGATGCACCACATCCTTGCCCTCTGGTTGAACCACTTCAGTGTCCCATGAGAATCACTTGATGTGGATGCATCACAGGAAATGTAGCTTGTCCTCAAAGCGTGACACATAGGGAAGCACAGGGAACCTGATTTACAGCTCCTAGGAAGCACTGCAACAACTGTGTTTAAAAATCCTATGACATTTTGTCCAGGCATGACAAGTAGTAATGAATTTTCCATCAAGCCTCATCACAGCAGAGAGCAAAATGGAAGTTGGTCCAGTTAGCTAAGAGGATCAGCATCCACACTGCTGTTCTGATTGAGTACCTTGTGGAAATCTCATAAGGTCTCAGTGATTCATCCCTGCTATGAAATGAGGATAATGGTATTTCCTTTCTTCCACTGTTGGTCTCTTTTGGACTATTCACACGGTAAGATCTTCAAACTGGAAGCAGTGTCTTTTATGTTATATAGAGTGCTGAGTCTAATTCAGCCTCTAAAGTCTAGCACCAGAGTAATAGGGATGATTTCATAGATGGGCACAGAGAGTCTCAGTGGATTCAATGTCGAAGGCCCCAAAACAGATGAAGACTGACAGAACCAGCTCTTCAGGTCTCACTGCTTTTCACTGTCAGTGCTTTTATATTCTCATGCTTGTAGGAAAGGGAAGCTTTTTCTTACACAGTTTCTTTTGCTTAAAAATTGACAAAAAATAAGTGAAGAATAAGCGGTACCATGCATTGGACCTTATTAATTTTTGTTTCTGTGGAATACTGCTCAGTGGTTAAAACGATATTTTGGAGAAAAGAAAGTTTCTACCCTAAAGGCCTTCTCATTTAAATGAGACAAGAAACAGATTTAGAAAGCCAGATGGAGGAGCACAGGGAAGCAAAAGGACAGTCTTGGTCAGTGTGATTGTCAGTGGTATCACTATACCCACTGTTTAAGCACTGTGATTATTCTGTAGGCCTGGCAGGGAAGAAACTTTCTACAGCAACATAGAATTAAAACCAATAAATGTAAATATTAATTTCTAGATTTTCTGGAAAGGAGGAATAGCCTGAAAGAAGATATGAAGATTGTCCCATTGCACTGATAGACATTTAATTAAAAAAGACAAAACTAAAACCAAATAAAAGTACATTTAGTTCATCTGTGATCTTTTGATCTCGGTAATGCTCGGTAATAGTCATTTTTGTCACACATTCTCCTGAGTCACCGGAAGAAATTTCATCACAGGGTAACTTTTACCTTTCATTGTGCTTAAAATATCATTGTTGTGCAGACTGCATTGCAAAGTCATGCTGCTTTTAGTGATTGTTTGTTTTGCATGTATTCAAAATGCTGCACCTAAAAATATATTCTAAGTATGTATTTTTAGTTTTTTGGGTTTTTTTAAGCAAATCCCAGAGCAAATGACCACTTTCAGTCAAGAGAATCAGAAAGGCATATGCAATTTATACATACTTTATTGCAGACCAGATACACACAGATATTCAGGTGCCTAACAGCCTTTGGTTCCAAGAAAGATACAGATAAGTAATCACAACTGAGGTTCCTACAAAGCTTTGTTGGTCTTGACTTAAAAAATAGATAAATAAATTAAAATATTAACATTATTTTGTAAACATTTGGCATACTGATCCCTCTGTAAATGAATTATGTATCCTTTAAATTATTTATTCTTTTTGAAGCAAACAGAACGTCTGCAAACCTTAATACCTGCCAACATGTTTCTGTTTGCCTTTAGGAAACTATGGTGAAAGTGGAATGGAAGCTTTCAAAGACATGTCGGCCAAGGAAGGGATCTGCATTGCACACTCCTACAAGATCTACAGCAATGCTGGGGAGCAGAGCTTTGACAAGCTGCTGCGGAAGCTGCGGAGCCATCTGCCCAAGGCAAGAGTGGTCGCCTGCTTCTGCGAAGGCATGACCGTGAGGGGGCTGCTGATGGCTATGAGGCGCCTGGGACTCGCTGGAGAATTTTTGCTGCTCGGCAGGTGAGTAATGCTGCGTAATTACAGACAGTCTCTTTCCCAAGGAGTGCAAAATAAAATATAGCCCAGTCAAGCATGCATAAAACACGTATTCATCATCTGTCCTAGACATGCACATGTCCAAAAGGCAAAGTAGCAGTGGGTATCTCTTAGTCGTGCATATGCAACAGGCATGCATCACTGCAAAGGTGCTCCGGAGAAACACAAGACTGTTTAGCCAGTTCTAGTAACAACACTGTGTGAGGCAAGACCAACACACAAGCCTTGGATTGATGTCATTTCACTTTATTTGCATCACTTTAACCCACAACTTGAATACCCATTTTTACTCATGTAAATACACATCCTGAAGCTATATCTCATTTGAGGTACATTATTTTAAGAGATGATCTGACCTCTGGCATCTTCAAACAGGTCTCTTCAAAAGGGAGAGACTGTTAACCACCAACTTTTTTGCTGGAGCAAATGCGCTGCTTTGTGCCTGCTGCCCTGCAGGCAATGCATAGGTGGTCTCTTTTCTTATGTGGAGCTTGATAATAACGGCATGTTGTGACTACAGTGGTTCCTTGGTTTCCTACAACAGAGAGAGAGGAAAATCCACTCAGATACACTTATCCAGCAGGAAAAGATTCTGGGGTAGTTTTTACTTGCCACATATCAGCAGATGGACCTTAAGAGGAGATAAGAGGAGATAAGAAAAACAGAATGTCTCATCCACAAAACGAGCCCACCAGCAGTCAGCTTATGTGCTTTGCTGCCTTTCTGGTGTGTAGGTATTAGAAGGATGAACTTGTGAACAGTGCAGGAACAGGAATAAAATGGTGTCAGTGAAACTACCTGCCTTGGTGAGACTCTCAGTGCAACATGTAAGAAATGCAGCTCTGCCCAGCTGGCTTGGCAGCCGTGATGTTTAGGCTCTTTTTGCTGGTAGCCTCTGTCCACAGAGCAGCCTGTGGTGCACAGATGCATTTTCATCCTGTGCAAAAGAGGAAGTAGTCACCATGGTTGCCCTTCTTTTCAACTGCATTTGCTCTGAGGCTCTTCTATGGATCAACTTCATCTTTTTCTAGCCTGACTTTGGAAGGGACTTCAGAAGTGCCTTCGCAGCCCTTTGTTTGGGAATCGCCTAAACGTACCTTCTTAGGCATTATTTGTAATAAAGACATAGGCATTATTTGTAATAAGGACATAAGGTAGCTCAGAGAAGTCACATTCTAGAAAATGACTTGCACAGAGGCTTTCTAGATGACCAGCTTAGTTGGAAAAACAATCTTGCTAGAGATCAAGAGCAAAGTATAGCAAATGTTACCTCCACTATATCAATCCAGAACAGCTGCCCGCTGAAAGACCTGTGCTGTCTTCTCCATTTCTTCTCCTCTAAACACAAGAAACTGTCACTTCACTGCAGCATCTTACAAATTCAGAAGCACCGAAGTGTCATTTTCAATATGGTGGCCTTGCAGATCCCAAAGCACACTTAATTTTGTATGGGATTTAGTTTTGCACTGCTGCTAGAATTAGTCCTCAGAGAACTTTTTATGATTAAGGACTTCAGAAACTGATGACTGTGAATAAGACTGGAGCAACACAGCTTAGAGCTCTTTAAAAAAAGCAGGATCTGGAGAGAACTGTCTTTTTTCAATGAAAAAAAAAAAAAAAAAGGAAACTTCTTTGTCTAGCTGTTGTGGGAATTGCCATGCTTAATTAGAAAGAGAGTTGTTATTCACTATGTGACTTTCAGTCATTATATTGAAGTTTCTTTTAGAAGTCAAAACTCTAAACTCTTTGAAGATAAAACAGACAAATTAAAAACCTTTACAATTCCACCGGATCAATTTATGTGGGTTCTTGTCTGGGGCAAAACCACACAGTTTATTTGTCAAAGACATGTCAGGAAATAGAAGTGTACAAAAAGAAAGAAAAAAAAGAGATCTAGGATCTAGGAATATCCCATCTTCTTCCAGTGAGAACTGTTCAGATCTGGTATTAAAACCAGCTATTAAACATCCACAAAACATGCAATTTTCCCTTTTAAGGACTTTTCCTTTGATTTTAGCCACCCTTATTCAGAAGCAAAGGCTTGTTTCAGTTCAGCAAGACTCATGTGTGGAGTAGAGGAGGTTGTAGAATGGTCCACAGAAATCTCACAGAAATGTTCATTCTCTCAAAAGTGTTCTCCTTTTGTTATGGGAGAATTGCTAGGAAGAAAAAAATCCAAAACAAAAAAAAATGCCAGGCAGTTTTGCATAAAATGCACCTGACAAGGGTGGGAGGTGAGATGTATGACAGCAATGCCTTTATCTCCTGAGATCGTGCAGGGATATACAGCTGCATTTCCCAGAATCTAGATTCACTGAGAGTTTTTTATTATTATTATTTATTTTATTTTAATTTCTGTTCTTTGGCTGGTCCAGAGCTGGGCTGAGTTTGCGGAGTGAAGCCTAAGACACTCACCTGGACCTGACACTGGAACTGGGACAAACTTACATCCAGAGTATAATGAGGACTTCTTTGTGCATTATATAGGGACTTTTAGGAAGAGTTTGCAATGAACAGGTGGTTCATATCCCTCAGAGGAGAAGCAACTACACCTAAATAGCTCGATAAAAGGTGGATCATGCAGCTAACTTCTCTTGTGAAACTACACAGGAAAAGGGAGTAGTATAAAATACTCCGATCTTTGAGTTGATGCTCATTAAACCAATATTAGAATGGGACAATGACAGTAGAAGAGGCACTGCCTATGACTGGATGAAGTGGAATTGGTCCACACAGAAAACTTCATCTACTAATGGATACTTGTCTGGTTCTCCACAAATTCATTTTGCTTTCCCTTTCTTCTGTGAAATTGAGAATTATTATTTTTAATGCACTAAATTCCAAAAGACACACATTAGCTTCATGATTTGACATAAGTATTCAGGTTTTCCACTTCTAATCTTTTTTTTTTTCTTCTTCCTTATCTCATTTTCTTTCCAACTATTTCTTTCTAAATATTTTCTTCTGAGGCCTTACACAAATAATGATAGGCTAGAAGAGTATAAATTCCATGTCACCTGTTTTATGCTCCGCTAAACAGAAAATAGAGTGGCAAGAAGCATACATATCAAATAAATCTAGACACTTGTAGAACCACAAGGAGACTAGGGGAAGGAGAAAAGATATCTTTCAGTGAACACTCCATTTCTGATGTGCTGAAATTACATTGCCTGCCAGTGACAGAGATGAAAGATAGTGAGCCATTAGGGATTGCGGCATTCCAGAGCTTTTTGACTCATGGAAAACATTTCAAACGTTCAACAAATATTTACTTCATTCACCTTGAGGAATTGGACTTAACCTCAAATAAAAAGGTGAGTGTGTTGGCTTTCAAGTGTGAAGAAAAGTGCTTTTTTTAACCTAATCATTTTTCAACTTAATTGGATGGCGGGCTGAATCCATCAGTGCTTATTACCTCTGGCATCCACAGGTTACATGCCAGGAGATATCCTTGCAGATGGAGGTGATTAGAGAATAAATAATACACACCCACAGAGCAGCATAACTGACTTTGGAACATATTTCAGAAAGGAATATAGATAATTTGTTTTTATCTGATTTTCAGCAGTTTCTCATTGTATTAAATAGTTGGTCCAGACAACTACTAGTCACAACTGAGCTTAGCAACATTAACTATATCTGCGTTGAATGAAATAGGGTCCAGTACTGCAGTACTGGATTCTTTTTGATGTGCTCCCTGGCATTATCTCAGCCTGTATCAACTAACACTTCTGACAGGACCCAGACATGGTGCTGGTCACAGCACTCTCGGGAATGGTTCCCATGAGGCAGTTCTGACATAGATCCTCTTTTTTGTGGTCAAAGAGGGTTAAGATATATGGATGCAGACCTTGCCATGCCTTTTACCTCCACACCTGAGAACTGTCCTTGCCTTGTTTTATTTAACAATATAAAAGTAGCTATTGTATGAAACTACAAAGCAAGAGATGGGATCTTTTGCAAAGGACTTGTAATTCTAAATGGGATATAGTAGGGCTTCTCCTAACTTAAGGAGAGGAGAGGACGAGAAAAATGAGATGAGAAGGTAGAGGTATATGAAAAATTACTTACTCAAGGTCTCCGGCTTCCAAACAATATTCCAAAGTCAAGCTTGATCAGCAATGAACTACTGAGACTTGCTTTTCTCTACATGTTGCATATTCCAGTGTGCTTATCATACATCATAAAAAAAAAATAGAATTAACTGCCTTGTTTGGCAAAAGACAAATTAATTAGAATGATTTGGAATTTCTTTTGTATAAAATGACAAAATGAGATACATATAGTCAAGACATCCAGTAGATATGGAAATGTTTCCTTGAGCTCTGAATCTTGAAAACAAGATTCTTGTTTTCAAACTTCCAATTGGTAAAATATGTCCAAAATTCACCAGAGTTATTTTGTGAGTGGCTGTTAGATGATTATTCAATCAATCAAGGGCTTCTATAAATGTTACTATACTGACTGTTTGTTAAAAGATCTGGAGCAGAGGTATGGGAAATCCAGAATTACAGGTCATCTCACAGAATTTTCATGCTTCTCTGAAGAGCAATCAGGATTTGGTAACCTCTTTCATAGATGTCCTTGCAAAATCTAAGAATCATGTTGTGCATTTTCAGAATTCACCAGATCGGCTGCTAGGCTGTTTGCGAAGATAGAGAAATCCTGAGCATGCTAAGGTGGCAGGGGATGTCTAACTGAAGATGGGAAAGGGGAGGAATACCTCTTCTAGCAGTGTGATGATCACAAGCAATTCAAGAGTGATCCTGCAAGAGCACAGAATGCAGTTCAGGAAAGGCTCGATATTGAGCGGCAAAGTGGCAGTCAGAATGAATCAAATATTAGGAAACTATTCAGAATCAGTGCCCATTCTTCTCAAAACATCACAAGTATTCTCTAACCTTCACAAATTGCTTCCAGAGTCTTGGTTTTCTGCTAATAAAAAACAGCTATTTTTCTCCCATGGAGATAAATTGGAGGAAATTATTATCGATTCTGAGGCTCTCAGACATTGCAACAAAAAGGACTAAGTACAAAGTGAGTAGTAGGAATGAAGATAAGGAAGAAGAACAAAATGTAGAGGACCATTTGTTCCAGAAAGTCCCCAAAGCGGTTTGACATATAGGAAATCCAGCAATGTATGAATAAGATCTGGTTAGTAACTAAAAAGGGCTACTGTTGCTGAAGGAAAATTAAAGCAAGATACATGGGAAATGATTTTCTTCCAATAATTTTGAAAGAGACCTTTAGTGAGACTTGCAAAAGTACCTGTTGGTTGAAGAAAAATCTCATCACAGAGAACTTAATAATTTCCCTTCTGAAAGTGCTCTGGTTGGTGCATGTGAATGTGCTGTAGTTAACATGCCTTTTTCTGTGTTTGTACAATTCCAGCTGTTCGGAAATCTCTGAAATAAATGAGGGTATGAAATTCTTCAAATTGAAATATGCTTTAAATTCGTTTTGGTTATTTCTGTTGCTTCAGGGAAAAAAACAAATCAACCGAAACTTCTTTATCTAGAATGTTTCTAATGGGATTGCCTTTGACAAAAATGTGGAAACTAAATACAGTATGTGTATGGAGATTTCTTTTTTCAGAATAAAATAAGCAGGTACGCTTTCAGAGAGCAACCAAGCAACTACATCTCTATCCCAAGTCTGTATGAGGTGTCTGCTCCCTTTTTGTTAAATCCACAGTGGATAGGGGGCTACTACAGGCTCACCCAAATGCTGTTGCCTCTGATACAGCTCTCTGCAGCCCACTTACTTATCTCTCGAGTTCTCTTGTTCAGGCGTCAATGTGTAGCCAAGAGGCAGCTATCATATTGTACCTAGTAATTAAATGCACGGTAATGAGTAGTATTATGTCAGAATCTTCCCTGCCACCCCAAAGGCAAAGTAAAGTGAAGGTTTGCTTTTCTAGAGCTGCAAAGATGACTGGAGAAGTGAAAAGCTGTTTCCCCTCCTGTATCCAAACAGTGTCCTTAATCAGAGCTAAAGCAAGGTGGGTGCATCACGTACGAGAAGGTAAAGACTGTCTTGGCTGTGATGCAGCTTCATAGCTCAGAGGCCCCTAAGTTAAGCAATAGTATCTCCCAGCTGAGTCCTGCTGAGGAAGGAAGCAGCAGAGTGGCTGGCTGAGACCATTTGCCTAGAAAGGAGCATTCACTGCAATGCAGGTACTTCTAGCACATGAAATATTTTAGAAATAATATGAGCAGCAGAAATTCTTTATTTCTCTGGTATGAGCTACAAAAGATTAACTTAAGTAAGTATTCCCTCAAGTTAATGCTTGGAGGATTTTAAACTGAAGCAATCAAACTTATTTTCTTATCACCTCCTTTTCTTTATTGCTTAAAATTTGTTCTTTTTCACAGCTGACATTTTAATAAATAGATAAAACTGGTAGGTGGCCTACAGATTGAAAAACTAAACAGAGAGGCAATCTCAAAGACCTTTCCACATTGCCAATGGACACACACATACATCCAGTCCTGGGGTAGCTGAAATCAATGGAGTTCTTGGAAAGTTGTGCCCATTTGTGGGGATATATTTATTTTCCCATAAGATATATATGTTTATGATTTTACCTTTGACTTAGAAAGTCTAAAAGTAGTTCACCTAAGAACATTCTCTTCAAATTCATCTTTTAAGAAAGATAGGAAATGTTCATTGTGAGTTTTCTGAGGTGAACCCATTTTGAAGATGAAAGAGATTCTTAGGGTAAGAAACTAAAAATATTCCTTGAACGATGAAAATGTTTTCTTTTTAAGCTTTATTTTTTTTTAAAGTGGTTCTTTCTTCTTTAAAGCAAGAACTAAACAGATTAAAAGAAATTCATTGCTCAGATACCAGCATGGTTACTCCACCATTTTGTGTAGGCTACACGATAAAAGGAAGCTATTTAAACTTAAAAAATAAGACTGAAAATATGATCCAGTATATAGTCCTAGAAATATTTAGAGCCGTTCCGAGCAGGATGAAACTTAGCTTTGTACTTGAGATTTTCTGATCTTTAGGAGAGCAACCACAGACTTCTGGTTAATAAGGTAAACCTACAGTGCTCTGCATTTAATGCTTGCCTTTATGTTTTTCTAAAAAAAAAATAAAAAATAAAAATCCCCAGAAACTCTTTGTGTAAGTAAGCAAGAGAAAAGCATTTGGCAGAGAATGGAAAGGAAGTACGAGATTGTTAGAACAGTATTTACTTACTTGTTTTAGCTTTGTATCTTTTGTTACATGTTCCTTTTTTTTTTTTTTTTTGATTGGAGAGGAATAAAGGAATTGGAAAGACAGATTTTCTCTAGTTCTATTTTTGAGATTATTTAGGAGTACTTAAAAACCTGCAAAGATCTGAATGCAAACCCATCTCACTAACATTTCTGAGTGACTATAGAAGGATTTTAGTAAAAGTAATGAAAACTTCTGATCTGTAAAATGGTGGTGTAATTTCTTTTTCTCTCACTCTATTAAAATGAAAAAGTAACACGTGCAGAAAACACATTTCCACCCCACTATGGCTGAGCTGATGGTTTCTAGTGAAGCTGTTGCATCTCCAGAGGTTAAGGCTGAAGGCAACTGATAACGTGGATGAAATACCAAAACTCAGTCTTGTAAAAAAGCTTACTACAGCCTTGAAAAGACATTATGAATCTTGGCAAGAAGCTACTGTTTTCAGGAAAAGAGAATAAATAAGCCATGTCCTATTTCAAGGAATAAGGCACAAGTTGAATTCTGTTGGTCTTTATCCTATTAATTAAATACTCTGTAATAATAAATGGGTAAAATGAACAATATGTTAATTAGGGAGGCAAAGATAATGAAGTAAAATCTGTATTTTCTAAGGGTCCATATCCTTCAACATTTACTCATGGTGAGTGGTATCAATGAAGGATGTAGGGACTAGCCGAAACATTATGAGTGAATGATCTCTACCCTGGGAAAATGTATAGCATCACCATGTAAACATGGTGATTTCATACATTTAAAGCAGGATTCTGTTAAATATTTGTTGTCAGGGCTGATATGCGCAAAATCAGTGTTAGCATCAGATATTAACTCTTGCTAGCCATGATTGCCTAAGCTGATTTTTGATTTTCTACTAATCAACAGCAAAAGCAAAGTTATGTCTATCCCAGCAATTAAAAAAAAAATAAATAAATATGTGTGATGAATTTCAAAACTGTGCATATAACTGATCTCAGAGTCTGGCTGAATCAGTACACTTTCTAAAGACAAAACATGTTCATCTCCTGGAAACTATTTGAGAAACAAAAGGTTCATGTTAACTACTCAAACACTCCTTCTAACTAAGTATTCCTGAAATAATGAAAATTATATTGTAATTTAGTGTCAGATCAGCAATATCATGAAAAGAATGACTGTCACAAAATGCAGGACTTCATGTTAGCTGTACAATTAATACAAATTTTGTGTTTTTTTAATCAGAAATATATCACATGTTATTTAGTGACTTGCTCTGACTGTTAGATATTTATACAAGGGTCTAGAAATGTAAATATCCAGAAATTCCTGGATAGAAGTGAATATTCAGAAACAAAAAGACACATTATGGAATGTTCGTCTGGTTTTATCAACATCAGATTATTTGTAATGCTCTCATACAGAAGGATAACTATGAACATAGGTTTTTTCTTTAAAAAAAGTATGAAAGATAGAATTGATTCTATTATTTCCTAACTGTGATTTTTAAGAAGGTTTATCTTTTTTTATTATAAAATATATAATTGATATCATTTAGCAATAAAATATCTTAATTACTTATTCAGCATCACTCTGACAGGAAAATAATTACTTCTTGCTCCTCCATAAGTCCTTGTCATGGGGGAATCTTCCAATACAAGGTCTTGAGTAAAGGTAACTAGTGTTTTATAATCAACCCTCCCCCTTATTTTACACTAAACTGAGCTTAATACGCCAATTGTAGCTATTGGCAGACAGGAGGTCTGTGGTGGTTTGGTGTTTCATTCTGGTTGTTCTCCTGTAGCCAGAAGACTAAATGGTTCATACTCAACAAAGCATTAACTCCTATTTCCCAGCAGCAAGCAGTAGGCCAAAGAAGATCCCTGGGATCAACAGCAACAACAAACAGTAACAAATTCCACCAATCCTGCATTTTGTTTAAATATAAATATACCTTGGCAGTGACAATGTATTGCACCTTCAGGAATGCCTTCAAGCTGTTCCATACAGAGCACTGGAAACCCCATACCTTCCTTCTCAGGTTGCCTCTGAAGCGTTCAGGGATCTAGGTAGGGTCAGGATATAGACTATCCCTGGGACTACCCTCAGTCATACAAAACACAGAAAAGGACCTATTTCTTTCCATAATAACCCAGTGGGGGGTTACATTCATGTCCTCACTCTTCATTCACATAAGTTTATATCTGTACCTTCCATATTACTAATGGATATGAGCAGGATTAATCTCACCTAAAGCCACCCCCGAATTGTCATGAGCTCACTTGATTAGACAGTGCAAAAATACGGGCACGTGCATTCACAATTTGGATGTTACATAAGCTGTTCTCTGCTGTTGCCAGTAAAGGGAATTTGGGATGAATACGTCCTAACATCGGTTAAATGCTGAGAATTAGGGAGAGAAACCTTGACCAAAGTATCCTTCTCTCCTGCTACCTTTCTTCAGTAAGATGGTGTTAAGGCTTCTTGGGAAACAAAGATGTCCTTGTTAATCTAATGGGTAAGCAGATGTGAAGTGCTTCCTCATGTACAGTCTTAATAGACACTTATTCTTCAAAAAATCACAGAATCACAGAATGATTGAGGTTGGAAAGGACCTCTAGGGATCATCTAGCACAACCCTCCCTGTGCAAGCAGGGACACCTAGAGCACGTGGCACAGGATCGCTTCCAGGCAACTTTTGAATATATGCAGAGAAGGAGACTCCACAACCTCTCCGTGCTGCCTGTTCCAGGGCTCTGTCACCCTAGTAGCAACATTGCTGCTAATGCAGGACAGGACCAGTAGGAAGTCTACTCAAGAGTAGCATCCTACTCAAGTTCAAGAAAGAGCGTTCTTTGCCTTGAATTCTTATTTTCAGAAAGGAAACAGCATTATAAATCAGTTACATTCATAAAGTCGGCTACAAGCATTAATTCCACTAGTACAGCTAACAGACATCTGAGTCTTCAAAATAGAAGCAGTGTATCACCTCCAGCTATGAGGATTTGAGTGTCTCAAAATATTTCCAGCTTTGGGAGTTCCTGTCCCAGATGGTCAAGCACTGGATGTTTGAATCAGTTACAATCTGTGAATCTCAAAAAAGAAATTTTGAGGAAGAAATTTGATGTCTGCTCTTGATTCTAGCCCCACGCTGATTCTGTCTGCTTCTGAGAATGTTATATAGCCTGTGGGTTTTTTTTTGGTGGTTAGAAGTTCTCAGGACCAGACCAAAATGAATGTGGTTGCATTATATTACCATATAGTTGCTAAGATTACTGTATACTGCCTGTATGTGGCCACTTTGGTTGTGATTCTCTCCTTCAGGGCTCTACAAGCAGAAACCACATTCTCATACATAGTCATTGTTTCTAAAAGTTTATAAGCTTATGAACATCTATTGACTATCTGATATAAAAGAGAGTTACATTTTAAGATTTGTTCTAGTCTCTTGCAGATTGTCTACTAGGATACTCTTCTAACTCCTCAGTTTTCAAAATGAAAACTAGTGCAAAGTTGCATGCGATTGTTTTGTCTCTATAATCCATAGCAATGATCAAGAACTGGAAAACTTCATTTGAAGTATTCAAAATGGACTTCTTACTGAAAGAAGTTCACTGATCAGAATTCATTAATGGAAATGTTTCAGAACTTTTTTTGAAATTTGTTGATCCACATTTTTCTATGAAAATATTTAATTCAAAAAATGTGAGAATTTTTAGTTTGATAATGACGTTTACATGAGAAGGCTCTAGCTCTAATAAACTATGTGCCATAAAAATATATATAATTCACCAATAGTCAATAGACTCCCTAGAGTTATGCAAACTAAATTATTTTCAGTGCCACAGCTACAATACTTTTCCAACATACAGTTTAATGTTTAAATTTTTTATTACGTTTGTGGACATTATTCTCTCTTCTTGTGATTCGAAGCATTTCATTATGCTTGTATCACATTAGGGATGTATTCTCAGCACTACTCTAAAAATGGCATTTAAATAGGCTCTCAAATTAGACATAGCAGCTGTAAGCAATATCAATAAACATTTCCATTCTTTGACTGTTTGGCAATATTTTTTGTTTTTATTGATTTTTTTTCACTGAGAGAGAAATTCATTTCAGATTAACTGCTAAGCTTATTCTGTGTGAAACATAAGGAACAGGAATAAGTAACCTTTACGAATTAAGTTTCTGTGCTTGAGTATTTAGGGAAGAGAGATAATTTATGCAAAGCACTTTTTGCCATGGCAGCCCATTATAGCTGTAAACTGCTCCCCATAAATGTCCACAAAATATCTTAACCTCCTTGAAGTCTCTGAATGTCCTTCTCCATGAAAAGTATGGCAAAAAATGGCATACTAAGAGCATCACCTATCATGTTCCCTTGCGATATTTGTTCTTTGTATTCCCTGCCTGGCTATGTGTATATATATATATGTATATTTTTTTTTCTTTTGTATTTGCATTTTATGTGCTCTGCACCTATAGAGATCCTAACATACTAGAACTTCTGTTTGTGTATGAAACCTATGTCCTAATGTAATATTAATAATTAATACTAATTATTGTTCCTAATAAGCTAGTTTTACATTTTTAGGTTTCATTCCCTACCCTTGAGACTTTTTTCAACCTTCCTCAAATGCTTAAAAAGATGTGGGAGTTAGAGCATTCAGAAGACAGCTGAAACAGTCATTTAAATCAGAGATTGCTCCCAGACAGTCCACATATAAACAATTCCAAGCCTCAGAGCTGCTGTGCAAAACATAGGGCACAATTTATCTTTTATTTCAGAATTAACAGCCTAATTGGCTATCTTGTTATTAGATCTCAGAGAAAATGTTCCACAGTCTTTGGTATTTAATTAAGATATAGTAAATGGTCTTCTAAATTTAATTTTGTATTCTAGTAGATATGGTTATTGAAAAAAATCAATTGAATAGAAACAAGTGTTTTAATGAAGAGTTTTCTTCTGCATTTTGAAACAAGCCCTGTACTTGTGTTAATACTGATTAAAGGAAATTTCTCTGGAGCTTTGAATGATCTTAACAAAATAAATCTAATAATCTTCTAAATTTTTTTTTACCTAAAAATAATTTTATGAAATTAAAAGTTTCTAATTACAAGATAGTCATAGATTTTAGACCATCCACTCAGTTCGTCTTTTTTACATGATGTACTCTTCAAGTGGAGGTTAAAGAGATGAGTCCAACCAAGTGCTATGCACTAGAAACCTGTGATAAACTATTATTGATTGATTAAGAAGGGTCTGTCATTTAGCAACTCACAGCCCTGTTTCAACAATCTAAAAATTATGTTAAGCCCTGGGAGTGCTGAATGTAAATTACTGTTTTAAACATGCCAGCCTCATTCATAGTATTTATTACTGGGCTTTTGTAACGAGCTAGATTGTATTTTATTCAGCTTTATGTTTAGAAATAATTATCTGGAGATTATTATATCTTCTCAGCACTGTGTGAGGATGTCCAAAATGAGACCATCCCTTGTCTTTATAGAGTGAAAATTTAGCCTAAACATTTTTTAAAAAATATTTCATCCAGCTAATAAAAAAACTGGAGATTTTCATAACTTCTTTTTCCATAGTTAAAAGTTCTAGCTTTTGATTTCTTCTCTGGAAATTTGGAATTGGAAACCTGTATAATCTGGAATACTAAAAGACAGAATGGAACCTCAACATATATATATATATATAAGAAAGAAAGAAAGAAAGAAAGAAAGAAAGAAAGAAAGAAAGAAAGAAAGAAAGAAAGAAAGAAAGAAAGAAAGAAAGAAAGAAAGAAAGAAAGA